>OX454267.1:33809345-34409345 GCA_949715065.1 Periphyllus acericola | reverse complement strand
TATGTGGAAATAACACATGAAAAATTAAGGAACTTTTTAGTGAACAATTATACTTGGTATTATTTTTTATTGAATAAAATGTTTTACTTTTTCAGTCATAAAGACTACATAGTCATAATTTTTCGTACTTGAAACATGTTTTTGAATCCATATATATTTATTGGGAACTTTGATTCTCAGATATTTACTTCTCAAAACAGATCTCTAAAAAGGATGTAACATTCATAAAAAAAATAAAATAACTTTTTATGAAATACCTGAGACCAACATATTATTTTAAACAATAATTGAAAAACTAAAATTTACTGCGTAAATAACGCCAACTTAAGATAATGTACCATAATAGTAAAGTTTCTGTCGCATCATGAAGTAGTTTTTCCATATGATTTCTGTTGGAAGTATTTTATATTGTTTTTTATTTTATTTAATATCGTTTAACAGTAACTAGTAGTTTTAATAAAATATTACACATTTGATTATAATCTGAAGATTTTATGGTATGATATGTATGATTGATTATAAATAGTAATTAGTATACATTGTATTAAATAACCAATGGTTTAATATAAATAATTATTTAGAATTGTCAGTTACACATTACTTTTGTCCTTGTATAGTGTTATCTATTCATTTGACGGAAATTATTTAAAAAAATGTACAAATTACAGCGTTAAAACAGTTTATAAGTAAAAATGCAATAATTTCCATTTAGGATCAACTACATGAAGGTAGCTAGCAATTTCTTTGAAAATATACCAATTTAACCTATGTAAATAAACAAAAACTGTTCTCGATCTCTTTTTCATTTTCAACTATCATATACTTAATAAAATTAAAACCGTATTGATCGTATTGCGTTCGTTCAATTACTTACAACTTATATACCATATAATTATTTACTGAAATTAACTATGTAATTTCAATTTAATATTTGTAATTTTTTGTATATAAATTATTCACACTTTATTCTATAAATTTGAATTATTACTGTAAATTTATATTTTTTAATTTTTTAATAAATAAAACTGTAGATTTATTGTAAATTCCTATGTCCAATGTAGACACTAACTTATTAAACACACTACAATCGAAAATCAAAGAAAAATTCTTGCAATTTTTCATACTCAATGTTCATTTGATATAATGAAATTCTGGGTAGCCTTTCATGCCATTAAATGTCGAGCTATTTATCAAAATAAAATTATATTGCATTTTTATTTATGTTTAAAATAATAATTTTACTCAAAATCATTAATAAATTGTCCGTACTCACAGCTAAGCTATACATTATAATTTTAATGTTTTAACACTTTTAACATTACGATTTGCGATTAACATTTTTATTTGTATACATATTTCACAAACTAATAAGGTTTATTTTAATTTTGATTGATACTCTTACTTGGAAATTCAATTTTCCACCTAGTCTTTTAGCCCTATATATAGCATATATTGGCCTCGTCGATTTTAGTAGAAAATTGAATTTCTCAAACACTGCACAATACAATGCTCTAAATGAAAATAATTTACTCGAATCAATCCGACGCAGGATAGTTATACTTAAAAATACTTCAATCAATATCGATAATCTTTTAGAATTCATTGTTGATTAGTGGAATCACGGCTGCGGTTCTATAAAATGTATCAAAATTTCCGTTTACCCGCCACATAATATGTGAGAGACATTTGTATGGGTTTTTTTTTATATACGCGCACGCCCCGGTGAATAGAAAATTCGAGACGTTTTCTCTTTGATCAGCCCTCCCCCGGTATTAAATCCTAAAATGGAATAGCATCTGGGATTGCGCATCCCATTTAATCTTCTTGTACGTCAATTTCCACTCTTGGTGAATTACTTTTCGCTTTATGAACAACTTAACAGGATTGTTCTGTAAGTTGCTCCTTACTCTAGCCATGCCGTTTTAGGATTTAACGCCCCTCCCTTCGCCGGAACCCATAACCTTAGCGACCGCAAAAATCAATAGACTATAGTACCATTTTCGACCAATAAGTGGCAACCTTGTTACCGGCTAATCTAAGTAAGAATCCCGTGATAACCACGCACCGTCGCTATACGTGCAAATAACTTCGAAGAGATTTTTCTTTTGACGAAAATGTATAAGTCGCCTTTTATATTATATAACAGTTCATCAAATCTATCCAATGAAATATTATTATTATCTCGAGCTGCGAAAGAAATATTAACATTATTATTATTTTATACATATATCGAAAAACGTTAAATATTTAATAACCAACATGAGTGAGAAACAGGTAGTAAGACTAAAATATTATGTTTCGTATTATTACTCATTATAAAATAATATTGATGATGAAAAACAAAATCACTGTACAAATAACATAAAAGTTTGTTTTACGATTTTGTTACGAGCGAATTTTTTTTTAAAAATTGTTTCCGGTTTGTAGCAAAAACGGTCTAATAAAATATATTTAAACCTTGTTTCGAATGAATCTCAATCAACAGTTCTCCTTCTCATTTTTTATTCTAATCCGGTTTCATTTCTTCCTTATTTTGCCCTACCTACACTATACATCATAATTAAAAATGAGTGTCTTCTACATTTCGTCAGTGCTTTACAAATAATTAAATACATTCGTATAACGTATTTCATTTCCATTAACATTAACAAACACTAAATTATGATTAAGGTACTTAGACCGAAGTTGGGATTAATAACTAAATAGCTTCACGAGCGATAAGTTTTGTTTTCGTAAATTAATTACGAAATAAACGCTTGATATTTCTATGGAGTTTGAATACTTAATCTTTGTTATAATTCTGATATTTTAAAACTAATCGATTGTTTTGATAGGGACTTTTAGTCAACTTTTCGAATAGAAAGAGCGCACATCATTATACATTTATACCACTAGTGTTCCCTTATAAAATTACTCTAAAATTTACTTATGATTATTTTTTGAAAAAATTTACTTAAATAAACCATTAAACTGGTTTTAATTAAGTTTTTTTTTAAATTTTTTATAGACGCATTCAAATTACGATTTCGTGACTACTTGTTTTTTATGGCTTAATTTAAATGTTAAACGGACGTTATAATAACTCACCCGAGTGACATGTGTGTTGACATATTTCTCTTCGGTGTATTGTACAATTGTATTTTTATTTAGACCGTTTGTGTAGGTGCGCGCATTAATGACGATTGTTCAGATCAAGATATCAAACTTAATATTATTGTTGCATAGTTAAATGCAACTCCCAAGATAATAATTATTGGTTATTACACAATCATTGTACATACGTTGGTATTAATTATAATATAGTAAACGATGTGCGAACATCAAATGTAACTATCGTTATTTTATATTTCATAAATAAATATAGATCACATCGTGTTACAATTCCTCGAGTTTCAACTTTTAAATTAAAAAAAAACTTTTTTTTTTTAGTATTTAAAGCTTTCGTATATGATTAAATATGTAAAAGAAGATGAAATACATTCAGCATGTTAGGTACAAACAAAAAAGAACAATCTTTTACTCACTGCTGTACTGACAAATGAGAATTTTTGTGCAACGCAAAATAAAATATGAACTGATAAATATGTTGAAATTATTATTATCAACTCCAGGACGAACAGAATATGTTAATGTCAAAGTTGAAAATTAATTAAAGCGATGTATTTAAATTAAATATATATATGCCATAAGTATTATAGCTTTTGCATACTTTGTAAGTTATTTTGTAGTGAGATATAAGTACACCAAAAAGTATACGAATATTCATTTCTCGGAACACGGGAACTCATGTTTTTTTTATTTTCAATTTAAAATGTGTTATATTTACAATCTGTATTTACATGTGATACAATAGGTAAATTGGAATTGGCTTACGAGCTCACGTGAACGTAAGGTACATTCTCAGTCATTATCCAAGTAATTGCCTATTATCTACATGCTACAGTTATCCGTAGTCTTAATATATTATGCACTCAACTTGTGAAAACCAATATTCAACGAGATGTCAAAAACGACTTCCTAGTTCCTTTACCATCAAACTGTGATTGATTGGATATCTATACGAATAAGAGAAAAATTACCCAGTTGGAAGGATTGATAAAATGCAGAAGATTTGAGAAATTGAATCCAGGATCGGGAGGTGATGAGCGAAATATGATGGTGACAAAAACTTTTTTAAAGTAGAATAGAAGCCATGGTAAGAAGAATAGAAAATGATGCAATAAGAATATAAAATAAAAAATGAATAATAGATTATCTGTTATACTAAATTATAGAAATTAAAAATTATTTTATGCTCGAAAAACAGAATAACTTTCGATGAAATGTACGTGTTGTACATTTATAATGAAATATTATTAAATTAATTGAACAAAATATAGCTAAATGCAATTTCGATTAAAATAAATATATAACTTCAAGAGTAATATTGCAACATAAGAAAATCAATTTTATTACTCTATTTCGATGTGTACTTATGTATAATATAATATTATAGGTACACGTAACTAAATTGACTGTTACGTAAATTTAAAATTTAAAATCTGCTTCAAATTAAAATTATTTTCATATTTGAATTTCACACCTCAAAAAAGTACCTTTACATCATGTATTAATTATTGATTATTATTAATCTGATGATTCAATAATTTTTAAGCAACCTAAAATTACTGCTTTTAAATATCATACTGATGTATACTAGCATGCATGTAAGTACGAGTACATGTGGGTGGTAACATGAAAAATCCCCTACCAAATTGAATTTCTCTAACAACTATTTACCTATAGTCAAGTTAGCTATAAGGCTTGGCGTAAGAGACTTGATGAAAAACTACAAAAACACAGTGATAATATATTATTAATTTATTATATAAATATACTTACTTTACTCAAAATTTAAACCGTATAATATATAGTATAACTACTTACTTTGAGTTGTATTTTACGTAATAATAATTCTTATAATATTATAATACCACCGAAGATTTTTATGATTTTTCTACGAGGAAATAAAAATACGCAAATATAAAAATTAATTAAATTAAACGTATTTATATTGTTTTCTTTGTGTTTCGATGACAATGTATAATATTGTAAAATCGGGACAAATGTTCGTTTATAATTTGATTGTTTCCATTAGGATATAGATTTGAAACCGTTCGATTATCCTCATCGTCAGCCCCAAGCCGGATGTTCAACAGTTTTTAGGTCACATTCCATTGTTCCTGTCTAAGCCATTGTCTTATACTTACTGGAATTCATTTTTTCATTTTTTTTTTTTGCGGCAGCGTGTAAAAATATAAATTATTGTTGACGCAAGTCGTCGTCGCTGTCGTATATACTCGAGCACACAATGGTCGTTGTGCGATAAATCGACGTTCAAGCGTTCGCTTCAACGTCATCTTTATGGGGGAAAAAAATCATAATATTTATTAAGAGGACCGAATACGAATTACTTCTCCTCCTCCGAGCCGCGTCTGCACGTTTGTTCGTTGTTCGAAATCGTAGTGCAAACTCACACACACGCAGTGTGTCCTTTGTAAAAGGCGTTTGTATTTATACGCACACACACACACATATATATATATATTATTTCTGCCTATGCACGACCGAGGGGAGGGAAATCAGGGGTGAGAACGAAACAGTTTTGGCGGTGACGTATATATACTTGTTCGAGGCGATGGCAGTGGAGTAGGTGTAGGGGTTGAATTCAGTGTATATATATATATATGTATGTATGTATGGAGTGCCGAGTGAAACGTTTGCCACTGAGATTTGACACTCGGCTGATCAAGCGCGCACCAGCTGCTCATCCGCCGTCGGAGTCTTCCGCCCTCTCGCGCAAACTTCCCCTGTCTCGTGCGCGTGCGCGCGCCATCTCCCTCCCTGCGCCGCCGCCACGACGAGTCGTAAAGTTTATTTTGCCCAAATGCACACCCGCACACACGCGCATGCATACACACGACCACGCGCTCACACTTCTGCATACACGCACTCTTTGCCCCGTCCCGAAATATCTTTTGTGTTCGTCCGCACGGGGGGCGCGTTTGATCTCTTCTCCCGGGCACGTCCTCTCCCCCCGACCCGTACTCTCGTCGTTCTATCGTTTTGCGTTCAACGCGTGTATACGTACGAACACACGTACACACCCACGTAACGTAAACCCCCCCCCCCGCAGCCATCATCCCCCTCCCACGCTCGCTGGCCGCCGATGCACGCGCCGACAGGCTATGGCCGTGGCGTCGCGAAAGTATAATGAAAAACTTCACGCGCCGACTTGTGACTTTCACCGAGCACTGTAGTATACACACGTATAATAACGTAGCGTACACACGCACACGGCAGTCGCTTGCAGCGCGAATTATATAACCCGACCGTGATGAAAAGGAGATTTGACAAAACGGTACTCTTTAACGACACCGCGCCGCCAGAGGGGCGTTTCATATAATATTATATATGTTGCCGGTGCGTATACATGGTATTTTTCAACCGAGTTTCATTACTCACGAAAAAGCCAAAAGGTTCGGATCGCGACGGTGCGATGATTGCACTCGCTAAATTACATTATAATCCTTTGCGATTGTGCGATTCGTAAGCCTTCGGAGGATTACTTTTTTGTAAATGTCGAAAAAAAAATTAAAACACACCAACGACTAAAATTAATCTATTTGAAGCGTTTTGAATCCGCACGGCGATTACACGTGTTTCGGAAAACGAATGTACATAATACTAATCGTTCACAAATAAAATTTTGCATTTCTTGTACATTAGGTATATTTAAATGGTACACCTACGTAAGTACTGTGGTAAATTTAAAATAATTTGTGATATAAACTTTATTTGCGATTAACAATAATATTTAATGAATTTAAAAAGGACGAAAAACCGTGTTGCCGCTATAATATCTAAACGGTAAATAACTCCCGACACAACTACATTCACGTACATTTGTCTATTACAAGAGTGTATGTAATATGCCCACATCTATACGTACATCGAATAGCATTCTATGCGCACGTAGAGTGAAATAAAAATAAAACGCAATTGAAGATTTATGTTTATAACATAACGTTATTTATTTACCCGGCAAATGGAAAGACTTCTACTTGAAAAGGGACCAGTTAAGGATTTTGGATACACTATTATATTATTGTTTTGTGTGGACTGCTATACTCGATATACGTAGAAGGATTCAAAAAGTAGATATATTTATCTTCCGAAAGTAGCACAAATCCCGTCAAAAACGGCTATAGTCTGAAAATCTCGTTTTTGGAGGGTTCAGATAATATAGTCTCGCGGGACTAAGTTTGGAACAATGCGTGTTCATCCATCTGCCGCGTGTCTTATTTTACTTAAAAGGACCTCAAACCGTTAACCCCGAGGAATTTAAATTTTATAACTTTAAATTATACTTCAAACTATACATACTCGATTAAAATTATGCTTGACAAGTAGAATTCAAAGTTTATTTTAAACTTTTTATATTTATACGAGATTCGAGTACACGAGAGTAATCCGAAACATACCAATTTAGACTTTTTCCACTGACTTAGGTCACCATTACTATTCATATTAATTACTAATATATTATTATAATAAAGCTTGACGAGAAAAAATTAATTACAAGTATACATGGTATTATACCTTTTCGAAAGAAAATGTTGTGATGTTCTTATTGTCAAGTAGTTATGTGAAACATTATGTTTAGATTGGCCAATTCATAATATAGGTAATATAACAACACGCCTCGTATGTGGAGCATAGATTAATGTGTATTATTTACCGAGACCAATGTACTGAAATTCGAAAACAAAAATTTTCGGGTCTAGTGCCAATTATTTAAAATCAAGGACTCGAAAGCATTGTTCATGTAACAAAAAAAAATTATATTTTCTTAGGATGATAAATCATAAGGTAGATATTATTTATATAATATTTATATTTTAGTAAATATAATAGGTTTGTTTTTATTTTATAAACTATGTATTAAATAATATCCTTGAATTAGGTGCTATATACGAGTATGTACTTATATATTAAATTGTATGCATTGTACAAAATATGATGATTATATTTTTAGTATGATTTTTGTTGTTTTTTCTTATCGGATAAAGTCTTAAGTCAGGTGTGTTGTTGGTAAATTTTTATTGAAATAATTTAAATAAATAATTTGTAAAAACAATTTAATAAATTTAATTTTTCGCGTGCCACTGAAATTTGTCCAACGTACCATTTCTGTCCTAGTCGAAATACATTTTGTAAAACTAACAATAGATTAGTCAGAGGACATGATTAATTGTATTATATTATTAAAATAGAAAAGACGATAAGGATTAGCATAAAAAAGCAACTGAAATGTTATTCGGGGCCTTCAACTTTACTTTTGCCTTGTACAACCTGATAATCTTTGGGTATGTGGAATCGGCAGTCTTTAATTTAATTTTTCTTGTATAAATAAACTTAATAACATATTACGTTTCATTTTATTTAATCATTCAAGTAATCTGTGTGCTTCATGTTCTTGGGCTAACTACAGCATTATAATTGGAAAAATTAAAATACAATTTGACATCAGTTATAATTCTAAAATAGTTTGTAATATTATTTGTGAATGGTTTTATCGAATTTGTATAAGTTTAAGAAACATATTATTATCGTTGTATTTTATATGGTTGAATTATGTTTTGTGTATGTCGTGCTGTTGTTGGTAAATATTAAATCACATAAAACACGCGATGCACTATACTTAATGAACCTATTTTACAAACTCGTAATATATTTGGTAAAACGTGTCAAACACTTTTTTATTTATTAGAAATAATTATAAATCATGCTTTCGGCAAGACTATCAAGTCGTGGCCGTCAGCTACGAAGTTATCGAGAAATTATTGAAATTACATTAAGGTTTGTGTCCTTCGATTTCTGGCAAGACATACACATGATTGCGAATCTCAAAAATCTTCTACGAAATAATAGCCTATTGATCGGATTAAGACAAGCGACAATGCGTAAAGACTAAAGTTAGCACTATCTCCACTTAATCCTGTACCAAGTTATTTTTTATACACCTTGTGTGCTCAAATATAATATAATAATTAAGTATCCCCAGGTCTGGCGTGGGTCCAAGAGGAGGGGGGAGGAAGGGGCACCCAAATCAGAAAACATATTTTCATAGTCGTAAGGCTACTTAAAACTTGGTTATGGGCAAAAACAGGAGAAGAAATATTTACAGGGTAGTTAAGTATATTCATAAAGATATAAATATTGACAATGAAAATTACATTAAAAATATAAAAGGTTCATTTTCTAAAGAAAAACCAAGAGAAAACCGGACTTAATAATATAAAAATAAAGTATATATTTTTAATTCGTAATACCATAGTATTATGTTTTTTTTATGAAATTTAACTTTATTCCTTAAGCTACAACTTACTTATCCTATTTGTATATATGCCTATTCACCCATCTGCTCCGTAAAAAATGCCGGATCCATCCCTGCCATAGGCTTATATACGTACAATAATATTGTATGCGACATTTATATATTTCTGTAAGACAGCGCGGACTTCAGCAATAGCGTACGGTGAAACAGTTATACGCGATGCCTTGTGCACCGGTAGACATTTGAAAAAAGTAAGAAAAAAAAAACGAAAAATCGCCGGGTCAATAATAAGTGCGTTTTCCTTTTCGTGCAGCTGAAATCGCTGTCGAGACGAACAAAATTTGATCGTATGGACCGGCGACGCAGGTATACACATTGTACCGTTTCGTAACTTGCATGCAGTTTCTCCTTACAAAACGAGCCAATTACGCGAGTTGAAAAGCAGCTGGGTAACCTTTTGTTAGCGCAGCTAGTCACGGCGATGGGAATATTATACTATGTCCCGCTTTGAAATACGAACAGGTATTTCGGATTTAATGATGATCGGCAACGGATGCGGGCGACACTGGACAACACGGTTTGGTATTTATCGGTAATCACTGGCACCGCGTACAGCAAGTCGTCGTCGGTCGTCGTACTACCGGATTAAATATGCTCGATACAAAGAGCAACTGATCGTTAAACAGAGCAAATTAAAAACACGCGAATAATAATACCACATCACGAATTAAATAGTGATGCACGTCGAGATCAAGGTACCCGCAATAAAAATCGGATTTTAAACAAAATACCTACACCAGGTTTGTGTCGTATTTTTCGTGCGACCTTTTCGCACCTTTTCGCTTTCTCCTAACAAAGCACGGTAGTCGAACATCTTTCAAAAACGCTGAGCCCCATCACTCCCCAGTGATATTTTAACGAGACTACGAAATTATATATTATTCGGTTTGTGATAAAAGTGCATTTTATGTTGCTGTACCAATACTCAGTAGATACACGATCAGCATTATAAAATGTGCATAACACTTCCTTAGTATGCACAACAGGTTTTACATACGGAAACCGCAAATATTATGTTTATCAGAAGTTAGTTTACCAAATGTTTTCGGTTGAATAGTGTTTCCACTGTTGCGAGCACCTACCTATTAAATAAAATCCATTTGATAATGTTTAAAGCCATAAGTTTATTGCGCCATTTGTCACTTTTTGATTTAAGCCATTCGAACTTGGCGTTAAATCGATTTCTACACACACACAAACCCGTATATAGGTATTGCAACATCCAATTTGGAATAATTTAATAACGTTTAATACGCTCACAGTATTGTTGAGTGATTATTATTATTATTATATTGCGCTGATAACTGATAAGATGCTTATGAGCAAAGATACGAAGAGACATTAGCTAAATTAAACGGTTTATACATCAATATATTATAGCGGACGAACAAAACAAACGAATACAAAAAATAAAAACAACTTCACCGGGTTGTTTGAAAATATATTAATGCAAACAATACAATCGCATTTAATGATTTCGATAAGCGGATAAAGACTTCATCAGAGGCCAATTGCGCACACTTCATCCCCATTACGAAAATAAACCTATTCCCCCATGCGTAAACGCCACGGGGGGTGGGCTGTTAAAAAGTAGCCGACGACCCATCTGTCACTCGTTTAAAATATACGTTGCTGTACACACACGCACATACTACATGCGTAGGTACATCATATTACATTATAAGTGTGTGCGTGTGCGTGTGTAAAATACACGTATATATATACGCACTCACTTGACCGCCGTATAGCTTTGGCGGTAAAAAATTTAGACGAAAAACCCATTAGACGATCGTTTGTTAACGAGCCCTTAACTCATGTATACGGTTGTAACTGTTGATGTTTTTTTTTTATTTTTTAATTAAAATCGTGTCGTGTAGCAGTTTATTCTGTTCGTCGATACACCGTGTAAATATACTCTTGCACAGGTATTTTAACGAAATTAAATGTACAGGAAATGCTTACAACTTTGCGACCGTTTTACCTCGGTAAAGCCTCTCGTGCTACGGGAGGGTATGGGGTGTTGGCTTTAGGTCCGTCCTAAAAAAAATTAGAAAAATAAAAACACGGAAGCTATTCGATAAAAAGAAAAAAAAAATTGTGAAAATAGTGTGCGCACAGAGAGTGAGAGAGATAAAACTCGCGTGCCGACCATTCACGTTGTCCAATATATGTAATCAAAATGTCTGGCGGTACTCCTCTATACACGCTGTAAGGTTTTAATTACGCCGACGCTAATTGGTTGCGGTTGTCCATCATTTAGCGGGGAAATGTAATTTAATTTCGAACCTTATTGATAATAGTCACGACTCACGATGTGTTTATTATTATTATTTTTTTTTTTTTTACGAGCAATTTGTTTCTACATTATGATCCATGCGGTATATGTGAAAGTCAGTCATTTTAGTACCTACTCGCGCGAGCAACAAAAAAAAAAGGTAATAAACTGTCCAGAGAGCTTTACATAATTATCGTATATTTCTCGTATATTTATGCGCTATCATGTGGTTAAGTATGATGATATCTGTACTTACCTGTATTTTTAGAAAAAAGCGATGGTTCGCAAAAAATTATGATCATAGAAAGTCGATCGTGAAAATCCATAATGTATACATAATAAACATAAAAAAAACATGATAAAATAGTTAAAATGACTTTGCAGTTGATTGAAATTTTATAATTTTGTATCATACGGATTTTAATTTTAGTTCAAAAATATATCAACAATGCATAATATAATATATTATAATGCATAATATTACTGTCATTTAAAATGTTATAATAGAAGTTGGTTTCTTGGTACATATAACGTATTTTACAAATTACAATTTTCTTTTGTTTTAAATATAATTATGTATTATAAAAGAAACAATAACTAACATTTATGATATTTGATCTGCATTATATGAATAAATCATACTTAATATTCACTTACCTAATAAATGTATACATTTTTTTTAGTATTATTATAATTAATATTACGTTATTAAGAGTTTTTCCGAGTATATATCTAAATTAAAATCTTCAAAATTCAAAAACATTAAAAATATTAGGTTTTTTTCTTTTATAGAATATAGACGCATCCAACAAATATGTTTTATATTAATTAATTACGTTTCTTTTTTATAGATCTTTTAATTTTTAAAAAAAAAAATTATATAAAAAACGTTTTGAGAGTTTAACGATTTGTGGAAAAACTTTAACCACACAACAGGATTTTGAAAAAGAATCAATAAAGAAATTAGGTAAGTACATATTTAAGTATGTATCGTTCTATTATAAAGTTTCCATTAGACCTGAGTAAGTAGCCGACAGGAATAGTATTTAATTTCGATAAAATTATTTCTTGTAAACATAGACATTTAAGATTCGTGAAGATACAACTCAAGCCGATAAAGATATTATTGTATGTCTCATATTATAATTTAACCGATAAAAAATGGTTGAATATAATAACACTTATAATGTGTCCAATGGATGTTAATACTAAAACCACTTTTATAGTTCACAAATTATATTTTATAAGCGAGTGAAATGTGATAGTTTTAAAAAACTAAGTAATATTATGCAGGCTGATCTACAAGGATTCACTAATTTATCCTGCACTAATAAAGCTAACGAAGTTCTGCGATATATTTTCTATGATTCAAAATAAATATAACATGTTTTGGTAAAAAATGATCAATGTTTTTTTTTGTTATGTTATTTCTGAAAATTTTTAAAATATCAATATTATAGCTTTTATTGTATTTAGTTTTAACTGTTAACGGTACAACTTCTCAGACTTAAATCATTTTTTTCACGTTCTTTTTTTTTATTATTTTTGACCGAAAATATTTTTATCAGGCGGCAATCAATGAAGAAATAAAATCGGTATTAAACACTTGTCTGCTTACATAAAGTACAAATTATATTAATTAATTACAACTTACCTATGTTGAACAAACATGCAAGTATAACAAATGTAATTAAAAATCAGTAACGGAAAGTAATTTAAAATAATGGCTAAAAATTGGAATAATTGGAAAATATGATCATAGGCATATAACATGCATACGTAAATGTTTTATTTACCACCTACAAGGGAGCAGCTGTCTTACAGATGTTAATCTATACGACTTTTCGTTAAACCAACATATTAGAACGGCACGTGAATCAAACTGGTTTCTTCATTTAAATATCTATTCTATATGCATACGAGTACAACTTAGAATAATAGTAATAATAATACAGACGTTACAACTAACAAGTTTGAAACGTGTAAGACAGTTTATAAATTATTACATGTAAGGGTGTAGTTCTGTAATAACTTCCGATTCTAGACAATGGGGAAAGAATTAAAGAATTACTGTTATAATCGATCGTATCCACGAGGCACATCGCATTTAATCGGTAAAATATGTATTCATAATTGGTACAAGTATATTTCTATTAGTCCGTAGCCGTTGTTATAATTTAGTCATATAATTGTATTGCTATCACACGTAGTTGCAATGTTATAATGGGTGAATTATTCAGAAGTTATTATGCATGTATGTTAAACGCGTGGATACGTGCTATAGGCTAAAAAACAGTGAAAATTAAAATGAACACGTCCTGTACGAGCACCAATTTTAACATGAAAAGTTTATTTCAAAGATAAATCATCCTGTAGAGTACATAATATGTATCTAGATATCTACTTTAAATTACTCAGTACTCCATGGATAATTTTTAGTTCAAAAGGTCGTAAGAATGTGTGAAAGTTTAAGAATACATGTTGTATATCTATTTCGCAGGACACTTGTAAATATTTTAAAATGCTTGTTAATAATAACAATAAAAATAATTTATTTCCAACTAATAACAATACGAATTAGTTATGACGTATTAAAAGAAACGTTTTTTTTATTTATTATTTTTAGACTTAAATAATATTTATTTTAGAATAATACGTATATTAACATGGTTTATGATATAAAAAAAAAAAAAATGAAAATAATATTTGTTTTTGTTACAACACGAAACTTATTCTATTGCTTTTACGTTCGCCGCATAACATTTTGGAATAATGGAAAACTAATGAAAAAAAGGCGAACACAAATAATATTCATAACGCGCGTAAACAAAATATCAGTCTTTATTTCGCATAATATGATTTCGCGTTAAATGATAATCGGATATGGATTTACCATGTTATTCAAATATAATAATATGTTGGTTTTGCATTTCGGGTGATTTCGTTTTGCATCAAACTTTATCATGAGCATAATATATACATATATATATATATATATATTATATAATACACAGTGGTGTGTATAGCGAAAGGGGACGGAAATAAAAGCCAAAACTACCTCCCGCACCCTCACCACAGCGCGTTCGATCGTGTTTGGATAAATAAAATATAGACGCGAGTCTTGGGAGCCATTTATATCAAGTTTGGCCCACAAATAATCAAATCAACCGTTTGACGTTATGGAAGATTTACCGGTGCTCTGATAATATACACCGTGTCTCAATGGTAATGTAGTCCAAAACGCGATCCGTCTCAATTTGGCCGATATACCTTCGTCGAATATTTACGTTCTAGCAAATAATACACGGGAATATATATATATATATATATATATATATATATATATATATATAATATGTGAATTTAGGGGAGGTTGAGTCCAAATCTGGGCGACGAAGCAGTGGTGGAGGGATGCTCAACGTTGGGGGACGAAGAAAGGACCTTCCTCGTTTACCTGTCGATTAATTTATTGGTCACCCGAGGGTTATCCTAACGGCCCAACTATTGCTTGGCAAACCACATTGATCCGGCAAAATCGCGTACGACAAAGTCATCCATTAGACCGCCATGGTGTGTAGCTAAATTATAAATCCATCGAATTTCACCAGAACACGTAAGCACAGGTACGTATAAGATAGCTATACACATTACATGATTGAATACGCGTTATAAATTTATATTTCCTAGGATCAGTGTTGGAACCAGATGATAACGGTGAAAATCATCTAGTCAAAGATAATCATTTATTACATTTTATTTAGACAAAAAATAAGAGAAATTTAGTTTGAACGTTGAACATTTATTAAGAAAAATGACTTAGACAAATTGAAAAGTGTATACAAAATCTTAAGATATTTAATTTCAAACAAGTTAAAATTATAGCATTATTATATCCGCGAATTTAACTAGTAAAATATTTATTATAATTTATAAGCATTATAAAATATCAGGAAAATTATTTTGATGTAACTAAATTATAGTTTGACGATAATGTTTGCTGAAAAGAAATGTATCTAGATAAATATACCATCTAGAATCTAGATTCTAGAATATATATATATATTTATTTTGATACAACTTTAACCTAGAACGCTATAACATTATACCGAAAGCAAAGTTATTAGAAATTTCTATCTTAGTACCTATGTATTCCTTTACATAGTAGGTATAAAGTAAATGGAAAATAATACTAAATATTATAACGTATTTATCGATTTGTCATTATACGAATCCTTAAATCATAAATAATTATTAATCAGCTTGCTCGTGAAAAGTATATGCTTTCTGATAGTTTTGTCATACATAATTCGACTTATTTTGTTCATGTGAACATAAGGTAAAACGTAATATAAGTAGTATTATATTAATATGTTATTATCATCCATTTTAATGCCCGGGTCGTTACGATTTATTATAAATTATTGAAAGATATTGACATCCTAATATCGAATAGGCCCTATCTCGTATAGGTATAAAGTTAATCAAGCGACGGCCAGATTAAGACTCAACTGTTACGTTCAACAAAGAAAAATATCAGAATTCCAGTAATCGAGTTTTTTTTTACAATATCTTCTTATACCTTTTTCCTAAATAATTATATGAATATATAAAATATTTAAAACAAAATCACCTTATACGATAGAAAATATATTATAATAACAATCAGTTGTACTTATCACCAGCATACAGGCATAAATTAGTGATGAAAATGCCAATACTAATTGTTCTTAAATCAGAAGTAAGCGTGAACTATTTCAGCTTTTTTTTTTGTGTGTGAAGAGATTTCAGCATCCAAATCATTTACATCTCGACTTTTATGATTTTTATGGCTCAATTACAACGTTAGAAAAGGGCGTTGGCGATTCATTCTCGCAATGAGTGGTCGTCCCTTCCGGAACTCGAAGCCGCCGCGCCGATGACCGGGTTCAAATCAGCGTCTGTGCGTTTAGACACAGCCGCTACAGTAACTCGATCCCGACGCCACAAAATTTACAACTGTTGAACCAAATCGCATTTTCGATTAACGTAAGCAATACCATTCATGTTGTTTTCAACTTTTGATGCTTATTGTATGCTCATTATATTTAAATTAACAAAAAAATTAAATTCTTCATACAAAAGGATTTATCTAGGAAGGTGCATATTTTATCTTAGATCATTATTTAGATAATTTACAACTATTTACCTAAATAAGATAAATAATAGCCAAATATTTATCTAGATAAGATAAAATATAACTAAATATGTATCTGGATAAATCATACTATTAATATATCTAGATAAGTCTTAACGTCTTGTGTACGTTTAAAACCTCAACAAATAAGAATTAATCAATACAAAATGTTTCGTTTGGATAGGAATTTCATTTTATCACTTGTGAGGATAATGATTTTTTATTCATTTCAGATGTGTGTAAAATAAGGGGTTCGCGTAAGGTTCAGATATTTCATGTTGCCTATTTTTCATTATAACAAAAGTCACATACTACCCATGGATCCATTTTTTCTACACAATTCATCCACTAATTCAAAAATCATGATGATGATGACGCCACTGAACATAAATGCGTTACTTTAAGATAAAACGATATAATTTAAATTGAGGAAATAATGAATCAAAAAGTAAATGAACATCAGCAGAACAACCGCTAAAAACCAGACCAGATGATTATAATATATACTGTACCTGGAAAATTGATTCAACCAATAAAAGAAAGTACGTGGGGTAGTCGGGGTACTCGATAGACATTACGAGAAAATTGAAGTATATTTTATTTTTTTATACGTGACAAGGATAAATTAAATCTGTTTGTAACAAGTGTGCGACCGCTACGTGTATCACACAAAACGAATAGAATTGCCCTCGAGATCGTTGTGGTTTTATTTTTCTTAGTTACATTCATTAGTATAAATAATAAGACGACCAAATTAAAACAAATTCCTGAACGAAAAAATGTTCCGAAGGCGTTTTGTAAATTTATAAGTGTAGATACCCGACGGAACATCAATAATAATTTATGAAGGGCAGCACTTTTTTCGGGAAAAGCGACGCATAAATTAAAAGTCAACATTAAAATGTTATAATGTAATGCTGCATATAAGCCTAGATAGTGCTGATGAACTCGTTAAAGATGAGAAGCATAAAGTTTTCGAACAATTTAAATGAGTTAAGTGCGGATCCGGATTAAACATGGGGACAATTAATACCTATTTGTCCAACGTAAGCACACTAAATGCGTGTGTAAAGCATTAATTTTGATTCTCGCGTTATACACGGGTGTGTATATTGTCGTGAAATAACTAGCATGTGAAACAAATGCGAGGTCTCGTGCACACCGTTCTGAGGTCCTGTCACTGCGAATTCATTTTGAAATTAAATTTCTGGCCTAGAGAGAATGCTGGCAAAACATGATTCTGCGAAATCACTAGTACGTAATAAAGCTTACCTACACGTTTCAAAAGTTTAATATTATGCTGAGTATACTTATCAGTTATAAACAACGGCAGTATGTATTGTCGTTGGATGTCACAGCTGGTGCAGGGCCGCAGAGAATGAATGGTCTTGATACGGTATAAGGTAAGTTTGTTGACAAATAAAGAACAAAAAAAAAAAATGAGAAAGAAACCACTTGCAGATACGATGAAATAAATAAGTACGATTATTACAATAATAGTAACTGATTTTTTTTCATCGGAATTGCTGCAATATTGCTTATATGCATTTGTCCTGTGCCTGCAGTAGAGTTGGTTATTTGGAACACTATTATACGAGAAATCGTTTACGAATCGGTAAGAAATTATAAATTCTATTTCAGACATTTCACGAACAATATTTTAATTACAAAACATATGCAGGCCAAAGAGAGCTGCTGTTGTAATTATCGCTCAATAGTAGTAAAATAAATTCAATTTTATTAAAAGAATCGAGAATGATAAAAAAATTAAACATGGTTGAACCACGTAGTTTTTGCTTTCACGATAAACATTTCAAGCTAGGTGTCTACGTAGAGACTTTATATTAAAGAAAAAAAAAGAGTCTCACAAGACAAGCATGCGCCACGATAATTCATTATTGAAAGAAAAAAAATTATAAAAATAAAAGTTCATCATGAGAATCGCTTTATATGAACACATAACATTGTTATGTGCGTATATAATATATACATATACTCGGTGCAGGTGTGACAAACGATTTTAAAAACGTAATAGAAAAAACTGCGCGGCGTGTGTGGCGTACATGTCGTATTATATTATGCATAATCAACCCGCCGGTTTTCGTTGTACATAATAAATTATCCGGTTTAAAAAATTAGGGTTAAAAAATAAACTAAATCGCGTTTACGGCCGCGCATGGACATTGTATATCGAACGGACCGTGCGTCGTGTCACCTCCTCGCGGCGCCGTCTCATCAGTCACCATTAATTCATTGTCGGGGGGAGGGGGCGTAGTGATTCGCGGGAAACGAGATGAATTCATCGCATGTTAGTGAAAGGGAGTATGGGAGAGACGGACACGGGGTTGTGAGCGGAACAGAAGATGACGAAGGAGCAGGTGGTGGTCTGTGACAGTTTCCATTACCGCGGTTGGGTACTAATATGATACATGTACGCGATGTGGGTATTACCTGGTTAAGCGCGCGCGTAGAACAATGTAACAACATACTCGGCTGTTATATTATTATTATTATCGCCCGGGCCATCGTTGCGCATAGTGACTTCTCGCGAGTGATTTAATCGCGCGGGTCGTGGTGTACCGTGGTTTCGATGGCGACAGAGGTGAAGGGTGTTTTAAATTTATTTAGCCAACACGGAGACGTCAACCGCGGCAGCGGTATTTAAATTATGAAATAACGCGCGTGCACGGGGAGGGTGACGAGAACGGCAGACGAACCGCTCGGCAAAGTAAAAAGCTGTGTTTTCGTCCTTTAACCCCCCTCCCCCCTTCCGATACCCCCCTGGCCATCGTCATCGTGCACACACACACACACACACACACACGTATATGTATTTAAGTGCGGGGGCGTTTAAAGTCTCTTAGCCGTCTTATCACGCACACAAATACTACCCTTACTACGCTGCGCGCGACAAATAAGTGGCAACGCCCCCTTCCTTCAGGAGAAATAAGTTCGCTCCTATTCGCATTTTTACGCATAGTAAAGCGACACGATTTCACTTTCTCCTCCTTCTACGTACTTCTCGACTGGTATAGTATATTAATTTACATTTCTATTTAATCTGAATAAATTGTATTTATCTATCATCTCTACATAATATGATGTTTGAATATTTGACAATACCATTAAGTTACATTATACAAAGATTCGTAGCACGGAAATGCATTTAAATTATCTAACCTCAACACTAAATAACTATTATCAAAAACAATGTTAGAATATTAATGTTCTTGCCCAAATGCAATACACGACAAACAGGTCGTCGGAATTCGATAGCCATGTATTATATATAGTTCAAGTTTCTGTCGTAAACCGTTATTAATTATATTAAAAACGAAAAAACCCAACAGTTTAAAGTACTCTTTTAAAACTTTAAAACTATATTGTCCCACCGCTGCAGTATATATAATGTGCGATGATGTTGACGGGTTCCTAAGGGGTATTGCCAACGAGTGGTTGGCATTTTTTTAATCGTGCCCTCAGGGCAATGGTCGACGACCTATACCCGGTAAACGAGTTTAAACTGCTGTGATTTTACTTTCAAGGTGATTTTTTTTTCGCAAGATTTCTGTAAGCACTGAGAATAATATCGCTAGACCACGTACTGAAGTCTGAAACGTGTAACCGCGGAATGTCTCGGAAGCGATCCACGCAAACAGAATAATATATCATATATAGATTATCAGCCAAACATACGTAGCACGTGAAACTGTTAACGACTTGGTTGGTTCGGTTCGGTGCACGAAAATCCTTAACACAAGTCAGCCGTCGTGGGAGTTTAAAATATGATTCAGTTGGCAGACGTGGATGCAATAAAACAAACACGGACGTGCGCATTAAAGAATAACATTATATATGTATATATATATATCCGCCACAGTCGTATACTTAAATTCACGACCGAGTAAAACGTCCGTAAATCGCAAATAATAATTATTACCACGCGATGTTGAACCGCGGAAACGTAGCTTCAGTGGTGGCTACCAGTATAAGCCGTGCGCGATGGTGGAAATGAAAATCTGCGAGGGTGGGTCAACAGGGGAGCTATTATCACGTTCAGCTCTCCTACTGTTTCTCTCGCTCCCTCCCTCTCTCCTTCTCTCTCTGTTTTCCTGTTTAACCGGGGATATGTCTGCAGAGAGGGAGAGAGAGAGAGAGGTATTCGCCAGGGGAGGATTCGGGCTTTATCGCTACAATAAACATATTTTTCCCGTTACCCTGATGGCACACACAATAAAAGTCTTCCGTACCGTCCCGCACCCCCACGCCTAATCAACATTTACGGCATCCATTAACCAAGTTTTTCATTACTTTTACATGAGCTTTGCGGCGCAACCACCGCAACTCTGCTACAGGCTTCATCCCATCCATTCGACAATCTCACCACCAAAATCTTGTGGGTTTTCGGTTAGTTTTAAACGTTAAAAGATAACAAACCGCGAAATAATTCGTTTATTTGTCCTTCAAACATACACACAAACTCTCAAACATTTAACACCGTAAAATTGATGTCCCAACGTCACTTGTATATTTTAATTATATTTACATACCAAGTTGACATCATTTTTCCACATAATGCAACTAAAAATTATATACATTGATACGGTGGTAGTCAAGGATAACACAGGAACTTTTCAATAACACACATCGTTCAGATATGATAAAAGAATGATTTTTTGTTGATATCGGTGGCTATAATATATTGTTACTATATTATCAATTGGTAATGAAAATTAGCGAAATAATATACTATTATTTTAACCGGAGTATAGTTTCCGTTCAAACATATTAAATGTGACACAAGGATGACGGATATATGAACATTTTAATTTGTAAGAAACTGAACAATAATAGGTAAAACAAAAAAGTCAAAATATAAATAAAACGACTAAAAAATTATCTATATATAATTCTATATTCCAGGAATCAAATTTCTATATAGACCAACAACACATAAGAGCAAAGAAAAAAAAATGCAAATGCATCAAGTTCAGGGCCCTAAGTCTTTATAACTATCCCTAACTCTAGATATTAACTTGATAACCATATAAATTTTAATTAAAATAAAACTAATTTTTTTAGGTGGTATTTAATAGTGGTGTATCGATCAATATTTATTTCACATTTCTTAAGTGACAAAAAGGTATTTCCA
Source organism: Periphyllus acericola (assembly GCA_949715065.1). Taxonomy (NCBI): domain Eukaryota; kingdom Metazoa; phylum Arthropoda; class Insecta; order Hemiptera; family Aphididae; genus Periphyllus; species Periphyllus acericola. Next base: position 34,387,306 of record OX454267.1, on the reverse strand, counting down.
TAACGACAGCATATAATCAAAAATTCCAACTAAGCCAAAATGAAATCGATAGATTTTATCACAATAAATACTGAACGTTAATATTTAGTATAATATACTGCAGATATTCACTTTTTAATATACATCGATTATAAAACGTATTGTATCTTATAACATTTTATCACTCCAAAATTATAAATCAGCAAGGATTATAATTTATAACTTTTTCGATCTGGTAAAAAAAAACAACAGCCTTCAATTTTAATAAATAATAACAATTAAATTTAATAATAATAAGACATTTAATAAATAATATATATATATACAATACAACAAAGAAGTATTAAAATTCTAGGGCTACATAGTTGAAACTAATTAATATCACATCATTAAACTTATTAATTTTATTATTAAAAATAAACTTAACTTAGAGCCTAACATTGTAACAATAATTAGGTTATTGCAATTAAGTAAAATGAAGTCATGTGATTATTAATATAGGTTTGGAGTGACTATGTCTCAAAAATGTTAATGTTGCTATGATTAATTTTTCACATAATTCATTATCATCGTGATATATATATATACGTACGCACATACAATATAATATGCGTATTGTATGTTTTATATTATATTAGGTAATGCCCAATTCAGGTGAATAATTTTCAAATAATTCTATATATTTATTTATTTTCTAGAAATGTCGACTTTGATGGAAAACATTTGATTCGATGTACAATAAATAGTATTATTTTTATATTATGATTAACCCTAATCACGTGTACCGGGATAAACTGTTCAACGAATGATATCGCGAAGAGTATAATTTGAAAAACAAAACTTAATAATTGTAATATTGATGTGTTGATTTTTACATTTTGTCAGATAAAAAGAGATTCGCATGCTCTTACAATAGTTTAACAAGAATTTGTTTTTTAAAAAAGTAAGATTAAAATTAAAACATTAAAAGAAAATTATTTACAAAATAGTTTCGAGGTAATCATTATTGAATACATTTTTTATAGCGTTAAGGATTGAAATATTGTTTTCGTTGCAATGTTTTTACAGCGCCCGTGGAAACGCAATTGTAAGATAATATTTTGATTTCAAAATTTTCTAAGTACAAATTGTTTAGTTATTGCAGTACTGAGTACGTCTATGTTTTTAATGACCTGTTTAAACTTAAATTTATACATTTATTTCCATTTTTTTTACATTTAATTTCAAGGGACATTCTATAACCCATCGATTATTTTAATTATAACTATTTTCATACACCAATGTAATATCCCTAAGGCTGGTGGCGGATGGGTGTAACAAAAGAAACAATAATTGTAATTAATCATACCTAATATATTTGATTCGACGGCTCGTTCGAACCTCACAATATCATTTATAATTCAAGGTGAGAAAGAAAGAAACCCGATATAAAGGGTATCGAAACATCGGATAAAGGTTTTTTTAAAACCGATTTTGGCCCGATTTTCTTGGAGAAAAACCTCTAGTATCTCGACTGTTATTATAACGATTAATTCAAATCAAATTGTACATTACCAATATGGTATTGATGATTTTTTGATAGTATCGGTTATTTCCAATATCGGCTAATGGTTTTCAATTACAAACATCTGATCGGTTTTCGGTTTTATATCGGCTTATCGGAGTACCCGGGAAAAAAATCATATCGGCTCACCTCTATTCATAATAGATGAATGTATTTCAACGGGATGAATTGACGACGTTTTCAATCAAAACTATAAAATATTATTATAATGACCTGGTGGATAACGGAAAAAAAGTCTAGATGAACTATCAACAATCGAACAATTGCATATGAGAACATCGATCGTTTGATCATCAACGTATATCGTAATAGAATTCAAACACTCGTAAACAGACGAATATAATATTATTATAATAACATTGTATTATCTTATTTTAGAATATATAATGTATTTAATCTATCATAATATCTTATAAAACAGTCCAGCAGACTACAACAACAACAACAACAACAACAACAACAACATCACCAACGCGGGCGACGACAAAAGTCTATATATTTATATATTAGATTATAACAACGATCGGGTGCATAGGTGAAAACGGCGGAAACGTTGTAGGGGCGGGTATGGAAAGGAGCGGGGGTAGAGTCGTCGGATCGGGGGACGTTGGAAAAACCGATTTAAGGTCTCTAAACGAATATCATACTCATTATAACTAATAATATTATAATCACTCGACGACGACGACGCGCGGCGGTAAAACGTATACACCGTTATAATAGATAGTCATGGGGTACGCGAACGTCGAAGAAACGCGGTAACGGTCAACGAGCGTACGTGTTATATTATTATAGTTAAGAAAAAAAAAAAAAAAAAACGACGACAACATTTATCACAGAATTCGGCAATATTTGCTCTTGTTTTTCACGGGCGTGGTTGCGGACAACGGGGTGGTGTGGGCGGTCTGCTTGTTGTAGCCCGGCGTGGTCGCGGGCGACGTGAACACCGGCAACGAGGCTGAACTGATCATCTGCTGCTGGTCGACGGCGGGCGTCTGAGAAGTGTCGCCCGCCGGCGCCGGACCGCTGCTCGCCGTGCTGTTGTACAGCGAGCGGCTGACGCGGTTCCGGAACGACCGGCTGGAAGTGGGTTTCTTCCGGAAGCTGGAGAACTTGGCGCCGTTCCGGTGAAACGAGGACGAGTCCTGCAGGTTCAGGTCGAGACTCTGCAACACACACGCGAAACGGTGCCGATAAATATAATAGGTACGCGCGCACGGTGTCCCGGTACCCCCGAGTCCCCGGCGGTCGTCGACTGCAGGCAGAGCTGCTGCTACCAACACCTGACCCGAGGGACTGGCATCGTCAACCTAATGGGGATGAATATGTAAACGTCTTTGGCTACCCCCCACCCCCCCCCCTTTGGTGGATTGACTGACACAATATTGTGTTAGCGGATCATTTGGATGGACAATCCCGTAACTCTTACAACGCGCTCAAGAGAATGTCGGACGGATTTTCCGAGACGAATTATTTCTTTCTTTAGCTAGTAACCGTAATCGAGTTACCGCGTAAAGTAGCCACCAAGCTTCACGCTGCTGAGTCACAATGGCCAAAATGTCAATAACAAAAGTTTGAAATCGATTTTTCTATATTCTTTGACCGATTCGCCTGTGTAGGCTAGTACGTGTTTTGCTATCGATTTTTAACGGCTACCGGGGTAACGTGAAACCCAAGTAATCGCAGTTATTTAGCAACGGTTATTAGGTATACTGGACATTTTATTTTCGTCAGAGTTTAATCTCGGTAAAATCATGTTATTTGCGTAGTATTAAAGCTGTAAGAGTTACATGGACTGTATTTATGTAATTTTTACTCGACAAAAACATTTTCAAAATGAAAAATAAAACAATGACGATTGGGGCATGTTCTCCCGTTGCTCCCTACCTGGAACTGAACCTGATTTTAGAAATACTAGTTATTAGTAGCAGAAGTAGTTGGATGCAGTGAAACCTCCGTTTACGGAACGTCAACTGAAAAGACCACTGAACGATGAATAATTTTGTTAAATATTTTTGACTTTTATATTACTAGGACTGCTGTCAACTGCCGATTATCCATCAACAGAGATTTCACTGCACCATTAGCGAAGTAATAGATTAGTTACTAAAAATTATCAAATTATAACTTATAAAAGATAAACCATGTTGAGTATTCGAAAAATTAAGAACGTAATATGTTGTAAAGTTTATTGAATTTTGACAATACCATCGAATTTTAAATTAATTAGGTTTATTACATTACACTAAGTTAGTGACATAATCTGATTGTAAGCAGTACAATTTTAAATACTATTTTAATTTTTTGAATACACAGCATAGCATAGATAAACATAAACTTATAAATCATAATATTTGAATATACAAATTTCATATAATATTATAAAGTATATAAGTGATCTACTGTATTAGGTAACTCTAATGGTATTAAATCTTGTTACATTTTTGAAGTAGTTGTTGTGGTTAAGAAGTGGAATATAACGATGATTTCGTGAGATTTGTGAACACTAGTGTAATATTTTAATAACTATTCTAAAGAAGTAATGATTAAAGGAAAGTTTCGATTCTAAACGAACATATTTAGAGTTAATTATAAATTAAGGTGAGTAGGTGTATAACTTTACTTGGATCCATAATATATAATATTAATGTGGTCTTACATTAATAGTATTCAACATTAGGTGGTCATACTTGTTAACAACTAACAACAAACAATATAGTTAGTTAGATTTTGACTTGAACATAAATAAGCGGGTAAACACTTCAATTAGCTATATTAAATTAAGTGGTAAAAAAATAATTTAAAATTAAAAACGTTTTATGATTGTAAGCCTATTACATTTTACTCAATATTTCAGAAACCTTATTTAATTATTATGGTTTTAATACAAGATATGAATTATATATTCATTTTGTTTATAGAAATGGAATTTTAATAATAATATCAAAAAGTCTATAGATGCATTCGTATACATTTTGAGACTTATGTAATTTTAATGTCACGGTAGTTCAAAAAACATCAAAATCAAATGAGTCCCACAAAATGCATTTAAATGCCATAAAAATATTATTTGTTGTAAGTGTACAGTGTATTGAGTATATACTATACTTGTATGAATTGAATCGATCATGGTCGTTATTTTTATAATACTTTACTGTGTACAGGAATTTTAAAATACTTATTATAACTTGAAAGGTGCTATAACTAATATAATTATCGTGCTTTGTTTGCTTTGATTTTTGGTAAATGATTAAGTTTAAATATTCAGACAAACCAATGGTGATAATAATGGTTGATTTTTCCATTTGAGTATTCATTCTGCTGTTAATTTGCATTAGATTGAACAGTTCTTCGACTCTTGCAATTAGACTCTTCCGTGGTATGCGAGATAAATTATTAAATAAACATTCTTCTAATCTATCACATGATATACAATACTTAATTATCAATAGTAGTTTAACAGACAAAGTATAAATCATTTCATGACTTGAGTAGTTTTTTAGTCATTATAATGTATATTATTTTCGACAGCTATTTTTTAAACGGTATTACTTATATTATTTAAAATTTAACTTTTAAATGGCTTTTATTCAACACACTTGAAATAATTAATTTAAAAATACAATAAAGAAACATTAATTAATAATCACCTGACTATGTACATTTGTAAGCTAACTATTTATTTTAAACGTAATATTGACATTCTAATGACGTGTGATATTATAATTTTGAAAATCTTTATTTAAATATAATTTTTTAAAATTTAAATTACGAAGATTAGAGGGAACCGAAACGGAAGAAGTTCAATTTCGTTGGTAGTATAATATACAAATAATAATTCAAAATTCAATAAAATAATTTAAGGACTAATGTAACAATATTATATATTAAAAATTAAAATATTTATTTGACATTTAACATTTTTAAATATATTACCATTAATCGATCGATAAACAATATTTCCGGTAAAATATCGAAACTTCCCTTTATTGAAATACGAACAGAAATTCAAGGAAAAAAAAATTATAGGTACCTTAATTAGGTATGTTTACCATGTTTCTTACTAACTTTTGTATTGCTTTTCTTCGTGGAATTTTGGGTAGTGTTTAACGTGGTTACGGTGAATTCTATATCTTTGGTGCTTTTGTTAGCTGCAATTAGTATACGAAAAAAATAAAAATGAGATAGTTCAAATAATATTAAAAGATCAATGAAACGGATAATGTTCACTCACTAAAGAATTCCTCAACGGGAATTTCGATTTTATCGTGGTCGATCCATGTCAAACCCATTTCGACCTTTTCTGCCAAATCTTTCCAGTGTTTGCGATTTTCCAGCGTGCCCTCGTACAACGGCGTGATCCACGGGAACGTGTCGCACAAAACCTTCAAAACAATTGTAGCGTAAACGAGTGTACACATTATACTTTGTAATACAACGGCGGCTGACCGTTAGCCGTATCTAGACGGTTTTCATTACTTTGTACAGCGGCAAACATATGACGTCGATGAATTCGACTTGCATCTGCGGGAGTTCGTCCTTCTTTTCTCTGTCCATCATGGCCTACACGAAAAATAACACAAAAAACGTTTCGATAACAAAATCATGCCGCGCGACTAAAAATATACGTATAAGATCATCACGTTTACCATCGGTTGTTGATTGAGTTGTAACTTTTCCAAATCTCCTTGGTCGAAAAACTCGTCGGCCACCAGTTTGGCCATTTTGTGTTGCACTTCCCAAGGCTTAGCTATTGCGCTCACGTCGCAAGCGGTCATCAGGATACCGCACAGCACTGCAGAAGGAGTAATATTATCAATTTCTTTTATAATTCCGAGCACATGGCATGGTAATATTATCGTTGATTAATGTTCGCAAAAAGTTAGCGGGGCGAAAATGTTTGAAAAATACATACCAAACGAAACCAAACGAAATACGAGTATGTTCGAAAACCATTTCACTTCCCCCCCCAACCCTCCGTCTTCGAACCGCACGTAATAGAGATCCTCTATTATATACACAGGTATATACTAACGCGCTTTTTTCTCCTCGCTTTGCCAGTCGAATTCACCGTTCTCCACGACCTCCATGAATCGGCTCTTCTTTTTGAAATACATGGCCAGGTCTGTGGACAAAATCGAGTTCTCGACCAGCTTCATCACCGAACGGTAGTCCTCCGGCGACAACGCTTGGAATATGTTGTTGCCGTCGCTGTTCAGGATCATCACGCATTGATCGAAGTGATGGTGTTCCATCGTGCTTGTGGTGTAAAGAATGGCCAACGGCGATTCCGTCTTCGTCTGGAAAGCGTTGTTCGTGCCCCGATGGTCGAGATCATGGCACAAACACGCCACCAGTAATCCCAAAATCTATAACAACATGGTCTTACGTGTTAATATTTTCTGGTCGTAACATTAACTTATGCATGGACTACGCGCTTGGTCGCAGAGCAGTCGCAGATATTTTCACGTTCATTGCTCAAGCGAATCTGTATTGGTCTTAAGGTTAGGTTATGTGTTTCAGGTAAGATAAGAGTTCCGTAAGATTGACAGAAAACGCCCATCGAAAATTTTATAAAAGTTGTACATTTTAAAGCTGTACTTTTAAGGTTCTGAGAAAAAAACCCCAAACCCGAGCTACCCATGTATTAGAAATTATTATCACGAACCGAAGAAATATTATTATTTCAGTCTCGAATTGACATTAACAGTCGGGTGTACTGTGGTACATCTCAGCTACCGTATCCTGGGGTTATATTCCTATATTTTGTTATTTATAATCGTTTCTTGTACTTATCGAGCGCCGTAAGACTTTTCCAATTTTTATCGCGATCGAGCCAACGATAGCTTACTTCTAAATCACTCATGAATCTCTCCATCTTTCCGGTTTTCAACATTGCGAACATTGTCTGCGCCACGTTTAACGCATGTCTCCAGTTGTGATATTTCACCGGTCGATAGTTCTTTCTCACGCTCAACACCCATTTGCAGAGCACCTGAAAACATAACGTTCGGTCATCAACCGGGGACGATAATATTAATATGTTCGAGTATAATATTATTTTAGGCGTCGCATCACAGCACATCAAACAGAAAACGTCTTTTTAGAGTGTTATATGTACTCCGACTAGCGGTTAAATAATATACTAGTACGCACGTGGTACGGGATTTGGAATTGCTGCACCAGATTGCACTGCAAGAACATGCGGATGGTCGCTTTGCACGTATCGTCGTCCGACAAATCGAAGTCTATGAATTTAAAACTGAAATCAAGTAGAATCAACAGCTTTATTAGACAATAATATTACAAAATCGTGTATCGTTATTCACACTTATTGAAGTGACGTTTTTACCGGAATAACCAATGTGTACACACAATAATAGAGTATTAAGTGTAAATTAATATTTAAGTAACATGTACAAAACGATCGGAAACGGAAGGCGTTCATTTGCGTTACAGTTTTGTTTGCGTTTTGAGTATAATATTTACATATTATTAACTAAAACCGTTTTCAATGTGTCGTGCCATTGTGTACCTACTTTAGCAGATGTACAAATAGTACGTCTAAGGAAATGCGTTTACATTTTAAAATAATCGTTAATTCGGAACGTACAAATGCACAATCGCAGAAATATTAATTAATTTGAGTAAATAACGTTTAGTAAAATCGAAAATAATATAATATATGAACTAAGAGTGTAGTATATTATTTATTTATATATATATATATATACGATATATAAAATACAATACGTGAGCATTACTATTCGCGATAAATTTATATTTTACTGTGACAATAGTATTTAATTGAAATAGACACTTGCATTGTTATTAAATTAGTTTGTTGTTGATATGGAGAGTTCTATAAAATATATAATTATAATTTATATATGTTTAACAGCCCATTGAAATCGGTACGCCATCAAAACCATTATCAGGGTTTTTGTAAGTGTGTTACTTTCTTAAATAAATGTAACCAAAATGAAACTTTATTGAATAACAGCGTCACATAATTTTTATATATACAGACATACGAGTACGAGTATAAACGTGTTCTTGTATAATAAATGAATAACCTACAGAAATATTTAAAATTTGAGATTAATCTCGACAATCTAATTTATATGCCCTAAATTAATCAGATTTACTGTTTCTCGGTGTACTTTTCAATTGTCGTTTATCATGTGATCATTTTGCGGTAGGTACGCATGTGCATCTTTACTGGGTATATCACAAAACGTTCACATTAGATTTCAGCACACATATTGTAACGACATCTCACGATTACCAGTATAGTATAGAACATGAGTTTGTACGTGATTGTTATTTTGTTTAAATTTACGTACATTGCATTACCTAAGAGTAAATGCGTTTCAGTAGGTTCTTATGAAAATAGAGTGATTTTAATTTTTATTACCTGTGATTATTAATTGAATTATTTTTAGTGTGATAAAAGTGTGTACGATAAAAATAAATCAAATAACAACTACACTACTATTATTGCATTCTTCCAGAGGGGAAAAAGGGCAGAATATTAGGAAATCAGAAATTTTAAGGACACAAAACTCCCAAGTAACATCCCCATCCTATATAGTGTATTCTGATGTTGAATATTCGCGGCACAGAAATTTTCAATTTTTAGTTTAGAATTACAATGTATTCCAAGAAGCAGTGTCCCGCGCGTGCCGGTCACCCATCTGAGAACTTTTATGTATATATATGTAGTAATTGAATAAGTGGAGCACGGACACTTAAAGGTATAATGTACGCTGCAATACCTTAAACGCGAATGTCGTATTTAGTTTTAAGATAATAATATTTGGCACAACCTACCTGTACAGGTTATACGTTTCGGCCGAAGGAATATTGTCTTGCGCTAATTTGATCGTGTCATCAACCGACGCGGTTGCGTGGTACGACAGACATTCAAGAGCTACTTTCTGCTTGGCCATGAGTTTGCCTGCAGGGATCAGACAACGGTGTTAGAATCATTTATAGCAATTACAGTGAAACTTTCATAAAACGAAGTCGAATAAGCAACTAAAATAATTCGTAATATAGAGGAATTCATTAAATAGAATAACACATTTTTTTAAATTTTTTTTTTTATTTTAATTGATAAATTGGATATACGTGGTATGTACATTGTACATAATGTGTGCTTCTATGTTGAGTGTATTTATTAGGTAAAAAAAAAGAACTTCAAATATAATTTTACAATTTTATTTATGTTTTAATCTTATAATTTAAAAAAAATAATGAGTTAGTTTTGTTTGCTTATTATTTTCATAAATTTTAGTTTTTTGGTAAAAAGTTTCTATATCATTAAGTTTACCGAGAAGAAAAGATTCCTGTACTTGTTGCTTAGTTATGTTTTCACGATTTTTCAAAATGGTTAAAAGAGAACTTGTCGGAGTACCATATTTTTTGACAATATCTTTTTTCAACACCTTTGTCGACTTCGTTTAAAATTTAAAACTGATTGCCAATTGATAAACATTTACGTTTCGAATTTTCTTCTACACGTATAGCGAAAACGAGAGAAAATGCGTACATGTACTCGTTTGCGCCAATATTTGGAACTGCAATACTGCAGCAGTAAAACTAATGAGTTTGCCACACCCCGGTGTTTTTATCGGATACAATACAACTGTATTGCTGTAGGTACCGCACATCAAGACCGTAGTCAGCAAAATATGTTGGGGGGGGGGTTTAAATTATAAAGATGTATTATGACGAAAAAAATCTCTACAAAATCTGTTTGATATAAAATTGATATAATAATTTTTGATATAATAATTTCAATAATAAAAATTGTTATTTAAATAAAGTTTGTGCAACTTGACAAATCATAATCAGACTAAAAAAACAATTTTGGGGGTTGTTTGAACCCTGAAACCCCCCCCCTGGCTACGGCCTTGCCGCACATGCACAATTTTCGAACAGTGTTTAACATTTGATAGTGACAACGAAAATAGGTTCGCTATCGAGTGATTTGTTCGTTGTATAGAAACACTAGGTCCGTTATTCGAAGAGGGACGTACGTATACGATAATCAACCATGACAGTGTTCCCAGGGATGTTTCGTCGAACAGAGGATTTCGCAAAACGGATGTTCGTCGTACGGAAGTTTGATTGCATCATTAAACGTATCACGCAAAGTTCGTCTGCCCTCGACGGATATCGAAACATTACGAGCGTACACCGGTGGTCGCACCCCCGCACGTCACGACGGACATATACTCACATGCGCTCTCGTACATCTGCGTGTTGTGGATGCCCAGGCCGCAGAATATGGCGAATGCTTCGAACGTCGCCACGTCGCAGTCGGTGAACGGGAACCCGGTGTCCTGCGAACGAGACGGGGACCGTTAGTCGGGTGCGAGGACGGTCGCGAACGCATCGGCGAACGCTGAGTTAACGGTGGCGCACGGTGCGAGACGTGCGTACCCTGTACGCCATTCCGCCGTGAACTGCACGTACCCTGTACACCAGCGGTTCCCAAACTGTGCTCCACGGAGCCCTTGGGGCTCCGCAATGGTTTCCCAAGGGATCCGTTCGGACCACCACAAAAATTTAATAATTTTGTAGATTTCAATAATAAACAATATATTCTCCAGTTCTTTTAAAACTATTGTTTCCTTTATTCGTAAATATTATTTTATTTTGACTCCCGTATGTATACAGTTCGTGTTAATTATGCTTCATAGAACACAGGCAAATGCAAATGAACGTTAAATATTTCTTGGGGTTGTTCGAGAAATTTCTCCTTAAAAAAAGGCTCCGAGGCTGAAAAAGTTTGGGAACCGCTGCTGTACACCATTTGGCCGCGAACTACCCGTAGACCCCGTGGTGTTTAGCATACCAAATGAAACCGTCGCGGGACGCCCGGAAGCTTTTCGATTTCAACGGAAACCGAGTGCTGCGTTCTAGAACACGAACACGTCGCCGGTGACTTAATGCGTGCGTTCGGATGTTTAAAGTGTGTTCTAGCAAAGTACCGTCTTTCGAGTGGATTGGAAATCCTTGTTATGCTACAAGGATTAAAGGTACTGTTCCGCAACCATCACCGTGTCGACCGTGTGTTCCGTGTTCCGATGTTCGGTTGGGAGGATAGAGAGCCGCGCGATTTTCCGTCTCTACTATAGAGTACACGCGCAACATACAAGTACTTGGACGTTCTCTATTTCCATTACTCTTCGACGAATCGATTAGATTTATAAAGATTTTGAAAACTTATTTAAAGTCGTCGTTAAGTATACTTCTGATCGTCTTTCCCACTCTTTCGATTTCGTCCCCGAAAATTTCACAAAATAGAATTAGAAAATTTAAAAACACATATAATTCTACAAAAGTCAACTTTTTCGTATGTTAAGTGGGTACAACATTTAAAAGATACAGGAAAATTGATCTGAAAATGAGACAGAAAATCATGGCTTGAGATCCCCTTAATACATTATCTGTTATATTAAAATAGGCATTTAATAAAAATAGTTTGTAGTTACAATATTATCAATTGATGTAAAGTATAATTTGACGACGCTGACCACCAGTTACCATATTCAAACACACGATGAAGTACTAATAGTTGGACATTTTCAACTACATGGGATACATTGCCCACTTCGGCTGTACGGATCACACGGTGATATATTGGAACAGTACCTTAAAATGAGTCGATTACCGATCGGTTCTTTACAATATTGTTTTTACTTATATTTTATATTGTTCCCATTTCGATTCCATTGGTAGACGAAAAAAAAAACTATTTCAACGAGTAAACGCGTACTGATAACTGCAGTTCCCGCTGTAAGCCGTAATTAAAATATGTTTCCGGGACAAACGAACGCGTACTATACCTTGTTTATCAGCTGCGCGACTCCGATCACGTCTTTTTTGCCGTTCAATATTGGCATGCACAGTATGGACTTGATGGACACCTGACCCGGACATCCGTCGTCGCCTTCGATGCTCGGTTGTCGGTTCAACGAAGCAGCCCACACTTGCACGTCCGCTATGTTCAATAACTGTACACACACCGAAACGTCGTCGTGTTTAATGACATTGCGGGGTGGATAATACACTTGTCGGAATTATAACGTTACCTGGGTAGAGCTGGCCACTTCTTGCGCTATCTGAAGCAGTTTGGACGGCTTGACGTTCTTATTGATTTTCTTCACCCCGTGCTCCGGGCCTAGTTCAAAAGCTGTGGTGAAATTGATGTCCTGCGAGACAAAGAATAACCCGATTTATCACGGTAACTCTATCGAGCGCAAACGATTGTTTAACTGTCTATACACACACACACACACGAGTATTGTGTGTATAATATTTATTATATGCAAAAGAAATAATAATAACCTTTTCTTCGCGTGCAACCGGAATGTCGTCCTCGGCTAATGTGTCGGTGCTCTACAACATAAAGTACAATAAATATATATATATGTATACATGTAACGTTAGTTCTGAATAATGAATTTAAACGCATATGCTATAATATAATACGGTATATTATAGTTTTCATCCAAAATTTTATTTCTATTTGGTTTTTTTTAACAGTATCATTACGTTTTTGGTAGACGCTTTCTTTTCGAGTGAATAATTCCCTGGCTTGGCTCCAAAGTGTTCCAAATGGCTCTATAAAAGAAGGAAAGGGACTGTATACACACACGCACAAATATATATATATACATATAAATTGAAAAATAACGTTGCCAAAAAAATTCATACAGCTTCCTCGCATTCCAAGTCCAGAAGGAAAACAACACAGCGCTCGCATTTGATCAGGTCCCTGGCCTGGGTCATGATCTTCGATACAAGACAATCCAAATTGTTTTGTTCTTCGAATATGCTTCTGGCCAAGCTGAGTAACATCTAGAAAGATTATACGGCATAGTTTACGTCATTGTCGAGTCGTTAAAACCCAATCGCATTCACGTTGCTCCAAATGTTTTCCTTATGCCGACCAACAATACATTATATTATACAGAAGACTATCAATTGGGAAACGTATTTTTATTTCCCATATAAATCGACAGTCATGACAAGTGAATGATCCAACAGCATCATTATATTCCTACAGCAGACTGCAGTTGCCATCACACGAGGTTTGAATTAATATTGTTTTATAATGAATTAATATAGAATCAAAACTATGCGAGAAGGGTTAAGTGGTAGCATTTTCAAATTATTTAATTAACTTATTTCCATGCAATAAGAAATTTTAAGTCGAAACACTCTCATAATACACCCAAGATATTTTTCATTAAATAATATGAACTATCCACCAACATAAAATATAATAATCTCATAAAATAGTAGCACCGAACGCTGACTAAAAGTTTATAGTATTAAACCTGAAATGACTTCCATCTTCAATAAAGTTATTTATGTAGGTAGACTTAAAACGGAATTTGTTCAAAGTAGTTAAAAACGCTTTACAAAACTTTGGGTACCTACCTAATCGAAAGTAGGTTACGGTATTAAATGCTTAGCTTATTTAAATATCGATTTAGCAATAATCTCATTGTGATATAAAAATTGAACGGTTATACCGAGAATAAAGGTGTTCTTTGTTCATAGTAATAATTTAAACATTTATATTAATGTACATTGAAAAGATGAGTTATATATTGTTATAGATATTTTTTAATTTATTTAAATTAAAAAAAAAATGTAGCTTTTCCAAGGATTTAAAAGTTATACGCGATAGAATGAATTAAAATTAAATACTGATAGTAAAAACGAAATTTATTCGAAAAATAAAAATTTCATATCATATGGTATTTTTACCTATGCACTTAGTATTATAGATATATTTAATTTTATATGTGCATATTATATACAAATCGATTTAAGAAATCGGTAAGAAGAAATATTATTATTTAGGTGTATTGTTCCGAATTTAAAACGAGACTGATTTTACGACCGTGCTATTCCGATATATGCACATATACGTAGGCTCGATGAGTGCGTACTAAAAAACAAATTATGTATTTTTGTAAGTAATTTTTCAAACTAATGACCCTCGTGCAACAGTGGTACCCGGTTAGGACAAGAGGTAATAATAATTGAAGGATCCGGTACAATAACCAAACATGTTCACTTTTCAACATTTTTCAGGTGTTTCAAAAAGTTACCAGGTCTTGAAAAGTTGCACTCCTCATACTACAAGGCACGTGTGTACCATACCCCGTTGAAGCAAGTGTGCCGTGCTCAATATAATTTATCAATGGCTTCGGAATTAATAACATTAATTATTATTGTTATCAGAAGAACTCGAAAGTAATATAAAAAATTATATATTGTTCTGTATACTCTGGATTTATAGCAGACCAAGTTAAAAATTCAAATTGCAGAATGGGTGAATTTAAAAATCAAAAGTTTAAAATGCATTGTCTGTATATTTTGTTAATTTTAAGGAAAAAGTGCATATAACTTGATTTTCATATGCATATTAAATATTTTTAAAAAAAAATGTATTCTTCTACCTTTCTTAAACTATATGTATTCGAAATATTATTTAACATCAATATTATTTGACGTAGGTATTTATTGTTATCGTCACAGACGACTGTTGTAAAGGACAACATATTACACGATTGACATAATATGATATTTTAAATATTAAACATTTATTTTACTATACTTGACGTTTATTTTTTTTTATTATATATTTTATAACAACATTAGGTGTATTCTTAATCATTTTTAAAAATGTTATGCATATTTTTCGTTTTTTCATGCCTAATTTTACAATTTTTGCTACCTATATATCACCTTTTTTAGCTTCTATAACTTCCGAACGCTAGTCATGAGTATTATAAACTGTAATTAATTGTGGCAAACACGCGTGTCAGTTTGTGAATTTACCGGGAAACAGAACAGCTGATATAGCTGCTCACCCATTCTGCAGCGGATCCACCCGGTACTATTGTACGGTCGGTGTACCGGTGTACAATATTTATGCACATATTATATGCAATATATTATGCGCACGGGGCCACGGCGGTGCAGCACTGCAGATAGTATTGCTTACTTGATTCCTTTGGAATTCCTGTACGGACTTTTCGAACAGCTGGGCATTTTGTATTCCGATGGCGCAGAACGTCAGGTACCTTTGGAATATCTAGACAAAAAACATACACACGTGTAAGCACGAGCCGACAGAAAAATGTAATCGATGTCCGAGTTTGTATTTTTGGGTTTTTTTTTTTTTCACGATCACTCGAACAGATGCTAGAGGAACGCGAAAATCCTACGAAATACTGTTAGAACAACGGTTGTTTCGCTCGGGGTATAGGCGCAATCATACGTGGACTGTTGTAGAAAAGGAGACGGAACGCTATTCATCGTTGCACAGGACAGATTAAAAAAAATATTTTATGAATAAAGTATCATTACATTATATCTTGTTTTCTGTTTTTATGAAAACTGTAAAATATAGATAACTCGCAAGTAAATTCGATCTAAAAATATGTGGTAACTTGCAACTGCTCGTACCTATAAAAAAGTATTACAAAGTATTACACTCTTACAGGCCACGATGACGCTCACCTCCTTTTTAGGTCGTAAAAATGCTCAAATTAAACTGATCGAGTAGGTTACATTGTATAACACACGAAAATACAAGAAAATACCCCGAGTACAACACCGATATACTTCTGGGATGAGTCAGTGGATGGTGTGTTTAGCATCCCATCTAGTCCACGCCTGGATGAGATATACGATGTACACGTCATGATGATTATGTCATTATTGTTCGTTCTTTTAACCGCGAACCGTTTACATGACTACAACTGTGGCCGCGCACTGCGGCCGTCGACCACGGTACACTTACTTCGACGTCGTGTTCGGTAAACGAATTGCTGCCATCAGTCTTGTTGATTATTTGAGCAACGCCGATCACGTCATTGTCGTAGTTGCAGATCGGCACGCACAGTATCAAGTTGGTCTTGTAGCCCGTCATGTGGTCGATTTCCCGGTTGAACCGCGGGTCCTGTAAAGGCGAACGGTGCAAAACGTTATAGTGGGCATAATCACGCAATGACGATCATTTTTTTTTTTATTTATTTATACTGTTCCAACTATACGTACTGACGTGTATAGAAATATGTTATGTTTTAATGTATAATGTAAAAAATGTTAATTTAATGTTATGTTATATTTTAAAAATGTACAGCTCGCCAATGGAGCACTTCGCAGTTATACTACTATAATAGTTGTATGGCAGTAGTGAATTTAAACACAAAGTACCTAGTATACGTTAGTCTTCTAACTGGTCATCGTGAGCAACGATAATAAACATATCTATTGGGGTAGGCATAGTTTTAATGCCAATTTTGAAAACAACACGCTTAATATGCGTACATGAGTACACGAAAGCACGTTAAAGGTTAGCTAAAATCCTTGTAAAAGTATTAAGCATGTACACGCGCGGTGGTGGGAGTGAGGCGTTTCCGACATAATATTATTATGTAATCATTTTCTAAGTTAAGAATACACTTTTTACATGCTTACGTGAGTATTATCGTATATTATATTACGTATAGATATAACATTTCTAATATTCAGTTTGTACTCTACACACCCAAATGGTATGCGGCTATTCGTTTTTAAGCACTGCCTTTTCAGCGAGCATAGATTAAATTGTAAATGTCAAACCACAGTTTTTAGATTTATAGAATTCGTCACCCAAAATCACGTTTGCACTAGTAATTTTTCAACAGTATTATAATGTAATATCTAGATTCTAGACTGATGACAAATAAAATATAATTGAACTACATACAGATAAAAATTTCAAATGATCAGACTTTCTATTAAAAGGTCATAAATACATGTACCAGACCAAATTAAATCACATTTAGAGGTGCCTTTTTATTTTAGTAAAGTATACCAAATATCGAAGAAATCCGTCTACAATCGCTATATTTATGAAACTATCAATACCGCTTTATAGATGATTCGATTTTTTTTCATCTTAGACGATATAATATATTGAAATAATAATTATACGTTGTCAAGATAAAAGTTAGAAAAACGCATCTAAAAGTATGTCTCAACATTTGGCTGATCGATGAGCTGGGTGAAATGAGGGTTAGTTTGTTTGAGACCTGCGGAGTAGCTAAACACCGTTTCTAAGCTTATAGTAGTACGTACATTTAAAAAGGTGCTGGATGGTTTTTATACCGCGTTTTGTATATATGCTGAAATATTATTGGAAGGGCTTGACACTGTCGCATGCGTGTACGCGCAATCCCTATCGAGTTTCCAAACAAACATAACATCATGTAGGTACCTCGAATGCCGAATTTGATACGTCATCGTATATCATACGTTATAAGATTATACTTGACCGGCGAAACGATCGATTGATGTGTAAGCATTACGCAAACACGTGATGTTTGACAAAATGCCCGCAGAGTTTGACGTACGCGCCACTATATGTACGTCCTACCTAAGACAATGTGACGTGTGCGAGCTTAAAAAAATCTTAAACGTATGTTACACGAACCGTTTATAATTTCGTACACGTATCGCTGTACACAAAAGCGTCCTCTGTGTAATAACGTAATGGTTTCGCCATGCGCGCGTGCGGTCATCGATAAGGAATTTTCGTTCCGAGATCAAACATTCATCATCGTTGCCTTCTACGCGATATTATTATTATTATTATTATTATTATAACACGCCGAACGAAAAAGTCATTATGCGTAACGTACTTATCGTTTTGTCTACACTCGAGTTAATAATGCGTAACATTCATATTTCGCCAATGCGAGTGCCGTTCTCGTGGAATATTCGATAATGCATAATATAAGAGTTACATTTCTGATGGGTTTTCCTCCGCAGCGCACTCGCACACCTGACGAATAACAAATAACGCGTTTCGCGATAAAGTGTAAATACGGTTTTTGGTGAACGTTGGGTAAATTTTTTGCAGAATTGCGTAAACAATAATTCACCGCGAGTGTTTAAAACGGAACGAATTTACGACTACAATATTTCTCTTCCAGTTGATACGAAAATATATTCTAGCTCGTTGAATATTTAAGTAACAGAATTTTCTTTATGTTCCTTTAATTAAGAACGTTTTCACTTTAGAAGCACAAAGAAACACGTGGGCACACCATATTATATAGACTATAGAGTGTACAACTCGATAAAACTTTGAATGGTATAAAGCTCGACTTTCTAAAACTTAATTTCAAACATTTTACATATTTTTGAATAATAAGGGCACCCGCAGTTTGCATACAAAATTATATGTAGGTACCGATATTCAGGAAGAATAAAGCGAATTAAAAACATACATGAATTACTGCTAGTTTCACTACTGAAATCACACACACAATTTAACGTTAAAAATGATTACCATTGATAACTCGTTATAAAATCAATGATACTACTCAATTTAATTTTCAATATAAATTATCATACATATTGATTGAGTACAGTTGTCATGTAACATATTTAAGTATAACGGCAGTTTTCAGTGTGTACATTTTTAACGAACTAATTGACTATACAATTAGTGTGGTGATTTTTTCATATCCTATGCCTATGCGAAAATCAACATTTCGGAAATTCAAATATTTTAACTAAAATTGGTATTTCGTTATAGGATCTAAAGTATTGGTGATTTTATTATATAATTTATTGTACCAATAATTTTATTGAAAATGTACAAGTTTGTAATAGATGGAAAATTTAGTTAAAAATAAATCTGTTTCACTTTTTTACACACTGAGTGGACCAAAATAATATGAAATGCAAATCGAGCTTGTAGTGAGTGCTTATGACGTAGTGCATCTTATTTTTACGGCGTATTTATAAATAATTAAAAACTTGTGTAGAAGGTTACCCGAGAGTCTTAATTCATAAATGCCCTATGGCCTATACGAACACATTTTTTCCGTCAAGTATATAAATATAAATTTTCTTCAACGATGTTTGAATTGCGAAATGTCTCACGTGCACACCCGCCCTAGATCCTATCCGAAAAGTTTGTTTACACTGAAGACGTTAACTTCTAGGTGCGTGTAAAGAGTGGCGATGGCATTCAAGACGTTTCGCCAATAGATTATCGGTATATTATTACTTAGTGGCGTACTTGTTAAAGTTATTTATTTAGAGTAGTTTTTAAACCACGAGGACGAACGCAAACTAGATGGTTTCAGAGTTATCAAACATAATCGTATAAACGGTCTGTATACATATATAATTCAAAATGATTGTTGTTGACCTATAATCTATTATAATTATATATTATATATCAAAGTTAAATTATAGGTATATAAATAAGAATATTTATATTTTTAAACACAAGCAATACTAAAATAAGTAATTAATAATAACTATTTGTCAAATCAATTTACAAATTTCTAAGAACTATGATGGAATTATGTTTTTTTTATCGGTATCAAAGATTTCATGAATAAATATGAAACCGTACAAGATAAAAATTTTAAAATCTAATTATAAAATATACGATATTACGCCTTTGTAACAAAACGACAACTATAAACCTTTAACATTGAGTTGAATCTTCGTGGCTTTTCTTTTGATAATTTAGTAAAATTTATTCCCTCTCCCGGAGTTAATACAAAAAAAAAAAACTCTAAGTCCAAGGTTTACTATTTCACGTATAAAAGTTTGCCAGAAGGGAAAATATTTAAAAGACAAGAATAACGTACGAATTTTAAAATTTCACTCAAGAACGCTAGAAGTTGTTATTAGTTTTTCTTGGCGGGATACGTCACGGAAAAAAACTAGTTGGTAAAACTTTCTTGTTGATATATAATGCTTTAATGACCAAATATAGTTCAGTGCGAGTGTTTATGCGTAATAATTAATCAAAGCTTATGAAATATTTTTTAGAAGTTCCTATCTTATTTTTTCGAAACCCGTAGTATACGATTTATTTTTTCGTTAGAATTTTATCCCCATCCGCTTTATGTATTCTAAAAGTGATATTTCACCTGACATATTTACTTACTTGTCCCCACTTGTTTTTCAACACTCTTATGCTTATCTAATTGGCCCAACCGCATGACGCTTTTTATAAGAAACTCGCCCAAACACGTAGTTTTTATTACAAGAATGAAGTGGTAACTCGACCAAACGCATCACGCTCATACGTTTAACATGCAAACAATAATCATAAATATTTCGCTAATAGCTGAACACGATAAATGATCATAGACTACAATAATATATCGTTGAGTGAAATTCAAATTGTATGTGTTGAAAAGCTTTTCAGCTAATATACATTACTATCCGTAAGAATAAATGATTTTGCGTGTTGAAGTCAATCGCATAAAATGTTGTCCTTACTGATATAGTGATAGTTAGAAATCGAAAATTGATTACAATAACTTCGGGTCTACGTATATAAGTACCTATGTCCAATATACGTTATGAAAGGTCTCGTATTAGTTCAACAATAACGTTGCCAGTTGTGAATGCAAATCGTTTCAAGAAAGGGACTATATTATACTAAATGTAAGCAACGAACAAATAACCCGTTGTCAGAAGGAATTCATGCTTATTATCGACCGCTAGAATTTGTTAGGAGGAGGGTTGTTATAGCCGGTATAGGTGTAACCCACATTAGCCCAACTGATTTCCATCTTATACATTACACTCACGTTTCTTCATAAAATGTGTAGATTAATAATATAACTAGTAGATTTATAAATATATTATGCAAATAAGTATTACTGAAATCCTAATTATTTTCAAGCAGTAGATATACCAATACCGGTATACGTATGTTTACTTCAAAAAATATATTATTCACGATTTTTTCAACTTTGAAAAACGTTCTTAACACCGCGATTTAAGCCCGGTAAAGACTACATTACGTACAACTGACGACAAACATTATACCTACTATCTATAAAAATTTAAGTGATTTCGAATGATTTTTTAAGCAAACCATTTCATCATTTCGATGTCATTGCTTACTTTCGCTCACGTTCTGAATACTGGTCAATTTTCGTTTTATTTTTAGAGTGTCTTTTATAGGGACAGGTTTTTTGGTGACCTAGCCAACATGCGAAACGGTAGAACTTTTAAAACGATATTCTTAATAATTTATCCGACGAAAAAAAATTCCAAACACTTATAGTACCGATTTCATAAGCAAAAATTAATAATTCCATATGGGTATAGTTATAAGATGCCTAAACAGCAGATGTACGAAAAAAAAATGTAAGAAATAATGTATTAAATAGACCGCATTGTTACAACTCAGAACTATATCTAATAATAATTTAACCAACTGTAAACTGCGATCGAAAAAAATGCCAGTACAATATTTGAAATATTAGTGGAAGGACCAAGTACAAATGGGTTATCGAATTAAAGCGATTGAAAGTTGAAACTTTTTAGATATTTAATTAATTTGATAGTCATTGAATATTATTTGATAATATAATGCTGATATAAAAATATAAAGTTATTTTATTTTTTTAATTAAACATTTATTGAATAATTTATTGTTGCTACGCAACTTAAAACAAAATCAGTTTTGTATGAGTGTTAAAGTTAAAAAAATTGTTGTTTATCTAATTTTTAATTTCAATTTTTTTTGATAGTTTTAATCAACTATCTGATTGAAAAATAAAGTAAATTATGATTATAAAGTTATTAATTTCAATAAATTACTAGGTATGTACCTACGAAATTAAATAACCATATTATAATCAATGAATATTGTTTAAAATATTATAAATTTCAATAATTTTGTACCGAAAAAAAACGGTATGAAAATAAATCATTTTTAAAACAGTAGAATTATAATTTTAGCTCGCTAGACTATAAAACTTTAACACAATCTGTGTAGGTACCTACTGAAAAACGGTTTGAATTCATCTTTTTTTATATATTCTAAAAAGTTTGACCAAAACATTATTGAAGTGTATTACGCTTTACAAATTTATGGACCCGATAACTTTATGTCATTATAAAAAAAAAACTTTCATCTCACAATTTTCCTTAAAATTATGTTAAAAAGTTTTTTTTTCTGGGTAGTCGAAAAGTTTCTCCGGTTTTATTCTGTCCCTCTAAATCATTATACTTGTGGTCCTCGAAGACGAATATGAAAAAATAACTACAATAATCAAAGTTATAAATAGTTTTCCACGGTTTATTTTTTTTAAAAAACTTTAGGTCGAAACATTGAAAATATAACATATAATTCTGTAGATGCGGTGGTTTGTGCAGTGTTGCATTTGGGTCTAAGAATAATAGATTATTAGCATGCGAGTTTTGCATAAAAAATAACCCTGCAACTATAATACTGCTCTATGTACGTACACTTTAAGATGAAAGTCGAGTGCATAAGAGCTTGATTTACAAACATTCTATTGTATGAGTTATGTACTCTTGTGGGTATATTACCAACGTGTGCTCTACTGCTCTGTATTATTTACAACTCAAACGCCCTATACCGAATAGCGGACTCTAATATACTGTAATATAAATTCTACATGAAATTTTTCCCCTCATACATATTATATTTTATTAAAAAATATACATTTTATCACTTTTTCTTATACGAATACAAACACACCCGTGCCCACACACACACTCACACTCACACACACACGTTCAGTGTGGTATTTCAAACTTTAAACGTATTTTGTCTCCTGCGTCAGTTCATGTGTTTTTGTCACTGATCTCCAACATTATCGTCCACCTATTAACTTTAAATAGTGCTTATAAAATATGACAACTATACGACTGGTTTGATCAAACTATTGTATGAAAACGAT
Organism: Periphyllus acericola; assembly: GCA_949715065.1. Lineage (NCBI taxonomy): Eukaryota > Metazoa > Arthropoda > Insecta > Hemiptera > Aphididae > Periphyllus > Periphyllus acericola. The sequence goes on along the minus strand of OX454267.1, from coordinate 34,363,981 downwards.
AAATAGTAAACGTTTCGTAGAAGCCATGGGAATAATGTGAATAAATATATATATTCAGATCGAGTAAATATGTTATAATGTAGTTTTTTGTATCAATCTTACTAACAAAATATTATACTCAATTAACAGTATTTATCATTTATTTATTTATCTACCAACCAGACTTGATGTAGCTTAGCAAACATAGCAGCACATAATTAAGATCATTTAATAACAAAAGCTATTTCGTTTTTTATTATTCGAACTGCTGAATTTTCATCATAACATAATATTTTTTGCGATTACAAAATACGGCGTCTGCAAAATACAGGAAAACAATTGAGCTTAGATCGATTGAAACAATGTATGCTCAGCATTAAAAAAAAGTAATACATTACACCATTTCTAAATTGTGCATGCGGCAGACAATATAATTGTGATCATTACGGTGAAAATGCATTTTTGATAAAACCGAACTTAACTATCAAAATGATCATGAGCAGCTATATTTTTGCAAAACAACCATACAAGTATTTTTAAACCGAAATTATTTTATATAAATACAATTAGAATGGTTAAATTTGAACCGACCGTTCTCAATGGAAAAAAAAACAATTTTGGTCACAGGATTAATTTTATGACAAGGATAATATCGTACGCGATGATACGACGATGATTTGACGACGAAAATATAGTAATTAATTTGCGAACCCGTCGATTAGAGATGACGGATATAAATACGTAATCCGATATACAAACCGAATTATAAATATAAAAACTATACTGTTTAAACGCGTACCATTTATCGGGTAGTTTTTGAACACGTATATAATTGGACAAGCTAACATTTCGTGTCCTTTTTTTTTTTATTATTATTTTATTTCACGCTATTAATTTTGAAACCCGTCCAAATTTCGGTTTATGTCAACATTAATATAGGTATACGATAAACGCGTGTACACGCAATGTATATAATATAATAGCGCGACGGACGACCACCGCGCGATACCGGTCAACGGCAATTACCGAAATTGTACATTGTGTGTAATAATTCGATTCAAAGTTGATATTGATAGCATAGGCATTTGCGTATTCAATGACTAATTAATAACGTATTCAGTGAGTTGCTGTGTGACCCCTTTCTCCTCCTCCTCCTCCGACCGGCCATTATCCGACACGTACCGAATCGCCTGCGTGTCACCTATAACACGCATGTCTATTTCGATTTATTTTTCAATAAGGGCGCGGACCGATTTCGGATAATCAGCGCCATGTGAAATCGGCAGTCGCCGCAGCTGCCGTGCAAGTCGGAAAACTTAAATCGGAACCGGAACGACGAATGTATCGCGGACTGCGTTTAATATTATTCGCAACGGTAAACGAGATCGAAAGACATTTGAAGCCCACGAATTTGTGGCGAACATGGGAAACGTATGAAAAAGTCATTTGATTTAATATTGTACAAATAAATTCTTTGAAGAATTGATTACACAATCAATGTTGGATGCAAGAATATCAGATAAAAGCGTCAATGGTACAAATGCGTTGAGACAATGATATTTTAGAAACGTATACAAGACCGCGGGAATCAACGGAAAGAAGGTTGTTGGTTGTTGGTCGTGGTTAACACCAGCACTAATGCGAACGAGAAATAAACGGATCTTACACTGATTTCATGTTTGAATGATGTTTTGATAGATTTTACACTCAATAAACTCTCAATAAACTCGAGTGTTTTTATGTCTGTACGTGTTTGAGAGTTTAATCATATAGTGCTACTCGAAATAGACATAATCATTGCAGTGCGCAGTGGCGCCGAACCCCTCTAACAGGTGTTATAAAAACAATAGCTCGAACAGGGTGGGTGGCCGTAGGACCGCCTAGGGACCTACAGTGGATAGGAAGTAGGAATACAGTAAGAACAATATAATATAGCCAATAAGCTGTTCATATAATAATTCTCCACTTTTACGTTTTAAGCACAATTAATTTTATTTAGGTCCATTAGTACGTGAATTATTCGAGTTAGAATATTTTTGGTGGGTGGTACTTTCTGTAAAATATATTTGACAATGGTAATTTTTTGAAAGTTCGGCGCCACTGGCAGTGCGTATATCGCGAAGTCGTATACATCGGCCGGACGTGCATCGCTAAGAGGACCCCGCATAGTTGTCTCCGTCTTACAAACGTACAACGTAGAAAATTAGCGTTCAGTAGTTCAAATGTTATGTTGTCAACTTTAATATTTGAGTAAACTGACCTATTATCAAACACAAAGGGAAGAACATTATCTGTGTTTTGTTGGTCGGTTTTTCAACGATATTGCAATATTCACGCAAGTTATGAGCAATATCAAAGCTAAAAAGAAACTCATAACTTGCTTGAAAATCAAATTATCGTAAAAAACCTATCAACAAAACACACAGGTAATGTTTTTTAAGTTTCATAATAGGCCAGTTAACTCTAATATTAGAACTTAAACAACGCAACATTTGATCTATTGAACACACATTTGCCATGTTGTACGTTTGTAAGACTTAAGCTGCGGCCCCACTGAACGCGATTTGCGATTTTGCGATGGCGTGTAGCGATTTTTCGTTTTAGCGATTTTAACAAAAGTATGTAATTCGTATGTAATGGCCCCACTGAGCGCGTGTCGTGTGTCGCGTGTAGCGTTATATGCGCGGCAATCGCTGAAAGAACAAAATAGTTTGATATTCGGCGATTAATCGTTGAAACTTGACATTCGTTGTCAAAATGTCTTCAACGTTGGTTGTGTCCGAACAAATAGCTGCCGCTGTTTTCGTTCAGGAAGCTATTTGGAACATTCGCTTCAACATTCGCTTCTTATAGCTTCCAAAATTATATAAAAAGTAGGTTCACTCATGCGACAGTACTCAAAAAACTTGACTGGATGATTTTTTAATTTACTGAATAGTGTATGAAATTCCCCTTCAGATAGTCTATGCTTATTTATTTCGTGAACCCATAAACGTTTCTTAACCAAATTTACTTTAATATCAATTAAAGAAGCACTTTCAGCCAGTAACATTTTTCGGGACGTCATCTTGGTTGACGACCGAATAAGCAAATGAAAACTAAAACGGACACGCGCCATGGAAAAAATTTAGAAACGCATGTAAAATCGCTAAAGTGTCCCCATCAAAATCGCTAGTGGACATCGCGCGTGTGAAATCGCAGAAACGCTCGAAACGCAGAATCGCAGAATCGCTCCCAGTGGAGCAGTAGCTTTAGCATTACACGTCATCGGTTCAGTCGGAAATCACGGTCTATAGGCGCGGTACTGGCTAGCCGGAGTAGGAGGCTCATCAAGGAGCTAATGTTTATTTCTTTTCATCCTTGGTAAAGGTTCAACTAAGCTTAAACAAACGTTGCTAGTATGGTGCAGGAGGTACTACTTAAGAATCAAACTCGTGATTTTAAAGAAGTATGTAGAACAAGTAAGTTGATGGCTTCTTCTCCGCTGGCGGTGTTGCCACCCGGAAAGCGAAATCACGATTCGAAAACGGAGACCGTGCGTATAAGCACAGCCACCCTAACCGCTCGGCCATGCCACCCCGACAGAAGTAAATATTATAATTACGATACACCAGAAACCTACAAATTACTAGCGACCTATACATTAACGCCTACCTGATACGCGTTCTTAATGTTGACGACTTCCTTCGTTTCGGCCACTGTCCCTGCCACGCCGACGCCAAACGGTATTTGGATTTCTTCCTCCTTAGCCTTGTGCACGGCTTCTCTGAGTTCTGCGCAAATATAACCATCATATTAACACATTTTAATTTTTCGCAACATTTCATAACAACAAATTGTGCGCGCCAAGGAGCCTTTCTGCGTGTGCAGTGTACATATGTAAAGTGTACCGGACGGCAAATTGCATTTTATGATACGAAAGCGTGCGTTTTAATTCGACTAGTTCGTATACTACGAAAACGTATTATTGGCCTTGATCGGGTCGAGTTTTAAATATTTTTCACGTACAATCGCGTAAACAGTAAGGTAAAGTATACTCGTATTGATTTAATTTTTTTTGTGCCGCGTGTTCACACAATTATTATTCACTTATTGTTTTGACTGTTAGCATATTATTGGTGTATAGTTAAGTTCTAGATTTTTTTCTACTTGTTTATTCTCTGTTGTGCCCGGGATGGCAAAGAGTACAGTAAACACCCTGTACACGACGACGTAACGAATAATAATACATAGTAAAAACGTATTATTCAGACATAGTATGGTAAATATCTAATTTCTAAACACTAAATTTGTACTCGATCAATATGCGAATGATAACCTCACGGCTAACCCAAGCAATCACGAACTAGTAAACAATAAATAAATACATATATACTATTTACTAGGTAAACGTATAACAATATGATTTAGGAATACAATTGTGTATAATAATTCGTTTTTTAAATTATAGAAACCAATTCTGAACATTTGTGGTTTTATAATTAAGTTTTTACTTAGAAATGCATACAGTAAATTAAGCCAAAGTGGGGGTGCGTACTATATATTTTATTATATTCGAGTTCTTCAATCTAATATAAAACTTTTGTTTTTATTTTCATATAGTTTATTGAAATTAAATACTAAAAACTGCAAACTTTTTTTCGGAAAACTTTTTATTGAACTTAAATTATAATATAGATTTTTTTCGTGCTTATAAGCGTAGCGTAGAATCGCAAATAAATTCGTAATAATTAAAAACGGAATTGAAAAAATGGTGTTCCGCGAAAAATAATGAGCACAAATAAACAAACAATAAAAAATAAAATAAACAAACTGCAGAGAGGACGTAGAAATTAATTGGCTAACACAAATTGAAACCATAATTATTGAAATATTTCCTATCATATCTATCTCGAATAAATTATTCACTTCTGGGTCACAGGAATATTATTATATATATAAATATATAAAAATATATAATAATAATAATATATAAAAATGAATTTTAAAATGCATGACTATAATGAGTAATAACAATTATGACAAAACAACGGAACAATAGTGATATATATATATCTATATTATTGTATTAAGTTTCACTCTTCACTTTAACTAATTATTTATTGTCATCGAATTTTAAGAATTCAACCTATTTATGTGAAAAATAAAACATGAAAATTAGAATTCTTAATCATTAGACATGTTTAATGCTTGTACGCAGAAGGTAGTTTGGTTAAAAGAAAAAATATGTAAACATATTTTAATCTGAGACCTAAATTGATTGTGATGTCCTTTATTGGCTTACATGTATTGCAAGCATTTCCATATTTAGCGACGCCCTGTAATTCATTTGCTTTCTGTAGCATTGATACCGACCAATTAGTCCTTAAAATATCAAATTTTATTAATAGAAGTCTAAAAATAAATGTCCATAACACAATATAATATTGTCATCACGCCGGAAGTTATGAATTTGTTCTCCTAATGCCAACTCACTGTTATTATAATAGCTTCTGTGAACGTTTTAAATAAAAAATAAAATAAAAAAATGAATTTTTACAGTAAAATCGCTGTTAGTACGACGTTTTATTTGTAATTATTTCTATATTTAAACGGTCTGATGTAAACATGCTTGAGCAATTCTCAAAAATTGAAATTCGAAGTCGACGTTCTACGGAAATTGTAATAAACATTTCACCGCCTGCGAATAATTTCTTCGGAACGCCGTCCAGTCGGTGTCAGACTCGAACGAGTTCTATAAAGAAGCTATTTGATATATCCTGAACAATTTCACCTCCCCGAGAAGGATTTTCGATGAAAAAACTTACTTATCGTCGCACACGTGCAACACGCTGCAATCAATGGCATCCTCGTTCCGTTCAGAGTTCAGTTTTAGCATTTTCTTTTGAACACAAAAGTTATATACACCGCGTCGACGCTCGCGAATTCGCAATAATATAAATTATAATAAACGACGACCGCGTACGACTGTGCGCATATTTTAGTAAATATTATAGCGTGGTCTACGTAGCGCTCAATAAATCACGCGCGCGACCGGTAGTATTTTATAATCAACCGCGTTAAATTTTCTCCACGCCGTATGCGCACATAACGCGTAATTATTACAAAATGCACTTCGCGGGTGCTCGGGGCGAACACTATAGCGCTGGCAAAATGAACTCGTAAAATGTATATAGTATAATATTATTACAGTGTTAGGTGACGTATCGTTGATAAATTATCAGGAACGCGTACATAATAATGTCTGAGGCGGCGAGGCCGATGAGCCACCGTTGAATAGATTTTTCAAAAATGCACTATGCAGCATCTGCATCGAATTGAATATTTTATTCCCATTATATACGTGTCGACTTCCGATGATACCGACGAAGAAAGCTTTTCCCGTCGGAAACTTTTCAAAACATGAATACGGAAAGCGCCAGCCAACTTTGCTCTCTATGCTCTGGGTACAAACGGCACCTATATAATAATATACGTATGTGTCCGCCACTATATTCAATGCTGATCTCCTGTTCATGTGCATATATGTACACCTTCTCCTCCTTCTCCTACTCCTCCTACTCATCATCGTCCTGCGCCACCGACACTTGAACGCACCTCTGTGCAAGGAGCAGTGCATGATATTGTGCACGTAACAGAAAAGTTAAGCCGGTCGCATTAACAAACGCAACGGCGCTGTTCGTAATTCGGTATGGTTTTTGCTTAGTAACTGACGTGTACCCGAAGCGCGTACCTACCGCAGTTACAGTAACCCTCCACGTGGGTATTATAATCATCGCGTTTTCACGCACGACATCCGTTCAAAGAGAAATAAATTATATCGAATTTCACCGGTCCGTTTTCACTCGTAAGTTGAACGAGCTGTGTGATGGCGACGGCTTCTAGTGACAGTACATTATATTTCTCATCGTGATAAATGGTTTTCGACGTGAGTCGGCTGCCGCGGCGGCGGTGGCGTGTACCTGCATTTGATAAGTGAGTGGTGAACTGCGGTGCTTAAACGTGAAGGTAATTTAATTTACCAACGTCGTCGTCCTAATAATATTATAATACACAGTGTATACGAGCATGTAGATTTTCACATTTACAATCATTTCATTACGACGTTTGTCATACTTTTTATTATAAATACGATGAGCGAGAAACGTTACGATTTCGATTTAAACATAATATAATGTGCTACAAAGGGGAAAATTACTTAAACTAAATAATATGTTAAATATTTGACATTTTTATGGTAAAACAAAAGATGCTTGTTTAACATTATTACTTTTTAGATACATTTGTTCGAAAATATTGAATTATAATAATAACGTTTACACGTTACATTATTTTTTCAAAAAGTGTAATTCTTATTATAGTTACTGTAATAGGGTGGTTAATCGCACGCAACACCTAAATACATTCAAAACGTACAAAAATCAATTCATAAACTCTTTTTTGTATTGGATTTTACATCTAAATATTAATTTAAATGTGGTATAACTCGATGCACGCGATTTATAATAAATAAATGTATTATCATGCATGTATAAATAATCATCATAACATTTTGATACCAAATTAATATTTTTCATCGATTTTCGTGCACCACAGTTTTATTTTCAAAGTTTGGCTAAAAACAATATTTTAATAAGTATACGTTTATCGCGGACACTGAACCATTGACAAACATGGAACATTTTTCAAAATTGTTGCAAAAAAAAATAAAATATACCGTCTTATATTGTACAAAAATATAAAATCAAGCACCGGATCGCGCGATTAGACCATTCTCGTTTCGAACAACCGCATACAATATGTATACGATATAGATCAGTGTTTCCCAACCGCTGGTCCGCGGTTCCATAGATTTTTTTTTCAATTTCTATTAGAAATTATTTATTTTAAGCAGTGAAAAAAGTTACGACTTATTGAGGAACCGTATAATATTATACGGTTATCTTTTCGTTGTTTCTGCAAAAAACCAATAAGTATACAGTAATCCCTGACAATAAAACACTGACCACAAAAATATGTTTGATTCTGGTATTAATACCTTGAGGTACTTTGGTGCAGAAGCGCAACATTACATATTCAACTCCGAGAAATTGCCTTACGTTATTTACTGGTATTTTCAACTACGTATTTGTGTGAACAAGGATTTTCTAGTCTACTTGTAATCAAAAATAAACAGAGGAATCGCTTGGACGTAAGTGACGATATGCGTTTAGCTATGAGCAACATTCATCCGAGAATTGAAAAACTGGTCAAACAAATGCAGTCACAAAAATCACATTAAGTAAAGTAAATTATTTAGTATGGTTAAGTATAAATATATATTAGTGAAGTAAGTAATAAAATGTAAAGTAAAATAATATAAATTAACATTTTTCGATAAATTTTGTGTATTCTTGTTAATGAGCAAAAAAAAGGTCTTCCTAGTTAATATCTTATTAGTATAATCCTATAAAATATTGTCGAAGTGGTCCGTGGTGGTAAAAAGGTTGGGAATCACTGATATAGATCATTGTTGCAGCTGTATAGTGCGACTCACCGCGATTTACAATGTGGAAACGTCGGGTTTCCCCGAAGAATGAAACTGAAAACGAACTTTTGTGTACCTGACGATATGATTGACAACACTTGTTGCGTAAAAAAAAGGTGGGCTTGTAATATATACATCGGTGTTCCGTGATCGATAGAAAAATATCGTATTCGGTCGACGTCCATGTTGATGCATGATTTTTCAGGCGGACGTTTTAGATTGATGGCTTTCTCATTCACACGTTACACATTAGTTGCACCAACAATGAGCTTGACATATTATATCCCACATATTGTGTAAAACAACCCTCATTTTAGTCTTTCTCAATTTGAAAAAAAAAAAAATAATAAATAAAAAAAGAAGATAAATCGTATCAAAACGATTATCGCTTTGTCCGTCGGAAGGAAGCGAGGATTCTCTCGGACAAAAGCCACGTTTAATTGATCGTTCTGTTCCGCGGAGTTCATCCTCTGGGATTACGTTCTACACGAGCAAATTAAATAAAAGATAATAACCAAACAGTTCACAATAAAACATTTATAATATAAAACGATAAAGGTTTTATGTTAATTAAAATTCCTCGAATTCTGGGAAAATCCAATTTCGTCGAGAACCGTAACCGTTAGGTCTCCTCCGGTTTTCGCGTTTAATAATATGTTGCCAAATCACAACTCTTTGTGTATTAATTCAAACATATTATTAATGATTTGCGAGTTTTAAATATTCAACCCGCCGCGAAATCAAATACCTTTCGCATTTTGCATTTAAACTTACATCGAGACGATTAATAATTTACGAGTGAAAATTGTTTTTCTACCCATTGTTGCTTACATTACGAACATAATATTATACATGTATACTGTATAGGTTATATTTTGTTCAGATTTCTTCTTACTAATATATTTCGACGATAGCTGTATCCTGTAATATTTTTTCTGCGCTCGTAGCTCACATTTTCTATCTCTATTGATCGCTTATAAGCATCACAACACAAGACACATCTCGTTAGGATAAAAAAAATGTGATCTAGCATTTTTTTTTCTTGTACTGATAATACTGCAGGCATAAGAAACAATTTACTGTAACTATATTGACAATAGCATTCAATGAATTCGCACTAATTTACTCTTCTATTGCATAATATAATAGTATGATTAAATATATTTAGTCTTAGTTGATTTGTGTTAATTGTAGTGAACCTACCAACTTGTATAACTAAAGAAATGTGCACGGCGGCGCGCCTAAACGCTTTCAACGAGTGAATTGGACCATACAGATTATTAATTGTGAACGTCAAATATTAAATACATAATATACTGCTGCACTTGTTTTTATTCGGTCACGGTATTTTACCTGCTAATATTTTTTAAGCTTGAGACAAACTTTTAACAATACATGTTAAAAACGGACGATGGACGAAAAATAACTTTTGTTATCGTTTACTTTCAAAAAACTGTTTGTAAAACTTTTAAGGTGCAATTTCCCGAAGCTTGCAAACACTCAAAACTTTTTACTTAATTGTCAAGTATTCAGTGATATAATTAACATTAAAAAAAAAAGTATTTTTCGTTTTAATTTTAATGCGTATTATTTTAATTATATTTTCAAATTTCGATGCGATAATTACTTTTAAGTGCGTAAAGGTGTTCAACTTGAAATATGTGTCGGCAAAATGAACACACTTCATCAGAACATAATACAGCAGTATTGTAGTAAACAATGTACATATCGAATTATTAAATGAAATTAAGAATTTAATCAAATAAGATCTTTTGCAAAGAGTACGCGGTAAAATAACAAACAATTACCGCCAAAACAGGAATTTCAATTTTCAGTCGCTAAATTGAATTGCTTAGTTTAATTGACTAATTATATTGAAGTTATTCATAAATATCAAGAATCTGGACAAAAATAATACAAAAATTGTTTGTTTAGGAGTCCAATAACATAAAATATATTTATGTATAACTGGAGGGATAAACAACTTTAGCAAAAACTATAAATACAACCGATCATCTACACAACGTATACGATACCATGGATACGGATAACTAAGATATATTGGCCATATTTTAGCGAATCATCAATCGAATATTAATATTGAAATGTATTATTTGATATAGAATTATAAATAAATGCGTAACGTTTTCTCGAGGCATTATATCGAGTACCTTTTATTTCTTAACTTTGAAGTAAAACATTTTAAATGGTAACGCGGACCAGATCAAAACGATACGCTGGCCGGCCATGGTGCTCCAGGTCACCCGTATCCCATCCCTGATGTACACTACAATAGCAGTTAGGTGATGATATAACACATAATGATGTAACGTGCTAAAATATAAGCTTTGATGAATGAAGCGGGTAATTCTCTGTCTACTATGTATTGGTTTTCACTATTGTAATCCCACACTTGTTCCATCACTTTAGGTTGACACGACCTGTCGACGGTGCGCAATACGAATCGAAACACGCCGCCAGTTGCATGTTAAATATTAATGTTAATAGTTGCATATTATTATGTTGACAACTCGGTCTCCGTCGAAGCGGTAAATTATCCGAAAATAGTCGGTACCTAACCTACCCACGGCGCGGAACTGCATGTGTGAGCAGCGTTCCTGTATTCGCGGACAGCGTATCGTGCCGTTCGAGTTGTTGTTGTTTTTCCCAATATTTCCGGCCCGAACCGCGGTAGGAAATATCGTGCATAATGCACATTGCGTAACACCATTATGGATATAAATAAAACGGTCGTTTGAGCTAATAATAGTACATCGAAGGCAGTTGTACTGCTATTAGCATTTTTCTAAGCACACCGATCGATCGATTTTGCAACATTCTTTTTTACGTAACACGTGGACATCGTAAAACACACGTGAGTTGTACCGATGGGAGGGGAGGGCCTTGAAACCCGCACGTTCGTCCGCAGTTTGTTATTTCCACGGAAATCGGTTGCGACGGATGCGTATACATTATAAGCCATAACGACGACGAAAGTGCAGTTCGGTTTTTACCAATATCAATGACGGCGAAACTGCAGCAGTTCTATTTTCACCAATCAATAACGGTTTTACGCCACTGCAACCGAGGGAGAGAGAAATGTTTTTTTTCACGCTATTTGTATTTAGTGCGGTTTTTATTATTGTTTGTTTTTTCAACTAGCGTCGACGTCCGAATGTGTGTGTGCGCGTGCAGAGTGGTAGGGTATAACTATTGATTTTGCACTGACTGTCGTGTATTGTTGCTATCTTTTCGGTAACACGCTCATAGAAAATCCGAAAATTTTCCGTTTTTATAACATAATTCACCGTCCTATTCATATCGATAACGTGCGATTATAATTATAACAATAATGTTACATTAATATTATAATAAAATAATAATAAAAATAATAAAAATAATAAACATAATATTACTATGACTGCGTTATCCTGCGTTATTGTTACGACAACGCGTTCGAATAAAAAACAACGATCGCCTTTTCCTATGTGCTCAACTCCTCGTCCTCCTCACATCGTCATTGTTTACTCGCGGAGAAACCGACCATAAATTATACAATAATGTATAATATGCAGCCGGTTAAATCAGTATAACGCTCAAAAGCCACGGGGCAAATAATACGTTATAATATACTATTTATACTATTCGCTGCCAGCATAAATATATTTTTTCTGTTTAAATTATTGTACGCGCGTACCGTAAATACATTTCACATTATAGTTGATTTCGGTGCGAATCTGGTGTTTGTTTTTCGCTGAATACTTATTATAATAATAATTATTATTATTATTATTATACGCAGGCGTTTCATTAATTATTCACAGAGCACTAATTTCGCAGAGCGCACGTTAAAAATGTATAGCGCACTCGAATTCCGCGTCTTAGCAAATTACCATTCTAATAAGTTTGTTAATACTCGTTTTTTACGTTAGAACGAAAAACAAAAATTCCACGCATTCCCTGTACTGAAATTAAGTTTACCGCACGTATGTGTACATACATGGGGAGACAACGGCGGACGAGAAATTATTTGGTCCTGTTTCACGTGAAATAAACATAATCATATACTATGTACAAATGAACTTTTTTGAAAATGTTCAAATGTTTATGATGCGTACGGGGTATATAATCTTTCCCTGTAGGTGTATATATTAAAAACGAGCCGTGTACAATTAACCTGATTCTTTGCTTTTAAATATTTACTGTATAAATTGAAAATTATAATGATGTTTGTTTAAAAAAAATCGAAACTCCATTTTTCAGACCCAAAGCAATATTTAACAAAATTGGTTTTACATTTATTATACGTTTCGGGATGGTAAAAGATGAAAGCGTTTTATGCCGGTTGGGTTCACACTGCACGTAAAAAATAAAACATTTTAAAACATCGGGTATTAAAAACAAAAAACAACAATGAAAACCCACGGAGGAAAATAAATAATAATTACTTTTTTTTTTACAAAACTGAATATTGACCGGTTTTGACCGATAGTTAACTTGCATATTAGATTCAACCTTTTTAAAGACCTTATAATTGTTAACATGAAATTAAAAGTAATAACTCACAACTATCCGGCATCGGAGTTAATGAAACGACCAGTCATATTTCTAATAAAAAAATGATATTTAATTTTTTTTTTCATCGTTCAATTTTAATTTCAGTGAATATTTGAACTGAAATAATCTATTGTGAAAAAGCAATTATGAAAAATAAATAGAAGCAATTATTATTGAACAAAAATGCTTTGTACATTATGTTTACTTTTGACGTTGAATGTAAAAACCAGATGATCATAATATATTTATATGCATACGATTTAATAATATATAACCGTTATAAATGTATAATTCAGATTTTACGTTTTATTATTTGTGCGCAAGTTCATAAGAACCGAAACATACTCTTATTATAAGGAGTTTATGCGCTGAAAACTGATTAAAATAGTCCCCTCAACGGTGAATGAAGCGTATTGAAATTCAAGTTATTATCTCCAATGAATTATACAACCGAAAACAATAATTTAATAAGGATATTGTGAAAACAAAATGTTATTTACACGAAACCGACGTTATTTGGGTCAGCACAATAAAATTACACAAAACGGTTTCATTGAAAGCCCGTATGTAATTTTATCAATTATTAATGTTCAACACGCGGCGGCGGCAGCTGTAGGAAGACTCGACCAATCGCACATTCGGGTCGTCCGGTCCGCGATATTTGTTCGTAAAATTATGAAACGTATTGTACAATGTACGTATATATATATATATAATATATCATATTGTTACGTGACATTAAACTGGAACCTTACATATTATTGTACGCGACTTGATTGAGTTATATTATTAAAGGACAATAAAAATACGCAGCGAGCAGCGCCCTGCAACGTTTATATTACGCACATAAAAAAATCACATCGACACACATTATCTAGACATAACGGACTGAAATCGTAAAACGCATTACGGACATTGGACAACGTGTATGTATACGAGAGTATACATTTTTGTTCGCCATTGTTGTTTGTCGTAGCGTAGTAATTTATTGCCATTAATATTATTAAAATCGTCTCGGGTTTGTACAGAAATATATTAGTGTACGCGTATACAGGATAACGTTCCATATAATGCAATTTATATATTTATCATCGTACAACAAATGGAAATTAAATTTTAGAAAAAAAAATTCTCTCATCACACACCTCTGTATACTGTCCATATTATAATAACATTATCATTTTATTTATTGAAAATGTTCTCCTGTTAGTGAATATACGTTTAGGTAAAAGGGTACATCGCATCAGTTCGTTATGATATTACGAACTTATTAATTTTATCAAATAACCTAATTTAATAGAGATTACGTACAACAAAATAAAATTACCGCCAAGACCAGAACCCTGTTAATCTGGTTTTGTAATCTCATGCGTATATTTTATAATAATACACCCATGTAGGTACCTAATTTCAATTTTCAGTCACCCATTTAAATTGCTTCGTTTAATCAACCAATTATTGCGGTAATTTGTGTAAACTTATCGAGCAACTCGATGAAAAGAAAACAATAATGCGTCGTTTGTTTTAAGTTGGAACATCCGGTACATACCGATTGATACACTATATAACAGACGTGATAGAGGTCATATAATAAATCAGACCCTATTATTTATAAAATGTCGGACTGCACTGTTCGTTTTTTACCACATTGAACGGCGAAAAAATGCATTTCGATGTAAACTGTTTTCGCTTTAAGTCGTAAAACGTCAAAGAAATATTTCTGGCAGCTGGGCACAATATTCGAACTATATTAATAAATATCTAAATATTTTAAGAACGTTGTTCCGCGCACAGCGGTTTAGAACGTAGTGCACACTGCGTGTCGTGGTATGCACATAAAAATAGGACCCGTGATGTCCTATCGTAGTATCATAATGATGTAACGTGCTCGAACACAAACCGTATAATGAACGGAGCGGCATATCATATCCTCAGCAGCTATACATTTGTCTTCACTATTAATCCCCTCTCCCCCCCCTCCCCTCCGCACGGCTCGTTTCCGCGGTTTTAGGTTGACATCTGTCCACGAATCGAATCACGCCTGCAGTCGTACACGAATTAAGCTTTTTTCCTAACGTTCAGTCTACGTCGATGCGATACCAATCGTCGTCCGAAAACGGTACACGGTTATGGTGAAACTGCAGTTTCTCGAGTGCGAACTACACACGCCCGTTCCACCGTTCGAGTATCGTTTTTCGCAAGACCAGCGGGACCGCGGCAGGAAATATCGTGCGTACATTATACTGCGGTAATATATGCGCTCCTGGAACTCTGGATATAAATAGAACGGTCGTATACGAGCTAATAATATCGGGGGCAATTACCGTATTACCATTTTTTTCCAATCACGCTGATTGATCGATTTTGAAATGTTATTCTTTTTACGTAACACGCGGACCTCGTGAAATACGCGCGAGCTGTACGCACGGGGTGAAAAAAAAAACCTTGAAAATCGCGCACTCGTCCGCAGTTTGTTATTTCACCGGAAATCGGTTCCGATGTGTGTATAATAATAACTACGAAACGGTTCTATTTTTACCGATCAATAACGGCCGTATTATAATGCAATCGAAAGGTGCTTTTTTTTTTTGACAAATGGAAATCGAATTTTAGAAATTCAGTGTTCGGGAAAACACATGTTTTCTCTATACTAGGTGTAAATTATAATACTGTTATTTATACATTTTATCCATTAAAAATTGTCTTCTGAAAGTGTGTATATTATAATCGTAAGAACTTTAACCACCCACACTGTTTTGTTAATAAGTAAACTGAATTTTAATACGGTTACCGCTATACATTTATGGATCACATTATATGCGTTTAACAAACATGAAAGTGTAGGCGTGTTATAGCTACAAATCAAATACATCAGAAATAATAAATTATGATTACACGTATTTTTGTTTGAAATGCATAACATTTTACACGTTATTATAATGTATAATTAATTTGATTAATAGACTTATTAATTTTAAATTCGATGAAATTTAATTTTAAAAAAACTTATCAAAATATAGTATTGTTAGATGAAAATTATTTATTTGAGTTTAAAGTTCCAAAAACTAAAATTATTTGAATTGTATGTTGGTTTTATATTAAATTGTATAAATACTTACACGTAGACTTTAAACTTTCGGTAATTCTTATTTCAAGAGAGAAAAATATCGACCGCGTAACAGATAGCGCATAAGTTAATGATTTACAAATTCAAATGCTTAATCGATTGACATAAAATATTCAGAGGAAAATAAATAATTTGCAATTAGCACTTCATCCGTCATAATTACCATTACATTTTATTAATATTTCGGTGAATACAATTAATCGAAAATAATTTCTATATGCAGATTTTCACTATTTAAATTCGATATTTCACGTTTCATTTGTTTCATAGTTTTACAATAATAATTTTTCACTAGAGATCTGTAACATTGGTCAATTACATTATAAGCGAAACTATATGAACGGCTTGATTAAGTAATTTCTTTAAAAACTATATCTACGTGAATCCGTTGTATTGTAAAAGATGCATGCGATAGTAATAATTATTATAGAACTTAGAAATGTGTATCGTTTTTCGTATGCGTATACTATCTTAAACAGTTTAGTCTATATAAATCATTAATTTACGTTTCTGGTACCACTGGGCATAAAATCGTCCTCAAACTGTAATGGATTATTGATTAAGCCGAATAAGTTATAACGTTATTATAAGTAATGTAACCCCTATTCAAATATATTATGCATTATTCAAATTAATTTTGAACATTTCTAAATTAATTTTGATGCCATAACTATCTTATAGCTTATACCTTACGTATTATATACTACCCACCCTGATTATGCATATACTACGTCTATAATATAATATCATCGCTTTCGGTAAATAATATATTATAAAATATTATGTTAAAACTTAATATTTTCGATTCCAACGATAAGAATTTTAGTTTATCGTTCAAAACTTATCACAATATAGTACTGCGACCAAAATAGTTTCCGAACTTTACAAATAGGTTTTGTATAATGATCATAATATTAATTTCATCCGATCGTTTCAGCGTATCGGCTTCACGTTTTAAGGGAATGTTTCAAATGTTATGCGACGCTCTTACATAATTATTAGTTAATTTTTATAATGTGCTACGTATATACTAGTGAATCGATCAATTATTGTTATTCTTACCGGTGTTTACGGTGACGTCGAACAATTTGGCCACCAGTTGTTTGCCTCTTACTAAGAATAGGCTGCCACGGTCGGCTCTAGTCAATAAGCCAACGTTTACGAGTATCTTGTGACAAAGGACGTCGATATCCAATTCGTTCGACACGTCCCGAATGAGCTCCATGAAAAGCTCTCCTTCGTCCATCATACCCAGATGATGTCTCCATTCGCCACTGCTCCTTGTCACTCTGTTGAAATAGTTTGAATAAATACAAATGCGCTACACCATCCGCATAGTAGTATGTACAGTATGTCGTCGGTCGAGCCAATAGGAATGCAATCGGTTAGTATAATATACCCAACAGTCGCATGTATATATTATATATACCTGTGTCCGTCGGGTATAATAATATACAATGCACGCCTATTTACATAATAATACACTATTTCTGTTCTGTCACCATCAATTGATCGAACAGGATAACGGTTTCGCTATATATATATGAGTCTTATAATACGGGGGTCGTCGGTTCGCGATAAACTTTCCGTTTTAAATATTATTGTAGATCATTTCGAATAATATTCTATATATTTGTATTTTTAGTGCACCCAAGTAATGATAATTTAAAATTTTGCTTAGTACGAAAAACATTAGACTTGAGAATTTTTTCTCTTGATAATCTCACCTTGTCCCGTTTGTTAGTAACCTATATATTATTTCATTTTTCGTTTATCGTGTGAATAAATAATAACCATTTAATTATTGACCATTATATAAGTATTTAACGAGGAGTATTAGTCATTTAACTCACCGTCATTTTACGTTAGTGAATAATTTATAATAATTGAGCACACTAAGACGGGCGGACTGCGAAGGATAAGTATGAAATCGGTAAGCATAGAGTTCTTAACTCCTATAAATTAAACGTAATACTTCAAATCATATCTACTATGTAATTGTATTTGATTCGTTTCATTCAATAGACTTTTTCAATGTTATATATGTCGAGAAAGGAAAATAAATTCGATTTAAGTGGTTATATTTTATATCAAAATATTAGTTTAAAAGATTTTATTGAATAAAAAAAAAAAATGCTTTGTAAGCTGGGAATCGTGGAATAGAAATCGTTCTAAGTAGAACGATTACTTCAATCTGAAAATCCTAAAGTACTTTAAATAAAACCTATGCGGTGGATTAGGTTTTATTCTTTTCAAATCTTATTTCCTAAAAAAATATTTAAATAATACAACTGTGGTCAAAGCAATCACTATTAAAAGGGTTGAAAAATACATTTAATTTGTTTGATTTAAAAAAAAAAAAAACGGAACAATTCCAATAATGTCGAATAAATTTTAAATTATGACTTAAAATATAAGCGTATTTTAACTGTTACTAATATAATAGCATCTCATCTTAATCATATTATATATATACGCATTAACTTCTAACATCTTATGATCTATACTTTATTCCTACTCAAACAAACTATAAAAGTATGCAAATAAAATAAAACGAAATTCTATATTTTCATTTCATAACGTATTATTTGCTCTTTTCTGTAAAACTAATCAACTATGATTTTTATGGGTTTACTACTCGAATCATTACATTATTATAGTTTAACCGATGCTGCGGATAATAACGATCGTAACGTTTTATGAGTTTAAAATGTTAACGAACAGTTGATTTAAAATAAAGTCGGACGTAGTTTAAAACAAATTTATAAATACAAGCATATTATCCAATTTGATATTTCAACCCAAGGGCGTAAAAAAACTGTTGTGATGCGTGGGTATAAAAGAGCACAAGTAGATTTCAGTCGGTTTTAGCGTAATAGTAATCAGAGCAAGTTTGCTACATTGTTTTTTTATTGCAATAATGGTTTTCAATACGGCGTCCGTAATCATCTTAAAAAGTTAAAATGAGCTGAGAAAAAAAAATAAACAATCCACCGAGTTTTTTTGTTTACTTTTGTTCATTCGATGCGCTCTTAAATCAATTTTATTCATTATTTACAATGTACAGTATATATAAGTATCTGCGCAAAAGAGGTCAAGTAGAATTATTTAGTATTACACAATCGCATTACCTATTTAATAATATTATAATATTGTTCTAAGATAGAATTTACTATTATTTTCAAACAAACAACAGTCGGATCGAGATCATTCTTAGGTCCCTTCAAATTACGATGTCAATTATTTTTTTCGACGAACAAGAACGTTTGACAAATCATGTATTCTTAATTCGGGTACGATAAATCGCGACTCGCGCTTACTCGTACATAAAAACACTTAATTTACCCAGCCGGCGGGACTCATAACATTTGATTTATATCGTAAAAAACGGCCGAATAGGTTCAAAATAGTAAGTCCAATAGGTCAACATAATATGAAAATAATGCATCTAGTATAGTATAAATATATTATTTATGTAATATTTGTTCTATCCATTAACGATTCATTCTGTCCTCATCTACATCACCGGTAACTGGTAAATATAACATTGATTTTATTTTTCAACTTTTGACCTTTAAAGTACGTCAAGTCATTTCTTACGGGGCTACAAGGAGTCGAGCGGTTTCTTGACCCATTTTTCGTTTGGGGGATTAGAAATAAATGGGCCAATGACGAGTAAAAGAGACGTAAAACATGCAGCAGTACATATTTCATGTTAAATGTAATTCCACGCTATTGCCGTAACTGTTATTTATTCACCGTGATCAATTAATGAACAATAGTTGTCAAAAACGTAAATGAGAAAAACGTTAGACATTTTTAGTTTTCTATAAATAATATAGTGAACTTACCCGTTCAATCAACTGACCGCGATCAATTCACAATTTATAGTTGTAGAAAAGGTACCTATAGAAACTTATTCCTGTCAAGTCTTTTCAAGCATACATTTTCTACGGGGGAATAAATATATTCACTGCAGAGGGCGAATCCAAACAAAATCCATATAAATTATAAACTATTCATCGGATTTCGGTGTTTTTTATGGAAAAAAAAATGGAGCGAGAGAAAAGTGATTTTTGTAAGATGTATTTGCCTTTGAACAATTGTCAATATAATATAGAAGAAAAACATCTAAAGTACGTCATGGAATATTAAAATTTAAAATTTGAATTTTGCTTTCACTATACGGTGTGTTTAATGGTGTTCGTATATACCCTTTCAAATAAAAACATTATTATTCCATTACGAGGATAAAATACTTTTGAAACATTTTACATGTGTGTGCGTGCGTGTGTAATCGTATTATTCATATATATTTTATGAATGGGTTTATGTTTTTTCACTAAAAGTATCTCTGACATCAGTGCAACATATAAAATAAAAAATACCTTAAACAACCAAAAAAATATCACCGTAGCAATTTTTTTAATTTTTTTTTTTTTTTAAATGGCTATTTACAAACAACTTTTACAAAGTGGAAAACCATTAATAACTATTATTGAATATTATGTACTAACGGCTTGATTTTTTTATATCATTCTACGCTAACTCATTTTAATGTTAATGACGTTACTTTCAACTTTGATTGTTTTTATAAAAGAATATGTTCTCAGACCGAACCACAATAAACCGGGATAAGATAACTTCCAATTTTAGATTCCGAGTGAAACATGGAATGCATTGGTTCTATCATGATTTGTATATTTTTGTTCTTACTCTGTGTATATGATTTTGACTAGAAGGAATGCTCTGATCATCATGACCATAAGAGGCTATTGATATAAAATGGTGTCCAGTTGGAACTCGGTGGGTAATTTTTTTGAATTTCTCAAAATGTTTCCAAATAACTAAGAAAAAAAAGAGAACAAATTTCAACCGAGGTCGATAATCGGCTCCGTCTAGTATAATTCAATACGCACTATTAATTTTTTTGTATTTCAAAGAATTTCTTTGCAGCCAATAAACAATTTTTTTAACAGAAACTCGCAAACATATTTTATAAGCGTTAGAAAATAAAATTTGGACGAAATTGAGTAATTTAACGAATTCTGATTACATGGTAGTAGTTATTTGGTTATTGTTCTATAAATATTAATCGTAGTGACTCGAATAGTTTACTGAGTATTTATACTGGCATTTAATAGACATTTCATAATTTACAAAAAATTTTTTTTTTTTTAATGCGAAAGTTAGTTAGTTATAAGTTCAATCTAATTTATTAAAAAATGTGGTTGTACTACTACTGGTAATTTATACTACAAAAATTTGGCTGTACTGGCCATCTTTGGAAATATGAACTGATTCACCTGATCTCTTTTACTCAGAATTATTTTTTCAAGAGCAATGATACATTGGTTTCAAGTTTAAAAGACTCATAATCCTTGAATCTCACCCGACCTAGGAGTTCCGTCCCTTTTTATTATTTTTTTATTTCGTTTCACGTCTAGTTTAGACGACGGTTTCTATAGTTTTCAGTTTTAAAATATTATTCATACGATATTTTTTCAACGTTTACGTAGAACTGTTCCGGGCAATTATTATAGAATTGATCTGTTTCTATGTTGTGTTGAACAGCTAGGAGTAACGGAAAAATAACTATAAGGACAGTATCGAATAATATAATAATCACCGCTCGGTTCGACGTTCAATACTTTTATTTCTATCCCCGCTTAACTGCAATATCATTAATTTACGATCCTACGGTGGGTATTTATTGAAAATGCATTAAAATAGTACAAATACATACCATATTATGGTGATTGGTGTTGTGTATTGTATGCATTAATTGTTTTTAAAATATGTAATTATAATAATAAAGAAAAATGTAAAAGCAAAAAAAAAAAGAAAAAATAAATATGTATTATACCAAACCTAACTTTCAGTGAAAATTTCTTTAGTTTACATAACAGCAGATACCTAATACCTATTGACTATTTTTTACTGTACCTACTAAACGTAAACGACAAACATTCATAACATTAACCGCTCATATATAAAGTTAATTAAGGTATTGTGGTTGTAAATAAATCGTTTATATCAATCGTCGTTATATTCTGTACGACCTTGACTCCTATTATGGTAACGGTAAATAACAATTTAAATAAAACAATATCATATTATTATTTATTGCTGTTAACGGATAATACTCTACTTGAATAATTGCACTTTAATATCCACTTCGTAACATCAAATTTCCGGTCGGTGTTCCGAACGTTTAAGAAAAATGAAAAATATATAGGTACGCGAGCGTATAATGTTTTATTCGATCATTAATAATTTCACATTTTCCACGAGAAATCGGACCCTATATACATCTATAAATATATATGACTTCTATATGTGATATCACAAACTTTTTTTTAGAGTGCGCAGACAATTTAGAAGTTAATAAATGGTAATAGAGATCGCTCAAAGTTTCTGGGCATTATGTAAAATGACCTGAAATTCGACTTTGCTCATAACGTATAAATATTTAAATATATGGTCTCTTGTATAAGCTCGAAATTTAAAGTTAAATATAGTTTAACCTATGTATGTGTGTACGCTATAGTTATCTCATCCTACATGGTAATGCAATCTCAAAAATATTTTTATTTCATCACAAAACAATTCAGAATTTTGACAAAATCCTCCCTAGTCACTATATACAAGGTGATCAGAATTTCATGTTATAGAAGTTTTCTCATATGAATACGAATATTATGCAAAATATAGAAAAATGCATAGTATAGTGACATTTTATGAAATAGTATAAAACTATTATTCTCTGTAGTTACACAAATATTTTGTGACATAAAATCCTGATCACTAAGTATACGTTTTTATAGTTAATTTCTCACTTGAATTTTTATTATACGTATCGATTTTTTATCAATCAATATCCAATATGGAGTTCAGTTCAAACCAAACGAATATGCGCAAATATTCGATTAATTTAACTAACCATTTTATCATTATTATATTTGGAACTAAAATTAAAGAGTAATGAGGATGATTAAACATGTACCAAAAATTGGATGATAACTAGGTATTAATTATAACTTACTTATGGTACATGTTTTTTTTTATAGAATATAATAAATGTTTATCTCCACTGGTGGTAATAATATCCACACAACACTGCTTCAACAAAATAATTGTTTATCCATTGAATCGAGGGAATTTTGGTGGTATCACATAAAAGTTATACTCCACGAGGGTATATTATACGAGTCATATAGCGTAATATTTATTTACGAGCATTTTGTATAATTAATGGTACTCGAATTTTTATAAATCACGATAACACTAGGCACAAGATTAAAATCTTAACTTAATGTCTAAACGTAAAACGTATTAAAGTACCAATATTAAAGCTGAAGTCGTAAATAGCATCAGCTCTGGTATCTCTATATTTACTATGTGCAATTAAGCAATAATTAAAACGTGTTGTGTATTTGTAGTTTTCATTACAAAATGTAATTTAAATTTGATACAAATTCTAAGACGTTATAAGATGTAATAAGATGGGTTCAACCACCTAATGTACTGGCTAGTTATAAATTGCGAAATTTCAACACATTTGGATAATATTTAAATGTTGAAGTATATGAAGTAATAATAATATTTTGAAAGTAAATGTAATATCTGCTGTAGGGGTAAATAGTTAATATCACTAATGGTCACCACAAATTATTATTACATTTATTCGCAAGGTATGCAATAATAAACGTATTTGAATTTCGATTGCCTATAGCTTTTTTGTTATGATAATAATTAGTTTTTTACAAGCCAATATTTAATTTATGTTCCGAATGTTTTTTTTCAAAATCAGGTACTATATAATGAGATTTTATTCATAATATTACAGATTAGCACATCTTGAAATCAAATCATAATATTGTACAAGATACTGAGAGGATACAGGTAAAGTACCTCTATGCCACATTAAATGAAAAAAAATAATAAACAAAACGGCAGGATAAGCATTTAGTTATAATACCTATATTCTTCGTTCTACACCAACACCACACACTTCGACAATATTATGATAATGTGAGCATTTTCAATTCCACGATCTCGGATTCAACCCTCGCAATCGCCGTGGAAAGGATAATAAATGACAGATTTACCAAAAAAATTTAAATCCCAAAATGCTGAGCGTTTCGTTCCAATTGTCGTGATGGTTGGGTTAATCCGCAGAATAGTTTTTGTATAGCGCTCTATTTCAAGTGTTTTGTCAGACGAAAGATTCAGAATTTTATCTCGTCTAAAGACAAAAAAAACCCACCATAGCTTTCATTTATGAAACCAAAAATAATTAACTGTGAACCCTAGATAAGTATAAAATAGTAGTATATAATAATATAATATAGTATATTACGTTTATTAAATAATTTTATAGTTCAAATATTTGAATTTATTTATTAATTCACCATCTTATTGCGATCTCAAATATTTGAAGAATCGCGGCATTTTGAAGTGCATAATGCATTTAATAAGAACAGAATAACGAAGACCTTGACCTCTGTCAGTGAATTTCGAATACCGACTGACTATCCGTAATGGAATTTCGACTTGAAGTACGTACTTACAATATTTATAACTAATGAACTTCCTTGAAAGAAATGCTCAACTTTTTGGTTTTTTTGCAGAAAGTAAAAAAAGTTATGATTTTCTAATATTTCATAGAAACCCATCTTAAGTAACAGTGACAGTACGTATAATATTAGAGAGATTGAATCGAAAAGAAATATTCCGACAAGTGACCTACTTATCAAGAACAAAATAATATGTACAATATTCACAATATAATTTCTAGTAGATTCAAATTAAATTTACATTTAAGACAAGTTTCCGTATACTATCCTGGGCCCGCTTTGGGTATTTTTCACTTTACTATTTTTCGGGTATAATTTACATTTTTTATTATTTTATATCCACGTATAAGAATATAGCATCAATAAATTATTAATTGTTTATAAGAATTTATAGTTTAAATGAACTATTTTCATTTTTAAATTTATTATTTTACTTTTACTTATTTTTGCAAGTAGAGAAAACGATCTGGAAAGAGCGCTAGTAGAAGTGGCAAGATGTTTCCAAAATTATCACCTTAAAATCAACTGGGACAAAACCAAGGTAATGATGTGCCAAAAAAGGACCGTATTCATGGATTAAGAATTAAAATTGATATTTAATATAATTAGCAAAGATGGAATATGTACCAAAGAAATAAAATCAAGGATCGCTCGAGCAAAAACGGCATTCACGAACAAAATAAATCTACTGTGCTCTAAAAACATGAGCATAAGTATAAAGAAACAGCCAATAAAAGTATATATGTGGAGTGTCGCACTATACGATTGCGAATCATATACTGAACAAAGCGGAATAAAATTTCCTCGAAAGTTTTGAGATGTGGTGTTGGAGAAGAATGCTGCGAGTACCTAAGCTGGACAAGAAGAAGAATTAATGAAAGTGTGCTAAACGAAATAATTGAAACCAGGAAAATACTCAGTACCATTAAAGAAAGAAGATGAAATATGATTGGTCATGTCTTAAGACACGAAGAAGACCTTCTATATACTATAATATAAGGGAGGATGAATAGAAAGATAGATCGAGGACGACCAAAAACATCATACATCAAAAATATGATATCCGATGCGAAGTTAACAAACTACAAGGAATGGAAGAGGTTAGCTGGCAATAGAGATGAGTGGAGAAACTTCGGGAAACTGAAAAACCAACCTTAGGGTTGATAATACTACTAAAAAAAAAAAAAAGAACTTATAGTTTAAACTTTGAACAAACTATTTTCGTTATTAAAATGTATTATTTAATATTTTTTTTGTTAAGTAAAGATATAAAAACTTTGAAATGTTTACCTACAAAAAGCGTTGTTCAACAATAAATTGTATTCATATTTAAAGTGAGTTGAATGCGGTTGTCTACAGCGCATGCAGATATATCGGTACATGGATATGTCTTGTGGCTACTGAATTCAGTCGGTACATGTTAATAATATAAATATACGATATACAAATTATATAGGTATAGTTGTAATACAGTAAAAATAAACAAGCGAATTCGAACTATAGAGATAAAACAATGGTCGGAACATTTTTGGAATAACGTTGCGAGCCATGTCAAAATGGTTTTCTGGACGCCCTCCCTTTTCAACTTATAACATACAAAACGTGCGACCTACTTACAGTCCTAGACGACCCGCGATACAGGTGTGAAAGGTTATAACGATGGAACCCTCAACACAGGCAAAACTAAGGAAAACCAAAACTTTTGTCCACGTGTCCACGAATACTCACCCGCGACCCCCCCATGTCACACACCCGAATCGAACGCACCGACCCATGCTCACCAAACCACAGCCACATATTATACGCGCGCCCGAACCCATCACACACGTGGCCCGGTGTCAAAAGTGTACCTTACGAAGTCACATCGGTCATGACGCGGCTCTGTTACACGGGGTGCAGTGTTCACGGAATTACCTGTTTGGTGACTTTGACCGTTTGATCGGCGACGAGGCGAGCCAAGTGTTGAACATCTCGGACGTCATGGAGCCGCGTTTCGCCCGGCCTATCGTCAACGACCCGGTGCGGTGCTGGAGCCGGGCCCGGATCACGCGGTCCACCATGTCCTGCGGCGCGTGCTCGCATAGCCACCGCTCTACGACGTCCGCGTCCAAGTCCATTGTCCAAGTTCTATCACACCAGCACCTCGGCAAAGTCCGTCTGCGTCATCTGACACCTGGAAACGGCAAATGCACGGTCGTTAGAACATTGTCAACGGTAATAATCATGTATCCGGACGATGTCTAGACGATGATCGATCGGCAAACGCAATATTATTGAGTACATTATTTCGTTTCCATCGACCGCCCCTAGCAGTACATGCAAGAACTTAACATCGAGGCTGACATTTCTCCTATAAACAGCACCCTAGAGACCAGCGGTTCTCAACCGTGGGGTCGCCAATTGATGTGGGAAAATTTTTTTTTCACTTAGAATCTTTATTCAATCAGAAAAAAATAAATTATCATCATTAAATGAAGAAAAATTAATTGAGTTGTATTCAGACAAAGGGTTGGAACAGATTTTTCATAGTTATAAAAACATAAGTAAATTTTGGATCAAAATTCAATCTGAGTATCCAGCATTGACAGAGGAAGCTTTAAAAAAGTTAATTCCATTTTCAACGACATACTTATGCGAAGCAGGATTTTCTACGATGACTACAATTAAAACTAAATCGAGAAATCAGCTGGATATATCGCCAACAATGAGAATAAGTCTATCCAGATCTATTGAGCCAAAGATTGACAAAATTATTTCAAATAAACAACAGCAAAAGAGTCATTAAATTAAAAAATATTCAAATGTACATAATATACCTTTTTTTGTAAAATATTTAAGAAAAAAAAAATTAAAATTTAGAAAATTAAAATTTAATATTATATTATCTATTTATTTAAAATTATCTGTAAGTCGAATTAATTACTTTTTTTGTAAAATATATACATAAATAAGTACAATAACAGTGTATTCAATTTTTTAATGCCTACTTTACAAAAGGGTCGTTAGACATCTTGGTGACATTACAGGGGGTCGCAAACTCAAAAAGGTTGAGAACCGCTGCTATAGACAACCTCGAATCGCTCTCATATTTCGTGTTCTATTACGCCCCCCTGCGAGAAGTAAGACCTTCCCCCTTTCGCTTCATAATATAACACGGACTTAACACTATTATACGCTCTGCGCCGATCAAATGATGCTCTATTTGGCCTCTTGTAGTGTTTATTCGCGTCGCGCCGACGACAAGACGACGGTTATAACACGCGTGCACTTTGTGTTACGTATGACCAGCCGCAGCGTCCGCTCGGATAAAGGAGAATGTTCGCAGCCCCCGGCGCGCGTGTCTACCGTAATCACTGATCACCGTATGTCACCGCAGTGTTAGCATAATGTTATTATAATATTGTATCGACGACGCGACAACAACAATGTTACTCCGACTTCGGGGGCGATTCATCTTCGTCTCGCGACCGGGCGCGATGATGATCCGCCGCGCGTTTGCGCTTCCCTGTACACGACGACGTTTGAACGTTGATAACACGTAGATAACGCGATATTAATGGACCTAGCCACGGTCTTCCTTGTCAAGCCGTTAATAATATGTACACAAACAACGTGTAATCGCCGTTGCGTATTAAACGTCCTTTCACACCCCGTTTTTTTGTGTCATGCCCGGCGGCTGGGGCTGGAGAAAGATTATCGTTCGCCATAACGGCGTTTTTTCCCCCGAGAAAACGCTTTTGTCGGACGCGCAAAATAAATGCGAGTAACAGTAAAAATATAACGAATTTACTGGCCCACCTGAATCGTATATCAATTTTTTTGGAAATAATTTCCAGAGCACAAGGAACACAAGGAAAGAAGAATAACAATCGTGAATCATTAATAATTTAAACGTTTTCACATTTTTTTTATATGTGCGTTAAGCAGTACATTTTAAGAAATTATTTTGAGCATTCCAATCCGCATCCTAGTGTAACTATATATTTTTTGTCCACGCGCGTGCGTTCAGGTTTTACGGAAAATCGGTACACACTTTTGATTTTATTGAATATAATATTTCACGAGATATCGGACCGGGGGAAATCCTAAAATATTTCGTACCGCGTCGTTCGTCCGTACGTGGACGAAAATAATAGCCGGGGATATAATATAAATGAGAATAACGCGCGAGCTCAGCTGATACTAAAATCGTCCCTGTGTTATACGCGCGTACCGTCATTATTTATGCTCGGGGTGGTTTTCGCTCTATACCGCGCGTGTATTAAACGCGCGGTCACAGTATTTTACATGTCTCCCGTCATAGATGATGCAATCGCTGACGCCACTAAATCACCCGGTCGAACTGATGTTATATTTACCGACTTACCCTCCCCTCCTCTCACCCCTCAACCAATTGATTGAGTTCGCCGTTATTTATTATCAAATAAATTAAAACGAATTGGCATCGAAGATCCTTTGTTTTCGTGCGGCTTGTATATTATTTCGCCAATTGGAGCCGACAACAATGTAACGAAAACAGTTTGCTTTTTCTCGAGTACACTTTCTGTATCCCATCAAGTGTTCCCAGACCGTCTCGTTTAACTTTTATCTTATTTAGTAAGTATTTTCATAAAGTTTTTAAGTACAATTCGCGTGTTTCTCGTCCACGTTGTATTCGAACGCTTAACGATTCTTCATACGACGGTATTGCGAAAATGCGAAAAACGCCAACATATTATCTTATTCGTGTCGTTTTTATTAAAATTTAATCGCGTATTATTACAATACTTATAATGAAAATAAATAAAATCATCCGTTGCGTGTTATTACGTATGCGTGTACGGTAACAAATACCATAATACATCACCTAATGATAGATAACCTATAATATACTATACGGTGCCGTATAAATTAAGAAAATATAGTTTTTTCTTTTTCTTCAAGTTACTATCAACTCATTCTTGAAATTAGCACAAGACAAATACTCGATTATCAACACATTACTATGGTAGTATGGTGTACAATTTCACGGAATAATTAATCCATTACATCACAGTTCCGAAGAAACAACAATCGCAATCCGTTGATTAGAGGCTGATGAACTTGTACGCAACGAACGTTTACGATTGTTTGAAATATATAATAGGTACTCTAAGATGTATTTTTGTTTATAACTGAACTCATCAAACGTCGAAGCCAATCTTACAATTTGTTGTTTTTCTTTTACAATGACAGTACCGAATCGAAATACAATTCGTACATTAAATCCCAACACTTGTCAACCTATCATTTAGGAAACTTTTGCACAGTTTATATTTTATTGACGACTCTGTAGATTAACGTCACATCGTACAGGATGTGTCTTGTGTCAGTTATCACATCAACCTGAAAAGCTTCTTCATTGGAGTCCGCCAGTTTTTTTCTTTAACAAGTTCAATACTGGATCCAACAGAAAGCTGACAAGAATTCAATTACATGTTCAACAGCTTGATTTTACTCTCCTATCTACTATTGAAACAACTTAAGTCGAAAAATTGCAGCTGCTCTATTTAGGTACCTGTCTAAACTAAATCGGATTCACACGTATTTATAATTTTCGCTTTCAAAAGTTAGTACCTACTGAACCGTATCAGATATACAATACAGATATAATAGGTATATAATATTATGTCGCGTCCAATAAGTGAAATTTTTTTTTTTTATGAAAAATTATCAGTTTCATGGAATGGAAAACACTTTTTCACCACTACGTCAAATACAAAAAAATTTAATTTAGTGGGATAACTTTTCATGAAATGGACACTAAATTTGTGTAACTTTTTTCATCAACTGGCCTCCTATCTAATGAAATTAAATTAAATTTGTCACCCAAAAACTACATTTTACGACTTCAATAAAGTTGATTAGCCTTCAAACCATTATTATTTAATAAAACTGTATCATATGCCTTTCACATTTTTAATTTCAAACATACAAAAAAAAAAAACTTGTAGAAATATATCAATTAATATATCAATAATTTAAAAACGTATATTTTTATCTTAACATGTTATCAAACCGTGATAACGTCTATTACATTTAAATTTGGATTTAAATCATGCACAGCAAGTTATATAATTTGTTATTTCGTAAAGAGTAGTTTTCTGGTGAAAATGAATGTTTAAATTTTATTTCAATAAGTGACAGGCTATGAAAAACATTATAGTATGTGAAATTTAGGGCCCATCTCATGAAAAGTTATCCACTAAATTAAAATATGTTTTCGTGGATCACAAAGTGTAAAAAATGTTTTCTATTCAACGAAATGGATAACTTTTCGTTAAATGAAAACTGTCGCCAAGGTAATGCGACATAATAAATAATATATAATATAAGTATATAGGTACTCTATCCACGTGTAACGCTGTCCGTAAGCGTGAAAGTATATTTTAATTAATAAATCACATCGTGAACTGTATAGTGATGCTTATAGATCACATCTTATATTGCAATCGATAAGGTGTATACGAGTAGTGTATACCTAATAGGAAATCACTTATCAAATTCCATGTGTATCTATGTGGCTATGTCAGGAAAAAACTACTTCTATTTTAATTACTAAGCGGTATAGGGAATTAATTTATGACTTCTAGATAGGTTAAATTAATTACTGTTTTTAAAAATAAAACAATACACAAATCAACTTAATATATTTACAATATTTTATTTTAAATGTATATAACTTTACGAAATGCTAGTTATTATAATATAGTTATGACATAATGCAATTATAATTATTATTTTCATGATCATCGTATAACACTCAATTCACTCAAAATTTGCAACATTTTTAGAATATAATATATGATTGTTATGAAACGTCTAGAAGTAAATAAATTACATTTGGTGCCAAATTATTATCATTACTTTAGCGTGGCACTGTTTACGCTGGAGATCAAACGGGACTAGTATAAACAACATATTTTATTAAATCTAACTTAAACCAAACATACTTAATCCCGATCCTAGTCACACTCGATTTTTTCCCTACAATAAAAATATATGTGGAAATCGTTTTCATATTACTTCTACTCACCTGACCTTTTTTTTTATCTTCTAACGTCGAATTATTGTGAATTCCGAAGGAGAAAAATCCTTTTCGTATTGAACTGCATTATACGTTGCCTATATTTAACGTTGATTCAAGATTTAAAGAAAAAAGACGTTCAATTTTCATAACTCTATATAGGTAATTTTAAGTATTCATAGGCCGAACTTTGCCTTGCAATCAGAATTTGTTAAGTAAACTGTTATTAACAGGTGTGTAACTAGTTTTCCGTTACAGCGATTAGATTCTGCAGTAAACCTGTAACATTTCGTCTTATGATTTCTTGTTACACTTGATAACCCTAAACGTATATAATATTATTTAAACTAACCTCTATATTATTACAGTTATCTAGACAAAAAACTGTACACTATTGTTATCGTAACACCTGTCTACATTTTCATTGATCTAACGTGAAAAATATATTTCTATAACTATGTGTATTGTAGAATACGGAACTCAATTTAAATTCAAAATAAAACCATTTTTCAAAACACTTAAAATGTATATTTCAGGCTGAACAAAAAATAAGACCGGTAGAAAAAAATGTATCTCATCTTTATCCGTCAGAAACCGAGGGGCCAAGGTGCGGGTGTTTTTTTTTTTTCTAAATAAGACTTTATATATACTATCGAGGTGAATATTCTTCGAATATTCGCATTTATATCGAATAAATATCAAAGTCATTATTATTTCGCTGATAGCTCCGTACAATCCGTCCTCTACAATCTACAGATGTCGCAGGCTGGAACATGTACGAGTACGCACGTCAGTTTCCGACCTTAACGTTACCATTATATTATTATGTTACAATGGTGAACCGTGATATCGACGAAACC
Source organism: Periphyllus acericola (assembly GCA_949715065.1). Taxonomy (NCBI): domain Eukaryota; kingdom Metazoa; phylum Arthropoda; class Insecta; order Hemiptera; family Aphididae; genus Periphyllus; species Periphyllus acericola. The sequence goes on along the minus strand of OX454267.1, from coordinate 34,331,307 downwards.
ACTTCAACCGGTGCATTCTAAATAAGTTAATAAGTAAGTACAATAATATATCTACGTATCCATCTGTTTCGCCAGTTGTTTTCGAAAAATTAATCGAATTCGATTCGAATTACTCTCGGCGTTACCGCGGTAATAATATTTATAGAATATATAGTTATTGTTTTTGCCCACTGCGAGTAAGCTACTCGAATTGTTTGTTATTTGTTTTCGATAATTCGCGTTTGTCACAGTCAGTCTACGGAGCACCGATCGATATTATAATAAGCGTGTTACTTAAAATAAAAAGTTTACGCGGTATATTGTTTTTTTTTTTTTTTGATCCGACCGTTAATCTTCAATTGTTTGTGAATTCAATATTTTAAACTTCACAAGTTTACGTGCGCAAACAGTAATAATAATAATTGTCTTTTCTTTTTATTTTTTATAAATCCACGACAACTCAGGTCATTGGATGTTGGCAATATACGGTGGTATGATAGTTTTGTGTTGCATTTTGTGTGTGGGGATTTTTTTATATACTTTTGGTTGAGGTGTAGGTTTATTCTCTTTACGTGGTCGTCCCGTAGAGAAAAAAAAACCACCGCCGATGATCGGGTTCGAACGGGTAACAGTGCGTTATCCCACACAGCAACCTTATCCCACAACTCGGCCTCGACGCTTCTAATAATAATAATAATATTCATTGAAGGGGTCAGTGGATAAAGGTGCTAAATGACATTTTTTAAATTGTTCGGGAACGCTACTATTGTAACTAAATATTAAATTGCAATAATAACATGGATGCAAGTATTAAAATCCATCATAACTCTGTTATATGGAATGTTCACATGTATACATTACCGACTATCACCTTTAGCCACAACAACAAATGCGGTACATTAATTTAATAGCACCTTTATCCATTTTTTTATCTCGGTAACCATGAATCAAAACGTTTTCAGACTTTGATATAATGTGTGTTACACTATAACACTTTTAATGATGCAATAAAATGCATTTTAAAAAAAAATTCAGTTAATACCTTTATCCGCTGACCCCTTCGATTGTCTTTGTTGTCAGTATCACGTCGATAATGCGAATAAAATATAATACCTTCCGCTTCGTTCGTTCTACGTCGCCTGATGTCAACGAGAACGGCGGGTGTGATAACACGTGGAAATGCGGTGTTATCACCAGGCATGCGGCATGTCGCTGATCCAAGTGCATATGACATGGGAAACACGTCCGTGCCCACCCCCGCGTTAATATATACTTGGACAATATGCAGCGAGCCGTATTGTAGCCGGGGGAGAAGTTACTGTTTCAATTGAACACGTGAAAGCGAACATCAGTCACCAATGTTACGATATAACTTTAATCTTTATACATCTCCATATTAATCTGAACGGTAATTTATTGATAAACTTCAGGACCAAAAAACTCGAATCTTGAGATACAAGTTCATGTAACAATATTATCACGATGGTAATATCATATAATGTTATGAATGCGATTTGCGCACCTCATGTCCTCATCGCTAAATGCTTGACTTTGAACGCGTGCTGCAGTTGCTTTACGAAAAAAGCTGATTGTGAAGAGTGTTACTTTATAATAACACGTATTTTCATTGCGAAACGCGTTATTATATTATAATAAATGAACGTGTATTATTTACAATGTTCTTAAAATGTAATCGTGTGAATGATTTTCCCCTACAACCATATAGATAACAAATAATCATCACCTCATCAAAATAATATTATGTTTGCGTTCGTCGACTTTTATTTTCGTAAAAATAAACAATTCGAGGTGAGTAATACAAATTAAAATGCATGGGACGAAATTTTATTCATCATATTTTATATAAATTAAAATTATAAAATATTTCGTAACACTTGAAAAATGTATACTTCAGTTTTCTATTTTTTAATACTCAATTCAAAATGGGCAAATAATAATTCAATAAATTCATAATACAATGTATAATCACTTTGGTTAATCGAGTTCAATACTTGGCAAAAGTTCACGAATCAATAATATTCACCCCCTAAAAGTTAAATGAAAGTTTCATCATTCAAGACTGACTACATTTAACTTGTTCAAATCTGATTTGTGGTTGGAATTATTACTTGTGTAGACGAACAGAAAAATGTTCGAGATACAATCGAAATGTTAAGAGTCTTGTATTCGGCTTTTAAATAATTATTGACTTTTCGGACGAGATCAATTATTCAAAAACGTTTCCGAATTAATCACAAAATGAATCAACGATTTGTATATCATTATTTAACATTTGAAAATATTAAAGTAATTGTGTATTTTATATTATGTTTATTACAAAATTATTCTATTGTCATTTATTTTTAATGATTTGTATTATTTCAGTCTTAAAGAGTAATATAAAATATATCAAATGATAAATAAATAAAACTCTGTAGCTAAAGGACAATAGGAGTCATTTAATCATTCGATAGTAAGTAAAATTGTAAAACAGTTAATTTATATGACCAACTATGGCAGTTTTTACCTTCAACAAAATCTAAGAATATTATAGTAATTTTATAAATTATTTTTATTCAGTACCAGATATACGAGTACGTTTCAATCATTTCAGACAGCAATAAACTGGTCTACCCGATCTTTTACACTCAGAATCGTTTTTTTTTTTGAGAGAGCAATGTGCCATTTCTTTTAGATTTTAAAGACACAATTCTGGAGTATCTCGCCCAACCGTGGAGTCACCCTCCTGACCTGGGAGTTTCGTCCATTTTTTATAACTATATAGCACACGATAAGTGGAATACAGTGAAAACGTCGTACATGCAAATACGGTTGAATTTAAAGTTTAAAAGTAACGCTGCATCGAATATTATCTGCTTGGAACGATTACGGTTACCGCGATTACGGTCACTTTGATATGTTTTAGTATCGCGATGGGATCGAAAAGCTCGTCGCTTTTAAATAGCGATCTATCGCGGGACGGCCAGAGGCTTATTATACTATTATGTTTTCGTGATTACTATTTTGGGTTGAGCCGTTTAAACACGCATTCATATTGTATTGCAATCAGGTTCATCCCGTACACTACACCCACGGCCGATCGTTGAAAATTCAATCTGGGCTCTGGATTACGAGAAGACAATGTTACCGTATTTAATATAATAATATTGGTAGTTGCACTAATAATAATAATAATAATAATAATAACAATAGTAATAATAACAATCTACAATAAGAATAATAATTAATATCAGGAGTTCAAACAATAATAATAATATGTAACTTGCAGTTTACTCAGTATGTTGATGTTTATATATATATATATATATATGTGTGTGTGTGTGTGGCAAGGACGGTCAAGTGCCATGACCCGAATGCGTTGCGCAAATATTGCACATGGAACATTTTATAAATGCATTTATTACAAATATTTAAAAATAAATAAAATATAGAACGCCAATCCGCGTATGAATGAAAACAATAGACGCGTGCGGTCACTGTTACTTTTACGTAGTTTGTTCGTTGTACAATATTAGTCCTACCCAACATGTTATTATTGATTTCGATATACCGATGATCCATTGCTTCCTAGAGGGTACAATCGCTAACCGCCACCACCTTGTCACACATGCAAGTATAAATATAGCGTAGCTGAGTCGTTCGACGTTTGAAAAGGTTAACGGCGAAAATAATATTGTTAACATAGAATGTAGATCAGTAAGTATGGGTTCTCATCATCAATATACTATCCACATTTATCATTTCACCGCTTGTCGAGTGTAAGCACATAACTTGCAAATTCAACTACCTGAAGTCCTAAAATGTCCCAACCATCAGATGTCATAATAAACGTATTCGTAGTAATATATACAAATTTTAATCAGATAACTTTATTAAAATTGTATTAATTGTTTATTGTTTTTAATTCCACGCAGTAGCTTGTCTAGTTTTAGTAGGTGTTTATATATTGCACCCGTTATTTTCTCACATGACGTATATAATAACTGTAATATTATCTTAATTTAAAATAATTATGTTAACTATAAGGTATGCAAATGTTGTCGCCGCCTAAGATTTGCTACTGTATACATTTATGCGCATGAGGGCCACTGATCCTTCATAATAATATGTAAATACGTCCCTGATTTATTGCTTAACTAAGTAGGTAATCACTGTTCTTCGAGTATGTACATATTGTACACCCTATATACCTATGTAAACTTAGGTATATAGGGTGTGTGTGTGTGTGTGTGTGTGCATACGAAGGTTTCTTCCATTGAAATAGTTCCCCCTGAAAGCAACAAGTAGAACAAAATTCTTCAGATAAACCTAACCAAAAAAAATACATTTCATTCCCGCATCATCACAATATTTCTAGTATGTAAAACGAAAAGCACATTAGATAGCGAAAATGGAAAATGGGCCCATCATATATATAATATATATAGTGCATGTGTGTGTGTATTTTTGCAGTTCTTTGATTTTAATGTCATCTATTGTCTTCGCCTGTGGAATAGTAGACGTAAATTATGACTTAAAAGGCGGCGAGAAAAACGCGTACCAGAAAATGTGTGTTGGAGACGTAGAAGATGGTTAGGGTGGGAAATCGATGATTCTCCATTTAACTTGAGTGCTTTTCGAGAAACCCACTCACAAAGAGAAACTTCCCTCTCCTGTCCCATGCGTTGATACTTAAAACCCGAGACAACGAGGCTAAAATATTAACACATCTAAATAGATCTGCTGCCGGTCCCTTAGAGTTTCGATTAAATAAGAATAATAACCGTATTAAGTTTTGACGTTAGCCTTCACGAGATTCACTACCTACCGTACAGCATAACTTATTCCCAGAGGGTAGGTATCTATAATAAAAACTTACTTAAGTTTTTAACCAAGAACACCGCGAGCTAGTCACTCGCAGTATTGAAGAACATTTATTATTCTTGTTATCATTATGTCTTGGATTATACCTACTGCGAAAAAAGGAACAATAATAAATTGTGTTCCGACACCGGAACGCGTAGCGTGCGTAGCGTGCGTACCATATTACATTTTACATATACTTAGATTTTATTTTTTATTTTTTTTATGCACCTAAATATCTCTGTGTTCTACAACGTGATATTAGTTATTCATATATGCGTTAAAATAATTTAAACCCTTTCCATAAAAATGTATTTTCATTTACACAATTCACCAACTATAATAATAATAATATTTTCATAAAGCTGCTACATTCCCAGTACTAACGCACGTATACACTTGTTTAACACCGGCGACTACAACATTATGTTACACGGAATGCTATTGTGGTTAATAGAAATGCATGTGAAAATAGTTCAAACATGTTTTATTATGAACTATAACACGTTATATACATACAGGCGTACAGCATTGACTACCAGGTGATAAAATTACGTTTTATTAAATTCGGTTATTATAATTATGTCAAAACCTATGAGATAACATATGTAAAACAATTTAATGAATATATTACCACTTTAAATTTGGTAATAGTCTTAAACAAATTAGCCTTTTTAATTTTAATGCACTATAATAATCACGAAAACTGTGTGAACTATTGATCGGCAAATGCTTTGTCTTATGATTTCTACGTAATAAGCAATATTTTATTTTATCTTTAAATAATATTTAAATAAGAGTTATGGGGAGCAGGTATACGTTTACGTAATATAAGATTATAAGCCCTAATATCGCTATATTTATATTTTAACTAGAATTGTCTTAAAAAAGCCAAATATAATATAAATTCCATACCAAGGTATATATAGGTAATGATTATACCTAGTTAAACGAGTAAGAGTTGACACATAAATACATACATAATTGAAATTTGAAATACATATTTAGCATTTATTAAAAAATAAAATATATAGTAATAATGATAAACGCATACGAATTAATTAAATTATTTGAAACTAAAAGTATTTTTTATTACCATAAAGCAATCATTTCGAACATCTTTGAAGTTGCTGGCCCACTGTCCAAATAGAAAATTATACAAAATATTGTAACCAACACAAATTCAACATCAAACAATCTTTTTGATCTTTAAATAAAAATTACAATATATACGTATATTTAAGATAAATAAAATATGAATATTAAATGAGTCATTTAATTTAATATATATAACAATAATAACATACGTTATTTAAACAAAATATATGTTAATTATTTTCCATGTGGTGAATATCCATTTAAACTAACTGTGTGTAACAACCGCTTGAAATTGCTTTTTATGACGTAAAACTCGTGCATTGAAACATGTTTATTTATACCGCTTTTATTATTTAAAGGAATCATCTTCAAGTATATTATGTAATCTAATATAATTAAATGATAACTATATTTTAAAAGTTTAACAATTTTTACATATATTATTTTTATTATTGCTCTAATGTAACACGAATTATTCTTTTATGTTATAAATCATAATTCGTTTTTTTTCTTTCATTAAGAAGCCCATGATTAAATCAATATTATTACGTATTTTTTGAGTTGATCATTAATGTACAATTCTACTTATTTTCTTAATTATTTCAAGCATATTTTGAGTTTTTGGATACAAAATATGTATTTGAAATTTTATTTAAAGATTTTTAGATACCAATATGATTTTTATATGAATATAACAAATTAAAAGTAGGTGAGGCACTCGTAATCCGAATCATACTATAGGAAAATATTTGAAATGTCAAAACCTAGACAAATCGGGAAAATCGATAATATCGTTTAGTACGAGTTTTGTTGTCGTAACCACCGTGTGAATTTATTTTCTAAATATTTTAACATATTAAAATAGGGACTAATATTGTTGCTAGTTCTTTATGCGTAAAATACTATTTAAGACAACCAAAAATATGTAATATATATTTTTTAATTCTTTATGCTTTTATAAATTAATTTAAAGTATTTTTTATAATGCATTTTTTGAGTTTTTCAAGTCATTTTTGCATTTTTTAAGATTTTTCAGGACATTAAGATCCCAACCCAAATTTTTACAAATGACTTTAAGTTTTGTGTTTTTCGATTTGTTACTATGACATACTACTATACCCAGCTAATTGTTGCTGCAGCGTCGTGTGAGCTTATAACATTAATGTCGTGGACACATTATTATAAGAAAAATCGGTTTGTCTGGGCTGTACTCAAGTTTACGACCCGTGATCCGTGTAAACCGTTAGAACAGCAAATCTCCATGTTGTTTTGACGAAAACCGCACTACGGAGGTTTCAGTTTTTCATACATCGGCACGATCCAACCGATAAGCAAAGTAAACTTGTACCAGAGATTGTACGCGTGTGCATATGACAAGTACGAATTGGGTCAAACTTCGATTTTCATCAAACGGCAGCTACTGCTGTTCAGTGCTATAGTGCATCATTCACGCCGGCCGTGGTGGTACGGCTACGCGCGGTAAATATACGGTAAATACATTAAAAGGGCATAGAAACAACAGCGTGTTTGTTTGGATTCGACCGAGCAGGATATTGTACATCAATCAAGGCGACGCCGCGAGTACCTACGTACGTCGGAGAATATTTTAATTTATGCCACGGCGGCGCGGTGATTAATTATCCGATAACAGCTAAGTACATGAAATTCTAACTAAACGGCTATAAAGACTTGGGTACCTATTATATTTTTCGATTCAATAAAAATACATAAAATATATAAAAAAAATAAAACTTAAAATCTTTACCAGTAGCAAATGTGCGAATTATATTGACTCGTTTAGTTTAAACACGATGATTATTATTTAATCGTATTAAAATAAATTAATGTTCTAGTTATATCTTATATAGTATTATTTTATGAACGGACTTCATTGTATGGCTAATGGCCGTTGCTGTCGAAGCTTAAGTTTTATAAAAAAAAAAAAAAATGAGAAAAAAAAGTCTGCTTCGTAAATCTAATAAGAGTTGGTTTACATTCAGTTTAATATACCTAATGTAAAATATGAAGAAAACAATATTTACGCAATATTTAGTGAATGCAGGCAGATAACAACACAATAAAGAAATAGTCAATTCATCGTAACCGCACAATCTGTCTCCACTCTATGTATTCAATTAAACACGAGTAGACATAATATTATCAGACAAACCGCCGATTTTTATTTTTAGTTTTTCGTTTAGTTCAAATAAGATGAATATTTTTTTGTGAACTCGAATACTAAATATAAATAACCTAAAACTCTGCGAGTACACCATTATACACTGTTGCATGGAGAAGATCGACTAAAACACATACCTTAAGACTATTAACCGTGAATAATAACAACACAGCTGTTTTTCTGTGAACAGTATGGTATATTAACTTCAAATGATTATACCGTTAATAACTATGACAAAAATAATCCCTTCAAATGTTTTTCAGATGTTTTGTATTGATCGAAGAGAATACCGCTATATCATTTTTAAGTTGGGAAAATAAAAAAAAATACTTTTAAATTTTTGCTTTTTAGTCATTGCTCATTAAAATATTCATAACCCCAAGACTAGTGTAAAACATATACTGCGACACAATGTAATACAAAACGATGCCTAGTACTAAAAGTATTACACATTATATACGCGTGTATACTTTACCACAAAGATGTATATAGCGGCATATATGTGAAAATAAAACAATAAATACATTTGAACTTTCAAAGTCTGAAAAAATCTAAATATTCACTTTCCATAATGTGTCTACGCAGCGAGTATTATTCTGTAAAATCGAATGGTTTTTAAAGTAATAATGATAGTGGGAGACAGATATTTATTGAAATCGAAATAAAAGTAATTTTATTTAAAAGCCTTTCCGGACAAAAGTAATTTTGTTACACCGGAGTTATAAATGTTAGTAATTAGGTTCTGGCGTCGACAGTAAAAATATAACAATTAATTCAGGAGCAAAGGCAAAATAATGAAAAGCGCGAAATGAGCCTATGCCTACCTCGATGAAATATCAATGAGAAATAACTATATTTAATTGTATCATAATTAATTTATGTTTATTAAAGGAATCGAAAAATGCACGCTGAGAACAATAAACTGGATATCGTGAGAAAACTAATTACTTAAATCAGAAAAATAAAATGAAAATTTTCTTTTTTTTCCACAAATAATTTTTATACGTCATTACAACTCTAAGAACATAGGTAAATATAAATACACTAAACGACTTATGTACAATACCAAGTTTCAACCGCCGCTCCGGTACAGTAACTCCAACTGTTGTTACTACACGACGAACCATAAAAACTCAATATCCATAATCAAAATATATATTATTATTAACTATTATTGTATGATTTAAATATACTTATTTTCTCGGAATAAAACGGTTAGCTTGTAAAAATATGGCAGATATTGTGTGGGTGTTATTTTTGCGGCTCTTATTTTTCTGAATTTATTCCAAATACATCGGCAGGAAACTATGCTTAAAATAATTTTCAAAACTATGTTATATTATTATACCTATAGTATATATTATATTATACCAACAGTTCGTATGAATCTTATATATATTTTACCAGTATTTCTTAATGTAAGTTAGTATCATTATATCGCGATAAGTTGCAAATATTATGGTTTATAAGTTATATTATATTGCTTATTTTATAAATTTTAAAACCAACGAATACTTTTTCAAAGTATATCATAAACGATTTTATGAACATATCCGCTCGAGTACGAAAATAATACAAGAGAGAAAAATTATTTGTTTCTACGAACATTTTTTTTTCTTCTTTCGCTTGCTTCCATAAAAATGTATAGGTATGATATTATTTATCGTAGATTCATTTTCATTGTTCTTGTGTTGTTCGGTTCGGCACAAGTTTAAAACGAATAATGACAACCTACGTTGACGTAGCATAAATTATTTTAAAGTTTACGTTTGTAAAATGCACCGCTGTACTGGTGGAGGACATATTAAAAGCTTTTCGTGTATTTTCAAAACCACTCCATTTTGAACATATAAATATATAATATACCTACCATTATTTCCCGCGTGGGAAAATATGATTTCGAACGTACGCAGAATAAATAGTTATTTATTATACCGTTCACGTCGATCGCGTTTTATTTCAACAGAAGTAAATTCAGAAAAAAATTAACAACCCATCTGTTCGGTCGGATGAAAAAAGGTTTACCTTTTATAAAATAATGCTAGTATATAGCGGGATGTGTGTGTGCGTGTGTGTGTGTGCGGGTGTACGTGCGGGGGAGAGGGAAGGAAAAAGAGATACAGTTTCAACTGCGGTATATTTACGGACTTACACGACGATCGAGTGTATAATAATATTATGTACGTACAGGAAAAATAGGAGGCACGCACGACGAATAATTGCTCTGATCGACCTCAGAGTTCAGACCCGTTTACCATTAATCCTGCGGCACGGCCGGGGTGGTTGGCGACCATTAGGATCTCGTCCTCGGAAGACCTGCAGCGCACAATACGCGCATACGCTATATGTATGTGTAGTGTACCACGGTTACAATCGTCCACGCACTATATACCGCGACAGTGGTCCAAAATGACGTGGGGGCTTGCGTGTGTGCGGTAGTGCTAAATAAATCCCTAAAGATGGGAATGCGGAGGTTTTACAATACTACCACGGTTTCTGATAGAACGCAAAACAATCCCAATAAACCGCTACAAGCACGGATCGAACTTCACTCCATGAGTTCACTACTATCCTGCAACACACCCACGGACCGTGAGTACTGTGACATATTCCAAGTGTGTGTGTGTGTGTGTGTGTTTGTGTGACTGTGTGTGTGTGAGAGAGTAAGTGCATGGTGATGATCCAGACGACATAACGGAATTTCCAAACCGGAAGCGACATACAAACACGTGTAGCCCACGAATCTGACTGTTTAGGGACGAGTGTGTTACCCGAGACTATCCTACTGAAAATAACTCAACATTTGCTCTTTGTGAAATTGTAATACCAGCACTGCCTCGGGTTAGTCGTATCCGGTTTTATTTTTTATTTTTCGGTTAGTCTATAATATCGATCCATTATATAATATAAATATAGTATAGTTGTACACAGGGTGTCCCACCGGAATTAATACAGGATAATATCTCCGCTTTTAATAGAGATAATTAAATTATGTTTGTTTATGAGCATCTCTGGGAAAAGTAAATTTCGTTGACAATACCTTGCTAAATATAAATATTTTGTATTATATTATCAAGGAAGATAAAAAATTAACTTTTTATTTCATAACTTTTATACATTTCAAAGATTTTGTAGGGCTGACTTTTCTGAAAAATGTTGACGGTTCAACTTTCAATTTTCATTCATTTCTAGGTTTTTAATAAATTTTTTAGTTTACAAGAAAATAGTGTACTATTTACACAATTTTAAATAATAATAATATTATCAGCAAACCTTTCTGAAAAAATGACGAGATAATAATAATTTACATTATTTCTTTATAAGCTAAAATTATTTATAAAAGTCATGAATTCAATGAAAACTGAAATTTGAGCCGTCGTGACAAGATTTTCAGACAATCTTCGAATTTCACAAAAATTATAAAATAATAATATTTTAACTACTTTAATAATACTCTTATATTTACCAAATTATTGTCATCATAATTGTTTTTACCCACGGATGCTCATTAAAAGAACAGAATTTGATTATCTCTATTAAAACGCTAGATATTTTTCTGCGTAAACCCCTGTGGGACACTCTGTATAGTACTGTAATGTACGTTGTCTGTCGCGTATTGTCTAAGATTAAACATTAAGGACATCACGAATCGTAAATCCAAATAAAAAAACTAAACGCCTCAACCATCATAATATATATATTGTATTGTTCTTTGATCCACGCGAAAGAGGATATTATGTCATTCTACCCGAGCGATAAAAATATGCGAGGATAAGGCCTATAATTTTGGGACACCGTTTGAAATACCTGCATGACCCCGAAAGGTAAAGTCGCATCCGAGTTGAATGTCTACTCAAAGCTGCTTCCGACCCATCTAGATTCATGTGCATTTTTTACATCATGTCAAAACACGATTCGACTGCACGAGTGCAGAAAAGGAAACGGAACGCGAATTACCGAGCATCCCGTCAGTACCTATGGTTCATCAATTTTCCAATAACACGTGGAAAATAACCAATAAGGTCAACACGTCAATTAGGTAGGAAAATTGCGAATTTAATTTGTCAAAAGCACAGAGTATTTTTTTTATTTATTTTTTGATAACTCAGTTATTTTAACTCTCAGTGTTTTTATAATTCAGAGAGATTAGTTACCTTATTTTGATAAATGTTCAAAGGCAACAATTTATTTTCAAAATTAAAAAAAATCTATTATTTAAAATATAATTATTATATCTGTAATACGTAAACTATTAGAAAATAATTCAATAATTAATTAAATAAAACCATTCCAATTTTGACGTCATAATAAATATTATATTGTGATAAAAAAAATTAATTTTAATTCGTTTTAAACTCTCTGATCTGATTCAGTGACTTATCCATAACCAGCGCTATAAAATGTGACGTTTGATGTCAACATATCCATCATCAAACAATATTACATTTTTTTGAGTTTAATAAATATTTAAAAAAAACTTTCAAACGTATTGTGTAATTCAAAATACTTTTGGAAAATGTTGTATTAAAATATCTTTTCTCTAAAAAGTTCTTAATGATTTGTCAAAGTTAAAATGTGTTCATAAGATTGATGAAAAGTCATTTTTATTTTTAATATCTCGAATTGCCGAAATTAATGTTTAAGCTTCATTATTTCTTATAAAATACTTCCGAAGGTGCATAAAATAAATAAATAATTAATAAACAATTAATAACACAAACACAATTTAATTAATTTTTTTTTATTACATTGACTTTTCATACCATTTATTTATTCCTCATAAATATTATAATTTAGTTTATAATCATGTATAAGCCACATGAAGTATGAAGTAATTTTAATTTCTGATAAGAAAATAACAGTAGAATTGATATACTTGTAAGTAACAAACGGATATCTATTACTTAATTTATTGTTGATATTGCATACAAAGTATTTAGAATAAACGCTTCTACCTAAACATAAGTATACACAAACAGCTTATGGGTTATGAGTCATGTCAGTTGAGTCTATAGTTTATGTTCTTATAGTTACAATTCAAATAGTAAAATATGTTATGAAAAATACTCGTAAATATGTGTGTGTGTATTTATATATACTATAAATATTATATTTACAAGTCGAATTCATGGAATTAATGTTGGAAAATATGACTTGTAAAACAATATTTTATAGAAAAGGGCATATTTTTCGTCCGGAATAATATAAAACTGAACACATTAAACGAAAAATACACGTGATTTTATAACTATTTAAAACATCAACAAAAATGATTGAAATTTAATCTCTTTTTTTAGTTCATCCTGTGTGGTAGAATATTGAGGTTCCCGAGAAATTCGATAAATGAAATTCTTATTTTCTCGTCAATTTCTTCTCGCATCAGATCGTATGAAATCATTTGTACATCATGCATACACTTCCCTCTGCGATATAATAAAACTAGCAATGGGTTTACCTACTTATAAGCCAAATCATTGTGTTTGAGTATATTTTATTGTATTATGAAACGTTTGGATACAGGTATATGTGCCGAGATGTCGCAACGGCGCAACAAACTGGAAATAATTTGTACAAATCAGCGACAACTTGATGAAATATGACTATATGTCTTGTAGGTTTCTATAACTTGATATAAAAATACAATCGTAAACGCTAACATATTATATGCAATCAGATATTCGTAATATTTATTTCGAGAAGTAGACTGTCATTTAGTCACTTGTTGCGTTAAGCTACATCAACTAAAAACACAAAATAAAGTGATATTAAAATGCAAGGATATATTTAGAACGCATTAAAGATAAAGAGTACGCATGAAAAATGTATTCGATTTAATTTAAATAATCAGATTAAATCGAGAAAAAATATATATATTTATATTTATTGATAAATATTTTTATATTATACTATATTCACATTATGTTATTGCGTACCTATATTAATCATGAATAATGCAAAACGGTGATGTATATTATCAAAAATTGTTTATTTAAATTACTTAATAAGGTTGGTCCTATCAAAGATAAAATATTATGTTAATGCACCCAAAATGGTAAATTGTCCAAAAATTCTATATACGACATAGCTACCGTAGTCCTAAAATTTGTATAGTACCAACCAGCTAAAATAAATGTATTTATTTAATTCCCGTTTAAACCTTAAAATTCGTTAAGAATAGAAAACTCATTTAAAAAAAATAATTCCGTAAACTTAAGTGAATTATTTTTGGTTTCGTTTGTTTTGAGAAGAAAAATATTATACCGAAAAATCTGATATAAAATAGTAGTAAAATAATAATAGATTATCCTGATCATAAGTACCGTCGCTTGAATGATCGCATACATTTTCACAGTCAAAAAATGTTTGTGGATTTTTCGATGTGAACATATAAGTTACTAATATTTCTAAAATCCTTGTCAACTGTATAAAAACTATGCGTATTAATTAATTTTATTAAATTAGAACAATTTCGGTATCGAAACGCGTAAAAATCAACGATTTGAAAGCATCACTTTAATAAAATGAAGTACGCGTTATATCTATAATACGAGATGAATATTTATATTCAACACAGTTCGGGTTGATTACCGAAATCCTCAATCTCCTCTTCGTAGTAAGTATACCTGATCCCTATAAATACCTACTCTATGCCAATAAACCTGCACTCAGACATATAAAATAAACAATATAAAGTCCACTCGAGCCCAAGTTTATGAAAACAATAATATTATACACAATATTATAATAATGGAACGGGAACGTGATTACACCTATCAGACGTGTTTGAGACAATTTATGCGTTTGAGACTTAAAATATTATTATTATTATAACGTTTTGATGATAAGCTACAATAGCGAGATGACTAGAGATAAATTCACGAATCGGTATTCTGTACCGTCGAGGTACCTAATCGATAAAGCTTAATTATTTCTCGAAATGTTAATACTGCTACTTAGTTCATTCATTATTGGGTTATTTATTTCGTAACGTAACAATAATAATCCGGCAGATTGCACGATGTACATTATTATGCAAACGTAGTGCGTATGATGAACACGTCATGTCATGTCATAACGGCGCATGGAGGTAGGTACTAATAATAAGCAAACGCGGCATTGTAATACTTTTATACAAATCCCAAGTGCTTTTGTTTATATATACCACCTACTTGTTTCAACAGCCGCCGTGAAAACGAATTAAATCCTATAGGTTTAGAACTTGCAATGAGCATTAACACGAATGACAAGGATTACGTTTAAACGTAGTGAAATGTTTGGTAATATCAGCTACAAAAATATGATAAATGAATTCATTTAATTAGTTATAATTTAAACAATTCGAACGATTAAAAATAACATACCTCAGAAATAACTAGGCGAAGTAGCATTGTTTGGACACCCATTGGCCCTTCAATCAAGGCGTCTAATTTTTTACCCATATTACCTATTGTATGAGACTATTACAGATATATATATATATATATATATATATATATATATATATATATATATATATATTCTTGTTTTGTTTTTAGTATAAAAAAAACAATAATAACTAACTTACACCACATTTATTTTAATAAACAAAAAATAACACATCGTCTATATATTATGTTTTAAAACATTTTTTTTTTTTTACAGAATCAAATAAACGAGTTTGATTATGGGAAATCACAAATCACTACCAAACAAACAGGTATAACTAATTGAACCCATATTTCAAAAATAATTTAATATCTAGAGATAATATGTTTAAATTTGATTTTGATCATCTGTGTTTACTTCTTAACGGTGGTCAAGGATATCCAGTGGAATACTTAGTATATAGATGACAAACAGTCTTGTCCATGAGCCGACCGTTATTGAAAATCATTTTAATTTTCGATTAAAAAACAAATATTTTAAATCGTTTGTTACAGATATATATATATATCTGACAAGTATCAACTACCTAATTGATACTGATACTTATTTTAAATAAACAAAATACAAAATATAAATTTTATGTCGTTCTTTGAAAAGTATCACATAATTCAGTTTCCTATATGTATATCTGTAAATGAATGATCTTTGATGTTTTCGTTTATAAGATGTCAAAAGCAATTTATATTAATTCCCTCGTACTATCATATTTTGAAAATTGCTTTCAGTCGATTTTTTTGTATTCAAGTTATATAAATTACTCACTTTATTACTAAAATTTGATATTTGGAGGAATCATTATGGTACACCATCATGAATAGCAATAGGCATTACAACATATAATTTTTTTTTTAAATCATATAATGCATACAATTAACAACATTCTGAATACAAATACTGCAGTTTATTTAGTTAACTCACACAGTAATAATTATAGCAGATATGTAACAATTTTTAAATTGTTTTATTTGCTCGATCTGTTATTTTAAATATGTTTAGTTTAATTAATTAATGAGTTCCGGCTTATATTATTATAGTATAGTACATGCTAATCATAAGCCCTGCAGTCAAGTGTTACCTATTTTGTTTATTATGCTCTATGTTAGAAAGGATATTTTGATTAATTTATGTACAATAATATACGCGATTCAACATGATTCAGATTTACCGTAATTTACAAAATGATTTATAATTAATTGAAGCAAAATAAAATGCATATAAGGTCATACGTTATACGTCTTATCGACAGTTTAAGGCCAATTGCCTAAAAAGGTCGTACATTGGACCCATACCAAATTTTCCTTTAATCTAACTATAAAGTCATCACATATTATAGTATGATATATATGTTCGTGTTAAAAATGTACCAAGTACTAACATCAATGTTAATAATTGAAAATAAGTTGTTTCTGGTTTTCGGTTAAAAAAGACTGAAAAATGAGTATTCAATTAAGTTTATTTATTTAAGTTATGCAAAATCATTTGAAAAAAAAATCTTTAAGTGTAGGATGTACCACGAAGATTAAAAGACATTAAAATAATTATAGAACTTACTTTTTTCTATGAATTATGATTTTAAATATTTTAATAAATAAAAACATAAACCAATAAAAAAAACCTAATTTCAACATCTTTATTTATTATACAGGAGATATTTTCTGTTCGGGAGGAATAGTCGACCATTCTGCATTTATAAATATATAATTATTATTATTATTATGTTATAAAATCAAATAATTAATATATTTGTGCTGAAATTTTTTGAATAAAGTTTACACTTTTTAATAATAATCGAATGACCTTTTGGCTTTTGTAAACGGGTAAGAAACCCACTTGATTAAGTTAATGAACCATTAGGTTATTAAACAGATAAAAATAATTTTATCTTATACCCGTTTTCAAAGGGTATTTGTTAAATCATCCTACTTTCATTTTTCACTGTATATATCTCTCAAATTCTTCAATTTTATCGAATCTATCTGGTCTATCCTATCTAATAGACGACAGACATAACCATCTGTATTATGCAACAATTATAAAACATACACAGAAAGAATAATTTAATTTTCCACATAATGTGATAATTGATTTGGTCTTAAATCCCAAGTCTTGAAATACTGAAGAAAAATATAAAATCTTCTGTTTTGGAAAATTTTATCAGCGTACCATTGTCTGGTTATACATAAAATATCAGTCTTGTCATAGGTTTCTTTTTTTTTAATTTTGTTACAACATGATTTTTGATTTTTGTTGGTTTCATAAAGTCTCTAGGTTATTATGAGCAATAGCGAGTAAAATAAATGTTTTCTGATAATTGATTATTTTAATTTACATTTATTATATATACATATATATATATATTTTTTTTTTTTTTTGGTTTAGGTACAATTTTCTCAAAACCCAGTATAATAAACACAAAATAATGTCGTCTAATGTCCAATTTTCATTTGATTTTCAATCTGCAAAAGTGCGACATGAAGCTTTTAGAGATTTTATTGCTTTTAAAAGAATTTCCTTGTAAAATAACACATCATTGTAAATCCATTTGTACTATATCCAGCTCCATTGGCTTTGTCCTGAATCTAAAATACACAGAAAAAGGATTCAGAATAGAGCGACTTAATATTTGACGTTTATCCCGCTTCGTCCACCTAGTGAAACCCAGCAATACTATATTATTCTTTTCAATTCAAAAACAATGATAAATCATTGGATTCCTTTAAATTCAAAATCTGAACGAAACTAAAATATTTGGTTATTTTTGAAGTGTAGCCTCATCAATCGATCAATTAAATCTCTCCATCTGGGTCATTTTAACAATTCGTTGTAAATTTTCGTTTTGAAATTTGGAAAATAGTCAATTTGGTCCCATTAGTATTTAAAGCAGACGTGATATACTTTTCAACAATATTTGATGAAACTATAACTAAAAAAATCTCAAAATCGATTCTCCCAATATCACTTAAAGTTTATGTTACACAGGCTTTATTTCATAATAAAATATTTTGGTTTTAGTATAAAATAATAAAAATGTATGTAATATAGCTTTTAAAAAAATCAATGTGTATAAAAATAAGATATTTTCTAAAAAAATAAAAATGTGTAAAAAATGGGTTTAAGACAGACATTTTATAATTATACAAATAATCATCAGCATGAAAAAGAAAAATTGTTTTTTTTATACATTTAACGGACTAAATAAAGTAGTTTTGCACGCAAGAAAATAGAAGAACATAGATGAGAATGTAAAAATAAGATAAACAATGCTCATATATACCACAGTTGGTTACGAAAGACTTTGCTTTTTGAGTGCTCATTTAGTCAAAACATTTCTTCGAAACGTATATACTGGTGTACAAGTGATGGGATAGTTTATTGTTTTTGTTTAAACATGATATGTTTGTTCTTGTAACAATAAGAAAATAAACGATTTATATTAAATACGCCATGGTTTCCTCATATTTGCATACGCTTGTAACTTCAATAATTTACCAAACGCTTTTACCAAAATCGATTTATTATTTTAAGCGCGTATTTTATATTTTCCATAGTTTTAAACGATCCAAAAAAATTTAAAGTTAATTCTCGATTCATTTTAATTTCTACATTTCAATTCCACTTTGCGCTGTCCTGCCGAAAGTACCCACTTACTTTAAAATTAGTAATACGCGAAAATATAGAACCTTTTTATACATATACAATATCAATACGTTATATTTATGTGATGCGAGCTAATAATATTAGTTTGCGAATCAAGTTACACATAATATGAAATATAATACTAATGATCAAATATTACACTCAATATTCTTAATGTGAAATGAAAATTAATTGACAAAAGAGTATTTTGTCTCTTTGCAAATGGTACGATTTTAAATTTATAGAAATACACGTATTTTAATTTGAAACTCAACTGATACGTTATATTGTGTCTGTAGTAAAAACCCCGAATTATTAAATATTCAGCATGCCGAAATTGCATTTAAATTCCTTCAGATACGTTAATCTAGCAAAGAAACATGGTACAAATTATGTTTTTAGCAGTATAAAAATAACGACCTATGCTTATAATATACCGCAATCAAATAAAATATATTTTGATGTTTCTCAACCGTGGACACAATTGTAGTTTTGTTTTTCATAAGTAAACGGATTACTAGCCCGAAGCCTTAAAATAACACGGTACGGAAGATATGACAAGGTTTCAAAATGAGCTTTCCACAATACCTTGTCCCACTTACACGAGCCATAAAGAACCAGGTTTAAACCAGTTTTTTCATTACTATTATGGTATAAATAAGTAATCTGAGGTTTTTATTGTCATTAGACATAATTTGAATGTTCCTATTACACTAAAGTCATATAATTTGGGTGTGACTGAGTATTTTTAAAAATCAGTACAAACAAGACTGCCATTTTAATTTGTGTTCACGGACCTATAACACATTAACATGCATACAATTATTTATACACGCTAGACTACAAACAAACTGTGCAATAGTTGAATATAACTTTGTTAATTAATTAAGTTTTTATCAAAAGTAAAAATAAAATTCTTAGCTTTTATAGTTAAGCCAACTTAAAAGAAGCTAAAAATACTGTTGTTCTTTTATTGATTTATTTCTGAAATGTATATTGAATTAAGTTTATGTGTTGATTTATCATTTATACATGTAATACATACGTAACGTACTTTAACCATGTATAGGTCCACAATTTTGTACTTTCTACGGACTCCAAAGAAAATTAAAATTCGTGAATACATCTATGTCAATAAAATACATGGGTATTCCTACTTGTAAATAAAAACTATTGAACTTGGTACTCGTGTGGTGTTAACATCACACAAACTTCAAAATAAAATTGTTTTATGAAAGTAATCCATCATATCCATTCAATTTATGTATATTTATGTAAATGTACGCACGTATATATTTCTGCGAATCATACTTATATGGTATTATAAAACGTTTTGAAATACACGGAGAAAAATACCTGAATCTGATCGTAGGCATTTTGATATCAAAATTAGATTCGTAGTGATTTTTCTTCACTAAATTATTCGTCCGATTGATGAACTATTTCTCTGCGCTCTATCCTGCAAACAAAATAAATTTTTATAGTAAAATATAATATAGCAAATTACATACTACTTGTATTACATACATTTATTTTAAGAATGTTTGCTTACTATATAATATCATAAAGCTGATACGTCATCATCTTAACTAAGACGTATATAAGAATATATTATGAGAATGTTATGACTCGTGTGGGATAAAAATATTCATAACATTTTTAATACATTTTGAGTGTAGAGGAATTAATGACCGAGAAAAAAGATCTTTAAGGTTAAAATGGTATAAATATAATAATTTACGAACATTTTCCGATATATGAATTACATTAGTATTGAACAAATAATTTTTAATAGCAAAAACATCGTCACATTATGTTCTATGACATTCCATTTTCAATCTTTGTTTTTGGTCAATATGATACGATGCATCTGCAGTATATATAACACTCTTAACGTACATATAGTATATGAGACATGTATTGTTAATGTTACACGATTATTTTCTTTGTACTGTTTTTAATTTTTAGACACTAAAGTGGACGTAGGTCGTAAGATATTAAAAAAAAAAGAAGAAGAACTTTTTAAAATATCATTTAGATGGTTATAAATCGATAAAAAATTACAAGAGCTCGGATTTAATTACCCTAAAACCGCAAAAAAAATACAAAAAAATTTCCTTTACAATATATTATAATTATAATAAAATGGGTTATGTCGAATTTGAGAATCGTTTTATTTAAAAACCAGACTAATTTTGGTTTAAGTATGTTTAAAATATGTATTTGTTTTTATAATTCTTATATTTTGGTAATATAACTAGAAATAGGTTAAAAACGACATGAAAAAATAAATGATGGCCCTAAACAGGACCTTAAGAGTCAAAAACCTCGGAAAACGTAAAAATAAGTTTGATATTAGAATAGTGTGTACTGTGTAGTTGAAACACATTTGTATCTTGGAAAGCAATCGTGTTAAACCTTTCGGAAAAAGATGTAAAAACATCAAAATCCGAACCCTAGAATTTATATTCATAATACCTAATAGATAACTTATTCGTTTCTCGAGTTTCAACTATATGAAAACTCTTCCAAAAAATCGCGATAAATATTATCAGCTATAGATGTGCGGGCACACATCTGCAATGTTTCAGATCCGGTTCATAATACTTTTAACTCAGCGCCTATATAAATAAACTATGGTGAGAACGATAATAATATGCGCAGTACGTCAACACACCGAACCGCGTATACGAAACGAATAAAAAACGAATCTCAAATATAAAACATCATAGGCATATTATATCTAAGTCAATTTTATTTTAACGCGAGCAAAATTATCGCGATCGTACATCATATTATTGTATTATAATATCATCGTCACGTCATGTACTCGGCACACAATAATATTACAATCGTTTGATTTTTTTTTTTTTGTTTAAAACGCGTGGTTAACACTCTGTCAGTCATAAATTTCCAATTATTATCGTTTTTTATAAACCGCTTTTGTACGTGCGTATATATATGTACGTGTACGTATATGGGAACACGGTATAGACTAAATATCGCCGAAACGATTTATTCGCGAACGAGAGAGGAGGGGGTGGGGGGTAACGTAATAATAAATATAAAAACGACGTCGCGCAACGGGTCCGACGGACCGAGTGAAATATCGTGTTTGGCGCACGAATCGATTCAATTATTATTTTTCCCGATTCATCCTTTCCGTCGCCGCAGCCACGTCGACGCGTTTCCTGCCAGCCGTCCCTTGCGGCACACACGCGCACGTGGTCTAATTCACTCGGAGCATCGTATCGCATAATATGATGATAATAAATACGCGTACAGGGTGGTCCACGGACGGTGACGTAACTGAAGGCCCGTTGACCGGGCGCACAGGAGGGGTGGGGGCTCTTACGCTTTTCCGCAAGTCTATAGGCACAATACTAAATAGTAATATATTGTGATCTTTTCTAGTGGAAAAATGTTGACGAGCAAAGTAAATAAAACGACCTCTATCGCAGTGATATTATACGCTACATGGACATAGTGATATTATATAACCAACTAAGATATACTCGTATGTAATATTTTATTATTTTATATTATGCGTTAGCATGTCTTTCAATTGCAGATTAATCAGAATAACGGCTTGTTTTTCGTTTACATTTTCGTGCCGAGTACATTTATAGAGTAGCTTATGTTACGTAACAAACAGTTAATATAACAATATTTATATAAGTTACGTAATATTGTAATCACGTACTATACAATATAATATGTTACAAAATATGTTGATGGGTTACGAACGATTATCGGTCGGGTTTGTCATTGTCTTATTTGTACAATATCAAATTCAATAGACAACGAATAACTATGTAACCATGATCCAAATTAAACGTCTTTACTTCCCGTAGCCAAAATAGTTGGTCCAATAAAAATGAGCATACTATTTATATCGACTTGATTTAATAAATAACCGATTACAATTTTTTTTTCTCGTGATAAAGCGGATCTATTTTGAAAACCTTACACATCACGGCTGCTAAACCAGAAAATAAAATTATCAGATGTTCAAATGTTCAAAACAATCAAGTCAAATTCTATCCCTTACCGGGGGGATAATGATATTATATCTTAGGATATCTGTATCCGGGTTATTTGAATCCCGTACTTTTTATACCGGAAAAGGAGGCGGAAAATATCCAAGTTTATTCTTTTAACCCGGTATAGGGGAAATATTTGACTGTTTCACCGTGTACGAGAGTCTTGCCGTGACGGCTGTGGTGGCTCCCCTTGGGGTAGTTTTTGAAGAATGAAAGAACGCTGCCGAAGAGACGGGCGATGGTGCGCGCAGCGATAAACTCCAGGGAGAGGTTTAAAGATAGTAGGAACGCACGCGGGGGCGGATGATTATCTTCATATTTTCATCCTCTCCATCCCTTTGCGGGAGTAACGTTAAAGACGTCGTTAACGCTGAGATAATATTATAATGAACGGTCGACGAGGTGGTGGCGCACAGCACGACTGTTGTATACCGCGACGGCTGCGATGAGGAAGACGACGACGTCGCGAATTGTTACGAATCCGTCCCCACCGTTCCTCCGGAAATTAAATTATACTATGCGTGAACGTGCGTGTGATGTTTTGTATATCGTCATCGTAACCTACGCGCATATATGCATATCACGTATTAATCAATTTTCATTCGCAACACGGTTCCCCACTTGCACCGTGCATTCGAAACGAATATAATCAGCGGCGCTTTCGGTGAGAATTCTGAAAAAAAAAACGGATTTACCACGGGATAAAGGTCCGCGAGATCTGACGTTTATGACGACGGTGAAGCATTCGTGTGGCTATACCGATTTAAATCGTTCACATTAGTGAAAACAATGGCCGCGGCTACGTAATTGCTGCAAGAATCGGTCGTGGAGTGGGGGGACGTAAACAATCGTCAATTGCAACAGCTACCTACGTCTGTGTGCCGGTTTAACAATCGTTTCAATAATAGTTATTACTTATTATACGTAACGGGACCAGTCCAAAGTGTGATCTGCCGACAAACGGCTATCCACACGAGAAAGTGGTGTTGTAGTTAGTTCTGTATGATATCATCGTGGGAGGTCTCAGATATACACATAGACGAATTCTTCTTTCAGGGGAAACGAACAAATTGAGTACGTCTAATCGATAGAACTATTCACAGCGTACGATACAATCCTAAAAGACCATAGATTTATTCACCAAACTTTAACAATTTTATGGATCCAAATACTGGAGCTCATACCCAAATAACTGAATCATTGTGGAAAATAGTCAAGACGAATACAATTTAATGGTGCCTAGATCGTCAACTAAAAGAAGAATGATGACGATTATAGTCACATTGTCAGCTAATCAAATCTAAAATTTTTAATTTTTAATTTTTTTTTATCAGATTTATAGTATATTTTTGCAGAATAAAATTAACAAGCAATGCTTTAGCGAGCACAACAGTATTTTAAGTACCATGTATAAAGAATATTATCGGTAGACTACATTTTCCAGGTGAACTACACAATGACCCAGTACAATATTGTTTGTTTTATAGCTTAACATGTGTGTCTTGTAAAACGTGATTCGCGTACATGTTCGAAACCAGTAAAAAAATATATTTTAAATAGAGTATAGTAATGAACTAATGGAATAAAAACCTCTCGGATGACGATCTATCGCCATCAGTCACCTCCCTGCACTTCATAATCCCGCCAATGTATGCAAATTAAACATATTATGTGTTTTAATCCACAATAACGTTGAAACGGACAATACTGTAAAAATCGATGTTAAACGCCACTCAAGTCTCAACCCGTTATTCACGATTCATCGAAATAATACTGTTTAATATATCCATACCACACACATAGGCACACATACAATTAAAAACAAATCTTAATTTTCAGCTAAAAAGCGAATATAGTATTGTGGGTCGATAACGGTCATGAAAAACGCAAAAAAAAAACTATTAAGCTAAACTCGCTATAACACCTATAACCTGCAGACAATGCCTTAATTGTTCTCCAGTGTGTACACCTATATATTAATGTAGTGATAGTATATACATATAATACATATAGTATAATACAATTATAATTATAATTATTATTACTATCGTTTACACACACCGCCTATAGAAATTTAACACGTCCTGGGCGTGTGTAAAAAAATTTAACACCGGCAAATAATACAGTCATCCTGCTAATGGCCGGAATTACGATATTTTACGACGACGGCGGTACCGTTGACGTCGAAAAAAAAAATAGAGTCTGAATAAAATATATAATTAACGGAATAGTTCGTCGTTTATCCCGCGCACTAATTCCGATAATTATACACAATCGAAGTCGGTAGTAGTAATAATAATAATAAAAATAATAATAATAATAATTGGATCGTATTCGTTCGTGTCATTCGATACCAATTATCCGCACAACTCGAAGCCCAAGACGTGTCTCCAATGACGCGCTAGAAAAACTAATCAACTTTTATCGGTGCTTCGGTAGCCAACTAATAAACGAGAATCGCGTGCCATTTGAGTGTACATTTTTTTTCCGCCCGTAAAACTCTACTGCAGGGTTATCACCGTCCCATCAGTATAATTCGTCAAATCTGTTTTCTTTTTTTACGCGCGACAAAAAATAAACGTATAACGCAGTAAAAAAAAAAAAAAAAAAATGTCCCCGTCTGACGCCCAACAAGCGCGTACGCTATGGACGGTGATAATGTGTAATACAATATAATATAATACTCATTTAATACCCAGACGATTGCACCCGGATTCGTTCGGAGGGGCAAGGGACGGGCAAGAGTGGAACAGAGCCGTCATTAAGTCGTCGGCCGAGATCGAAGTTTTTTCCCGCCACGACAGATTATTACGCTTCTTTTATTTATTCATTTATTTTTTCCTGTCGTACGCGCGACCGAAAGCCTAGGACTCTCCGTCCGCGTTACTGTATTAATACATTATTGATTAATTGTGGTTGGCGACGCAATCGTATCGAGTTCGTCAAATTACATTAACAATATTAGACTTTTGTGCGCGCAGTGTTGACGTTTGTCTGATTATGCGCATAAATAACGAGTGAGCAATCAGTATTGTTACGTCCCAAGCTAATATTATGATAACATTCCGCATAGAAATAAAACAACTACATCGGCCGGGGAGTCTTGAGATCGATTATGTTTGACTGCACTATCGTCAGCGGTGGCGACGTCTGTCCGCGTGCATTTCGGAACGGCCGCCTGGAAAAGTAGATTTCCGCCGCCGTTAATCGCATGCGTTTCAACTCGACCGAAAGCAGTTCTTATGTTATTGATCGTTATCGACGACCTGAGATTATAAACCATTTAGCCAACAGCACATCTCTGCAGTGGCGACGAGGGGCTGAGCTTCATGAGTGCATCTAAACACTTCTCTAGACCGTGAATCCGTGTCAAGAACAGTGCGAGTATTATAGTAGTTATCGCGGACAAATACCATTAAATGTGTTCATTAATAACAAACAGACAACAGTTTTATTACAATAGCTGTGTGTGTACGATTAAACATCCCACTTGGAAAAATTCTGGCTACGCGCCTGCAAGCAAGTCTCATAATTATTTCACCCCTATAATAAATATCAACACTTTCCAGATACTAGGTTTCCTAGGTGCGATTCTATTGCCAATTTTCAGTCGGCTTAGCTTATGCGCGTTAAGATTATCATGCATGCGCTAACTCTTGAAATTAATATTCGCTGAAGAGGTTTTGGCTAATTTGAATAGTTAAAAAGTACTACCGGCAAATCAGCATGACGGCTTATTATTATATAATCGGTATTAAATGAATTAGTTAAAACATCGGTCTCCAGGATAATGTAGTGTCTGATATATTCTGATATATTCCATTTGCGGTAACGACATGGTGCAAACCTATTTACAATCCACATTAATTAACCTAACCTCAAATATTCTGCGTGACTGTCAGCACTCTAGAGATTTGGAATATTAGCACACACCCTCGATGTTACATACGTAAACGTATTACGAGATCTACTCTATAGTTTTACAATAAAGTATAAACGTACATCAACTCACTCAGAGAAATGTAATATTCATACTGCTTATTCATTAATAAATTTCAAGAAGCTCATGACGTGTTGTATAATATGATAAGCCTAAGACAGGCTAACTTATATATATATATATATATATATATATATATATATATATATATAAAAAAAAACATAAACTATACAATTATAATTATTCTTCCGATGACTTTGGAGCTCAATATTTATAGTGAACAGGCAGATTGGAGGAAAACACACTGGACAGAAAATATAATAAATAATAACTAATATTTTATTCCAATACGGTTTTTCATAATTTTCTAAAGCATCACGTCTATACACTTCCTCGCTGAAAATAAAAATAAAAACAAACGCGTTACTAGAATAAATTAGGCTTTACAAAAGTTATCGAGTAAAATGTAATTTATACGATTGTTAGCTTTATAAGCGGAAAGAGCTCAAAATATACATCCGGACAATAAATCGAAGCCGAGCTCTTTGTTGGTCAGGAATTTTTCTATTGAAACTAAGCTACCCGCGAGGGACTTGCTTTATCACCAATTTCCGAGTCATTTATCGAATCATAACAACTACGGAAATACCCGTCTCATCAATTTTGCTATAAAAAACAGACACCACATTTTTTAAAGTCGATAAATTTAGCACATTAATCGCAATTTTTATCACGTTCTGATTATAATTAAGTGTGTTATTTTATCTAAAACAATAATTATCGAACATTGATATTGCACTACCCTCATAGAATACAAGATCTATAGCCAATCATTAGATGATAATACGACGCTACGCGAACAGTGATTATTTATTTTAAAACAATAATAAATAAATTTAAATGTTGTAATATAACTATGATTAAAAAATGTCTATTTAAAATATTCATTATATTAAACAATATTACTTTCGCATAAGTTTCAATTTATTTTTAAATTGAACAATTATTTTTTTTTATTATATAAGTGCGATGTGTAAAAACTGAGATAAGTTTATAAATATATTAATAAAAAAAAAAAAAAACGCTCTCTACTTTAATTGACTATGTTTATTTATCACCAATGTTCATACTATAATATTTGTTGTTTTCCATAAACTATTTGAATCATTACTGGTTTTGTAAAATGTTTCTGAACATGTGTAAAATTGCGTACAAACTACCAACCGTAGCCTATATGTATGTTGATAATAATAATAATATTAATAAATATAGTGTCATAACTTTTCCTCACGGTATAGTTTCAATTTTCTAAGCCTATTACGAATTTTAAGTCCCTTAGATGTATATAACAGTTAAAAGATTCCGGATATATTGTATTATTTTCATATGTTATTAGGTTTACCACTAATCTAATAAGTAATAATTTTCATTTACGTTGGCCCGTACCATGGTCAGCGCAACAATATCGATTTAAACACACTGGGAAACCGCTACCGCCGCCGCACTGGTCATCCGCAGCATTATATTAACTATGTCGGTTCTTTTTTCATTTAGACGTGAAATATTACGGTTTTTTTCCACCCCCCCCCCCCCCCAACAAAAGATAATGGAAAATTACGTGTAATATATATATATACATAAAAAATATATGGGGTGTTTAGTGAGGATTTATTAATCTAAATGTGTGGGATAGGTACAAAACCATTAACACGCACCCGTATATAATCATGGGCGCAACTAGAGTAACATATTTTTGGGAGGACTAAAATTCTTATGTATTAAAGTGAACTTTTCACTGGCTTTGCCCACAAACTCCCAGTATACCAATTTAATTATTTCAAAACAATTCATTATTAAACAATATAATGTTTTCGTAAACATTTTGTACACATTTTTACAATTAATTAATTTTCTGATTTTCTGATTTCTAATACTAAATTTTTAATCTCATTATTACTCTTGCAATGCTCATGGTAGGCATATAAGACAAACGACCTTTTACATGTTGCAGAACCAGATAGTATTATACAAATATATGGTCTGCCATTAGGCGATATAAATGAAAAATACTAAACTGAATTGTATTTTATTTTTTTTATACAATTTTCTAAATGCATACGTTCGTCTAAGACTCTAAAACGTTGCGTGAACAAATATGGGTAAACAAATTCGGATGTTTGGAGTGCTAACCCCTCACCCCTAGTTGCGCTCATACGTATTTCATTAAACCGACCGCATTAAATGCGTACCTGCACCTATATATAAATATATTTATATATATATATATATATATATATATTAGTACGCTATAAACTTATTTAATCGTGGTGTCTTTGCGGGAAAAGGAAACGAAGAAAACTATCGTCCCGCGACCGATTGAACGACGCCGTAAAAAAGTGCGTATAATGTCGTCGCGTGCGTTGTATTGTATTGTCGAGAGTGTTAAAAAAAACGGACGGGCAATAATTCGAACCGTGGCGCTAAATGAAAAAAAAAAAAAACAAAGACGTGGTGTACTACACAATAGTCGCGGACGGCATTCGGTCGCGCGGACGGAAAGTTCTCGGACCCATCAATTAATATTTGATTGAACGTTTCGTGCGCGTAGCCGGTACCTCGTGATAGCCGGGGCTTCCATAACGCGAACGCCCTCGACGTTAAACGAGACAGGGACGTCCGGGATAATTTGCCCTCCGCCGC
Organism: Periphyllus acericola; assembly: GCA_949715065.1. Classification (NCBI taxonomy): domain Eukaryota; kingdom Metazoa; phylum Arthropoda; class Insecta; order Hemiptera; family Aphididae; genus Periphyllus; species Periphyllus acericola. Next base: position 34,301,444 of record OX454267.1, on the reverse strand, counting down.
GGTGCTGCTCGGCGCGCGCGCGTCAATACATTCATAGCGCGTTTCGCGAAAGGCGCGTTTGGCGATTTTCCGACCGTGTGTAATATAATGATTTATATTACAAACTACGCGTGTCCGACGAACGTCCGCAAACGGCATTATCTGCATGATATTATTATGCTCTCCAGCGCTGCGAATAAATCATTTGGTTTTTGAAGAGAAAATCCCGGCTGGTGCTCAGATGTCGGGAAAACGCTTTACTGTTCAAACTACTTGCACGCACAAACAATTTGAAATTTTTCATACACACACTACGTTTAGTATAAACGTTTGTAGGCTAGCGCGCACGAACATAAAGCTGGGTTATCCTTTTGAAAAGTGATTTTCTTTATAAACCGATTTTACGATATTTGTACACGTACGTAGCCGTTTGTGTGATTCCAATAAATAATGCGTTTAAAACTACTTTTTCTTTTTTAATCCCTTAAACACTACGTATTATATCTATAATTGATTTATTCGTTAAAAATGTAGAATATATATTCGTATCAAATCTAACCAGTGGAACGCTTAGCGACTTATACCGACTTGTGTATTTCGCTCGATAACGTTTCAATAAAAAGAAAAAATATTTGCTGTTTTCCTGGCGCACAGTGGGAGAAATTGAGGTTTAACCGCGACAAAAATATATTTCATAATAAAATCAAATTATATTTATTTAATTATAGTTTTAAATATGTGATAATTTATAGGTTTATATTTAAAACACGATAGGTAAATAGATACAGTATTTATTTAATAAAAAATGTTATTCTGAATCAGAACATATGTCTGAATCTTCTGTTTCTTCATCATTATCTGTAATTATTAATTGTTTTACTGAGGATGGTAATTCTGTAACTGGTGTTTTCAACATTTTTCGCTTAGAAAATATCACTGGGTCTGAACTTATTAATAGAGCATGCATTAAATCAGTATTGATATAATATATGATTTTCCCTAAAATTTTTATAGTTTTATAATTAACTCGCCATGGCGTGCGTAGATCTTAGGAGAGCGGACGATTTCTTGATCTTTTGTTCTAACATATATTTGTTTGCTCATTTCCTACATTTAATATGAGAATCTACATTTTTCCCAGTGATTCGTTGACACATTCTTGGTTTATCAATAGTCTTTGTTTGCGCAACCATTTTCTCAACGGGCGATCGCGACATATAATAATTGTTTTAACATATCTTATACACCGTCAATCGGACGGTTGTTGTTTTTGCCGTCGTCGCCCCAAGGTGACGAGGTGTTCCGAGCTCGGCCCAGCGCTTCGCCGCACACGGCTGCGGACTCGTTTTGCGTCCGTGAAGCGAAAAAATGCCGACTGCTCCCTCGTATTATTATTAATCGTTCGCGCGCCCTCGGAACCGCACCGAGCAAAACGACCCGTACGGTCCGCGGGGTACCAGTAAAGTTTTCGCGCGAACAAAGTCCACGGCGTGGTGGAGGAGAAGAAGGGGAAGGAGCAAGAGTCTTGGCCGTGCACGCGCGCGTTCGGAACGAAACTGCAACGTGGCGCGTGGACGCACGAGTTCGATCATCATAAATCACGGCGCGGTAATAATGATATTTCAGCCGACGAAAACAAAGCGTTTCGGCTGCGCTTTCCGTCTCCGCGATTTATTTCGTTTAGCGGTGTTCGCATGTGCGCGTACGACCACGGTGCACGGTATACCACGACTACCGCGGTACACCGATGCGTGTATATATACAAACGTGTAACGGTATTCGACGTAGGCGTTTTGTTTTACGACCACCGGCGATTACGTTTTTACTCCGAACACAAATGTTTCGACTGTAATAACGTTCGCGCACCTCACGCGATTGGCCGCGAACGATCTATTGTACAAGAACAGCGTTTCTCAACCGGTGGGCTCGCGAAAATATTAAAATGTTGGCGTAACATTATTCTCATACTAGACTATCCCGAAATAGATTAAAAACAATGAACTGTTGGAGAAGCAACATCAACCCTCATAGGACGTCTTTACATTTTCATTCCGTCAACAAAACGTATATATATGAAAAAAAAATATATATATATACAATCGTATTATTATAATTACTATGACTTGCTGTTAATATAAGTAACAGGAGTATATTACTTCAAAAGTAAATGAAGTAAATGAATAGTGTCTTTCAGTTAGGATAATTGAAAAAATTAACGGGACAAATGAATAGGCCCCCTATTGTTCGCGTTGAACATCATTTTCAAAAAGTTCGCATGAAAAGCTGAGCTAATATCTTACAAACCAAGGTTGGGAACTGCCGCTGTATATAACGTCACCGGTACCAAGCGTATTATACGCTTCTAAAACCATAGCTAATTATAATATATCTTGTTCGTGATAAAAGCAATGGAGGCTCGTTAAATTTCATTTTTTTTTTTTTTGCAATTAGTTATAATTAATTGATAAATCGGTTAGGTTAACCTAAGTAACTGTAAAAATCTGTAAAACATGCGATACGAATATTTTAAATTTATTTATTTTCTTTTCAATTCATTTATTTTTTATTTTAGGAAATATATTTTCAAAATATTGCTCAATACAGATCTGAACACTTTTGTACAGTTTTACGGTACACACTAACCTTATGTAAAACAATATAAATATATATGAGTTGTATGATATTATAAATCATTTATTGTTTCATCTTAATACAAATGTAGTTACACACAAGGTCCATTTACTTATACACTTTTAATTTTAATTTGCATTGCCTTTTTAGTTACTTGAATTTAAAGCTATTTCCAAGAAAAAATAAAATAAAATGAAAACATATTATTTTTATAGCTTAATTTGAATAAATCATAATGTATTTCGAAATCATATACAAAATAACTATGGATACATCTAATAATCAGAAAATATGTTTAGCGAATGAGTTTGCAATCAATAAATATTTTCATAAAATATAGCCCAAAAAAATATTTTTATTATTTATTTTATTTTGTACGGCTTCATTCAGTTCAGTATTTCATTTTACTTGATTTACCAAAGCATGTATAGGTATGTTTAATTTAAAATTAATAGCAAAATTGACTTTGTCTAACCGAGCCTAAGCTTTTAAACTCTGTATAATAATAGTTACCTTAGTACGTACTATTATACTATTATATATATTACTAGAAAAAATAGGTACTCAAAACTTTTATCGTAGAAATACACAAACGATTTCAAACTATAATATGTACATTATTATATTAATAAAATATGTATAGCAATATATTATTTGAATCTTACAAATGTTTTCAAAAAAACTAAAGTAGTATTAACAATATAGCATTAATATCTAAGTGAAAAATAAAAAGTTGACATAACATACAACTATTGTTTTATGGTGAGTGAAGTAAATTTCAACTTTGACTTACATACATTGAATTTCTCAAACTACATGTTATGAATAATGAATATATAGATCTAAATGGAGTGTACAGGTAACATAAATCTATAATATAAAGTACTAACATTCAATAATTCGATTTGAACTAGATACCTCTTTTGTGATATAATTTCAAAACAGAATAAATTATTCGCACCAAGATATATTCAGTATTAATCTGGTATATACACTCAGAAATGAGATAAATTTGTAGTGAAACATGAAATATTTTATAAGATAATTGATTTAATTCAACAAATGATACTGTTGAAAATACATCTATTCCTAAGATATGTAGACTGACTCTAAGACCCTAAGTAATAACTAATAAATGGTAAATTTAATTATATATATGCAAAATAAAATAATTTTAAATATTGATAAATATTTGTTTCAAATAAAATTATATGCTGACCAAATATTTGTAAATATAATGTGATACGACTTCTTATATAAATCAGTTTACCTATGTATCTTATTAAAAAGCAATAGCAGTTATTCATAATATAAATAAATATTTTTATATTAGATATCTATTTATCTAAGATGATATATTTTATTCATGAAGGCCAATAATATTTTGATGATTATAAAGTCAAAAAATGATTAAAATATTTTGACAAATTAAGCTGTTTTTAGTATTCTGTACAGTATGATGATTAAACACTCGCGGCCATGAAATAAATTATACGTTAAGTAAAATTTGTATTTTTGTCATGATGTTACTTTTTGAATACTAAATCATTAATTGTTGAGGCTTTGTCCATATAAAAACCTTTTTCCTAAATTAAATATAACATTCGTAATCGTGTTTTTTAATTTAAAACATTTTCTGGTTTAGCAATAAAAAAATGAAATGAATAGCAAAGTAGAGAATAATTTAATTTACAGTTATTTATTTAAATGAACAGTAACAATTAATTTAAATCACTTTTATAAACCGTACATAATATTTATTTAATTTGGAAATATATCGGAAGGTTACATTTTACATAAATATTCATAGAGACATTTCGCATTAAGGACAACAAATTTAAACAGTGAAATTTGCATTTGCATCTTCGTCAAAGACGTCAATCAATATTTGTCCGAAAAAAATTACTTAACTTCAACATTTGAGTTATAAATTAGTTACACATGTTTATATACGTAACTTTATATTTTTAAAACTTTGAATTTAATTTTTAATAGAGTTTGTTGAAATGCCAACTGCTAGGAACATTAATTCGGCGTATGAAAACTATTTCAGACTCAGAGGAGCACGTACGTACGTAGGAAGTGTACTGGAACCAATGCGGAGAAGTTTTAAAAAACACGTACTTATGCTGAATACTAACGACAACTCAGTAACCTGTCCGAACAAAATGGACACACTTTATCTGACGAAACCCACGAACTTTCAGAATATTATTCCCTCTGACTCACGTAACGTATTATACATTCATATTTATTTATTTTTTAATACTACTTTTTTTTTTTACGCGTATACTAAAGCAAAACCGAACTTTAAAATTCAAAAATATTATAACTCTTTCCTAAACGCGTTTTGTTTTCATACACAGCAAGTGAGTAACAAAGAGGATTGACGATAAAAAAAAAGCGTTACTCACTTGACCCTTTTTTTGACGAATACAACTTTTCACAACGGTTGACAGCTTGTGTAATTTGCGGCCCATCAAACACAAGCTCAGTAGCTTTTAATATTTAATAACCAGACGTCATACCTTCTATATAAAGACATCCATTTTACACCGAGATCTCCTTTTACGTTAAGAAAAAAAATTGCTTTTTTTGTTAAAACCACTATGAAAATAATTTTCTCCTTGCCGGTGTGCGGTTTATTCTAAGAGACACTCGAGTAAAGTATCCATTTTGCTAAAACGCGTTCATTTATCATTCAAAGAGTTTCAACTTTTATGTTCATGGACCGATTTCATAACACGTAAACGTGAAGTTTTCGGAGAAAAAATATACCTAAATGTACATATAACTTAAAAACTATTTATACGATAAACTGATTCTGTAGACACTATAGATTAATATAATTATGTTTCAAAGTTAAGTTAGGCCAACTTAAGTGCATTACGGCGTTGTTTAATGTATTGTAACTTTAATAGGTAATGAAAAACATTGAATTGTATTGGACTCAAAGTTGAAAAAAAAATTCGTTGTCTTACTCACAGACCACGCGTACTACTGTTAATAATAGAGCACAACAGTTCACCGTGGACAACATCACCTGTATAGATCATATGTATACCATCGATAGACAGCCGTGAAGTTTTGTAACTTTTTGTGCTTAAGTGCGAGTAAGCAGCAGTATGTATACAAATAAATGTATTCTTATTTTACACCGATTATTATTGTTGACTGAAAATCGTATGATACTTAATACGTCCATAATGAGTTTTAACTATCAATTGTCTTGCTCCGTACGGAGGAACTGGGGGCAATAATTCATATATGCCACGAAGCTATTACCTATATTACCCGTAGGTATTGTATTTATGAACGCAATATAATAACGTGTGTCAGACACAGTTTCAGTGATATTCGCATAAATAACATTAGTTTCCGACCTTCGTCGCTTCGGGTGGTCGTTAAAAAATATCTGTCCCTCGGAATCGCACTGCATATAATATATACATATTATGCACGCGCACCAATAAATTTCAAAGGACGCGCTTTCATGTTATGTTTTTTTTTTTCGCAGCGCATCGCCTCCAAACGCAACGAGACATATTATTATTCATTCGTTTGATCGAAGTGTTGTCCATCTGGTTAATTGCACAAATCTTACTCCATAAGTATTGTGTATACGATAACGACGTTCTTCTTTAGCGTGAACGTTATTCTACGGGAACGCAGCGAAACCGATTCCGTTCAACGATGTGAACAAATCTTCCCGATTTTTATAACTTCGATATAATTTCTGGCCGACGTGCATCTTGAGGGACGCGCGATCATTCTCGACGGCTGGTCTTCGCAGTCAGTGGACCTGCTAACGGTGGTATAAATTGTCGCGATGATAAGTCCTACATTACACCGCACCGAATGGAATTCGACCGAAGACGGATAATTTTCATTTTCCAACGCCAACAGATCGGGTCACAGTTGTACTCTAAAGTTTAAAGACACGATAAAATGACCGTAAGACCCGTTCTTACGTTCATCACTGACGTTTTCACACGTGTTCGAAACCGTCAAATGAACGACGTAAAAGATCACTTTTTGCACAAAATTGAGCCGGTGATTATGGTCCTGGTATGACTATTTTTATGGTCAATAAAACATGTGTTTCGTTTATATCGCAGCGCACCGTTTCTCGGGAAAGCAATAGGGATTCGTCTCGAGGTGATCGTTATACCTCCCCATTGCTTTCGGACTAGAAAGTTTCAAACTCATCGGGAGATAAATATTTCATCAGTTTCATAGGCTCTTAGTTTGATAAGTTTCCAACACGGGTTTTAGTAATTTCACTTAAATTAAATTACTCGTGAAATTATAATATGCAGTCCGTCAGTAGACAAATTCAATTTGGAAAATGTATTATATTCGCTCTAACAAAGAACATATTAAACTCTACCTGAGAATATTTATTATTTGTAATGTGATTAAATAAACCAAATTTTGTTGTTTTCAATATTTTGAATGGTGTAAGTGTATATAGTGCTTATGGATTTTATCTTGTTTTTTTTACAATTAAATAAATGTATTTTTTTTAACGCTTTACACTTTTAAGCATTAAAGTTAACGGAATACATGTTTTTGATTTTTAACTAGAAGTACATTTTTACTTAAATTTTACAATCATGCCAAAATCTCATATTGTTTTCAGGGAAATCGTAAGAAATCTGTTTTGTATGGTCATCATAAAATTGTAATGTCAATAATTTTCAAATTGTATTCAATTTATACTTAGATATAACATATGCGCGACTATTTGACTTTCTCAGTATAATGAAATATATAATGACACGTTTTCTACATCAAGCTTTAATTAACATTAGAATTAAACGAAATATTAGTAATAAGTAAAAACTATACCCAAAGTATAAAACGTACCTTAACAAATAACTTGTTAAGTATTTCTTATGTAGGTACAAGTTGAGTTGTAATTTATACATTACATCAAACTTTAGTTCGTAAAGTTGCTTTATTCAAAACTATTATGTTAATTAAATATCAATTTAGTAACTAAAATTTATTTTTACTGCTATTTTTGTGTTACAAATAAAAATATAACTTTTACACTTTAAAAACACTTACTAACTAAATAAACAAATGCATTATTACTATTTTAGTTACTACTATTATTTAAAAAAAAATTGTTAGTACAAACAACTAGCTATTTAAAAATATCATTAGTTAGTTAAAACCTTTATTTACATATGAAAAAATAAATATTATTCGTATAGGAATTGGTATTATTTAAAATTGTTTCATTAATTATTAATACTAATATAAATTGCAATTCAATGTACCTAGTAGTAAGTTATCTCTTACTATTACCAATATCGAACAGTATTAAAGAAATAAGAAATTCAATTTAATAATTGAGATTAACTGTTCAACAAATATACAAAAATAAAAATAAAAAAAGGTTCAATAATTTAATTATAAATAATATTTAGATCTTTCATATATTTTTTGTCGAATCACTTGTATTCCTTTGTTCTTCTTCATTATATTTGTCAAAAAATAAATAAATCAAATAAAGAAATTGTTAGAGAAGTATTTCTCACTTGAGTTTATGACAGAACTTTTTGTGAGTTGCTTTCAAAATATAGTGTATTATAAAAAGTTCGATATAAAGTTTAAGGAAGATATTGGCATATATCGCTTCAACAAAGTCTACAATATATCCTTAGTGAATAGTGGAATTAGTGAATAACTACGTAATATTTATGTTCGGATAAAAATAAAGCGTACACGGGTTTGATTTTATTAACAATCACTCAATATCATAACAGATTGAACGCATGAAAATATAAATGTACATATTATGTTTATATATTATAATATACACATGTATAATACATGTGTATACTTGAAAATATATCCTTTATGCACGGCGCAAATATTTTATCGCTTGTTCAAAGAAAAGAATAAACCTAAATCTCGTCATCAATTCAATACTAAAAGATCAACAATAAACAACTATTGCGCGAAAAAAATCCTGCCTCACCCTCTTTGTTCTACAATGCGAACAATTTAACTCTGATATAAAGTATTATTAAATTTAAACGCGACCAAAACCTTAAAACTGCCAACAGCCGTTTGAGACCCGGGTAATCTTAGGCCATTTTGCGAAATTCTCATATATCATAAATAATATGTATAAACTTTGGCCAGTACTCATTTACCAAAGTAGTGCGTGTCCCAAAACTACTCGCGTCGCATCTAAACTTGGGATAGTTTATTATCAGAGTACGGATGTGACGTGAAAAGTGCGGATTCTCCTTATTGAGCGTACACGCATTTTTACGTGTAATTTATTTTTGATGCTGTGAGCAAAACGATATCATTTTAAAACGAACGGTTCGAAAATAAAATGTAACTGGTGCGCGCGCCATCCATTAAAGTTTAAAATATAAGTCGTCGACGAAATATATCCAGGTATTTACGTATATACGCATTATCAATTAATTTCAGTTCACTTTAAATGTTCATTAATTAACCGTATTCCGTAATTACAAAGTTACTATACTACCCACGAAACGCACGTGAATATTATTATTATACAATAATGGCTAACCCATTATATGAAACGGTGCATTCCTCTAAGGATTAACGGTTTAACCGAATACGACCGGATCCTTAATTTTTATTGCGTTCAAAACTTGGATTATGAATTGGTTTTCGAGCTATATTAACTTACTGGAGTTGAACAAAAACGTATCACAAATGTACTATATTCTACGACGAGAACATACGCGCTGCGGTACAAGTGCGCATCAGCGTTTATTACTTTTTATTGTACATATTATTATTATTATTAAACCTATGGAGTAATCACGGTTTTGCGCGTGTACATGGGAAAACATTAAAAATATATATTTTGATTTGTTTAACACGCGAACTATTAATCCAACGGACGAACGGACGGGTTGTATAATGGGTTTTCACCGTATGTGGTCCGAGTTGAAAACATCATGCGATACATCAATATTTGGACCAGAACACAACAAATTGCAGGACTGTTCGCAGGATATCGACCGGCAGTGTTCACTTTTTCTGTAGTGGCCATGCTCGTTTGAGGGTTTAACCACCCATCCCATCTGGGTGATGCATTAATCATGCTCATTCCCTTTTATGGCATTAAAGATGGTTATATTTAAATTTTTTTTTAATTTTCAGCTAGTGCAAAAACCGTATATTTTCTTACTTAATTGTTTTTTTTTCATACCATCTTAAGGGTGTCCTGTAGGTCTAAACAAACTTTGTTTTTTTATCAAATAAGGACATCATATTTCTTACGCAAAATGTTATTTAGTCAATTTTTTTGGAATTTTTGATATTAACATAGTCAAAAGTCACTCCAAGTTATTCAAATTTAAGACTAGGTATGAAAATGTATAAATCCGTTTTACCTCGAATCGGTAGCAAATAGCCATTGCATTAAATTTCAAATTATATCATAACAGGACTATTGTCCTGAATACGTAAATAAGAATTATTCAAAAACTGTTTATGGAAAACATAGCTTTCGTGGTGCCTAACTTGAACATTAAAAAAAAAAAAAAAATCCAAATTAAAACATTTTTACAGGCAAAAAAAAGGAAGTGGTGTGAGCGTGGCTAATGAATCAACCCAGCTGTACCCATACGTAAACGACACTATATTTGACCGTAAAACTGGGCGAAAAATGCACCGATCGGTGTCTACGGACGAACAGATATGGTTTGTTGTTATTGTTCGAAAATGACGTATTCTATGATCGGTCGATTTATTGGCTTCCCGATCACGTACATCGTGATGATCGTGTGTTATTATTGCCGCAGTGTGATCAACGTCTTATTATTATACGGCTACCGTGGGCGTGCCTAAGCACATGCTCACACGCGCGTAGCAGGCACACGTTGCATTACGCATTCTCGATTTGAACGGTTCGAGCGCGGACGCTTGGACGGAATAAACTTGAGATGTTGCGCCATCGTTGAAACATGCACGCGATACCGTACAGCGATATGGTACGCAATATAAACATATTATGTTTGCGAATAAGTACACGTCCCGCATAAGTAGCGAATACGAGTTCGGACATCCGGCCGTGATCCGTATGCATCACGACGGGTTAGGCTGGGCGCCGTGAAGGTGACCGTATACGATACGAGAATATAATACAGACGTGCACCGTCACGCGTCATCGCGCACAGATCGTCGCTACGTCACTACGAGACTTCATCGTTTTTTTTTTTTTCGTCGCGTGATTAATCAATGCATAACATCGTGTGCAACTGCAGGGTGCACCGGAGTATTCGGCATTTCGCGTGCTAAGACCGAGGTGAATCTTTGGAGCGAAAGAAACCAGTCGTTATCCAGTAATACCGAGTCGGAGAATTCGTTTTTAAAGTTCATTCGTCTTCGCCCTAGTGACGGACAACGGACTCCGTGTGTACCGAAAAAACGGAATATTTTCGATTCTTCCGAGCAGCTATTTATATTCATCTGATTAAGAGTTCTCGGAAATTCCGTGCGACAACACTCTAAAACACTTTAACTAAATGCTAATATCTTGCCATTGCATTAATGTTACGGTTTCAACATGAAACGTGAACATAGGACAGTATAAAAAATTCATCGTATCATTATGGTTTATTATATCATTTTCCTCTCGTTATTTTTCAACGTCGATGCCTATGATATTTTTCTACATAAAATTGTCGTAACAATCGAAACCAAATGGAAACAAAAGTTTTTGCAGTAAAGTGGTTTTTTCCCCTTCTCTCTCATCAAATCCTGAAAATTGTTGAAAACCATCCCATTGAAAAATTCTGTGTTCGCCGGCTGGCTTATCGTTGAAAAGTTTTTATTCCAGATAGAAATCTGATTAGTTAAAGCGCCAATAGGTAAAAATTAGAAAAAGTTTTGATTATCTCCCATGGTCGAATTACTTACGTTTGTAGAAAAATAAAGACGTTAAGTTTATTTTAAAGTATAACACAGTGATATTCGATCCGCTAGCAATTTATGGACACACAATTTTAGTTCAGTGTATATTACATTTTGTAGAATTTAAAAGTTCATGGCTCGTGAAATTGTATATCGAACAACTATAAAAGCATTGCTGTGCGTCGTGTTCATACATTAATACTTAAATATAATAATTAATATTTCAGAACTCAATAGACTTATGTCATTATTAATGATTTATTGTAATTCATAGACGTATTTTAACATTACATACTATTTTAAGTTGATGCATTTATAATCTCTGGATACAAGAATTATAATAAAAAACTTAAAATTTTTAATCAATCTTCAAATAATAATTAGCTTAATGATTATTTAATATATCCATACATATTCCATGTGTATCATGTATACAATTATTATACGTTAAAAAAAACGAATATTAATGTTCCTCGTGTGCGAGTTACAAACGGTGAAAAATATTTAATGAAAATATCTTTAATATTATAAGAATATTATACTCGTATTTCATAAGTCAGGTGTATCCTTTTATTCGCATATTCATTTTAAATGTTCACATAAAATATTCAATTTATAATAATTTAACATAAATATATTGGTTGTAAGAATTACATTATTTTTGTACGTCTATATTTTACAAATATTGTCGATATGATAATATGTTATAGTGAAATAGTAATATTACAATTTCGTATTTGATGTAACAACTACGTTATTATTCGCATACCACACAATCTATATCTATAGTAGAAATTATATTTTTAAACATATTTATTTGGTAAGAAAATAACAATATATTTTATAGGTTGTTTTTTTTTGTAAATATATTTTTGTAGTATAATAATATTTGTAGTACCTATATAATAATATATATTGTTGTGAATTGTAATGTTTGTGTGTGTGTTTGTAGTATACTTTGGGCAAACTTGGTATTGTGATCGTCTATTTTCGTTAAAAATGATATATTCACTGATCCGAAATGACAAGGGGTCCAGATGTCCTAAAGTTTGATTGCACACTTGATATTTATTTATTGTAGAACAGATGAGGAATATGATGTATTAAAGAAAACTGACTCCACATATTATATAAGAGGAATTCTTAAATAAAAAAAAACCTTATGCGTTATTCTTTTATAAGTTGACCTTTTTTTGAAAAATATAGGTAAGTGCTTACATAAAATGTATTTCCTAGTCCAGTATAATATTTTGAACCGGAAATAATTAACAATATTATGATAAACTATATATTTTTTCAAACATTTTTGAAAGTACAATAGTATTAATTTTGATCAAAATCTTGACTACTTGAGTAATAAGTACGAAATTCGATATTGCCAAAATGGTTTACAACTTACGATGCGTTTTTATCAAAACTCTGGGTTTATATTTTCGTGTAAAAGCTGAGTTACAATGCAATGGTCAAATAATAATATATACAACATCTTTCAAAATTAAATTACTCTAATGTATTACGATGTTCAAAAATGTTATGACAAATATAGGTACTAATGTAAACCAAACTACTTACTACAGCGAATACATTTATCGGTGATTTTTTTTCCCTACCTCAGACGTCCTGGGCAATATATCGCTCCTCTCTTATCCTCCGAGCTTACACAGTACCTACTACGCTACCGCATTAACCATTACGACGTAAAACAACTATATATGTGTATTTACAACTCAACGTTTTCTTCTCAATGGTGCACACTATTATTATCCACTTATCTGATTACCTTTAATCATTTTGTTGCTCACTAACTATATACCATACTACCTAATATCATCAAATTTTGTATTTTGTTTTATTTTCACTGTTTCATCACACATTATTGACATAGCCTGTGTTGAAAAATTTTGCAAAAACAAATAGCCAACAGTCGAATTGAAATATGATTATTTAAATACATTTGAATCAAAGCTTTTAAGCTACAGTTATTAATTCTATTAAGACCGACACGCCCATTTTTCTGTACGAATAATTTCGATAAGTATACAAGTACACATTAATGACATGAAAAATATACAACTCTTTAATTTTAAACTATGATAATTTACATAAATATATCGATTTCTGTGTCGCATTGCTTTGTTCTTAAGCTTGTAAATATTTACTGCTCAAATAATTTCAATGATTCGGCAGATCTAATTTCATTGATTAATTCAATCATAGAAAACATAATATACGATTCTGGTGACAATTAAGTAAATTCAACTGTATACTGACATTGATAGAACGACGCGTGTAAGTCAAACCGATTAAGACCGACACTTAAGATGGCCCTAACCGAATTACAAAATTAACGTAGGTCATATGTTTGTTGAAAACCAATGACAGATGAAAATATGAACTGATTTTTCTTTTTAGTTTCACGGCGGCAGATTATCAAAGTACACTACAATTTATTGTGTTACTGATAATAAAAAAAAATATCGGTGGGTTCAGTCCATACAAATAAAAGCGATTTATGCTGATTGATTAATATATATTTCAACGGAAGCAATCTACTGATAACAATAACTCGTGTTTTTTTTTATAAAAAAAATCGAAAAAAAAATTTCTATCAGCCTTGCAGACTAGAACAATAGTATTACAAAGTATCATTTGAATCAAATACATATATTAAAATTCTGATTATTTGAGAACCATTGGATTTTTTTATTCATAAATGTTCAATAAGCTTTTTTCTTTGATACAGAATGAGCAAAAAATCACCAAGTCAATCAAAATAAAATTAATTATATTAACTAACTATCATAAAAAAATCGTTAAATTAATATTCCCGATTATAAATATAATTGTGATGTATATAAAAATTATTATATAAGTTAGAAAAAATTATAACTTTTTAGAATATAATAAATAAAACAAAATTGAAGTACAAAATAAGATAACACTAAGATTGCCTAAATTTGAATTGAACTACACAAAAATACAATATACACTGTACACTATAGTTATTCAACTATCAAATGTACTATCTATGTATACGAAGACGTATCCAAGGATAAATTCTTATAAATTATGCGTAAAAATATATAAAATATATATGTACTCATTATGCGAAATGGAAAAATCTCTTTGGATAAAACTAAAATACTTCCAACTGTCTGAAAACAAACCTCCAATTAAATACTATATGATAAATTAAAACATCAAAATCTGACACACTTAAACATTTGTAAAAAAATTTCTCAATTCTTAGACAAAGTATCGGAAAGAAAACTAATTTTGTATCGTTGCTACGAGATTCATAATAAGAATTAATTACCCGACGCTACAATCTATTTAAAATGCAATAATCTTACGTTGAAAAACAAATAGCCGACTTGTTTAAGGGTTGAAAAGAAGGCCTCTCAATTTAAACCCTCTTCAAAAATTCAGATCATCCACTGTATTGGTAAAGTATCAAATTATTGTCTCGACAGCGATGAGCGGTTTAAAACTTTAAACCACACTTCGTTAAAACGGTAACATAAGGTGCTTTTACAATTCCCACTTTATCCATTTCCGAAAACAATTTAAAATACCTATTATGGAATAATAATAATTAATGCAATTACTTATTATATTCGTACTAGATTTTCTTCCGATAATTGTATAAAAAAAAATCAAACGTTAATTGAAAAATCTGAACTGACATAAAATATTTAATAACGGAGTAGATATTATTATTGATATTGTTTTCATTAATGAAAAATATACTATAACTCTATTCATTGAAATTACATTAGATAATAATTATTGCATATAAATATTGTGCATATTATTACGTAGGCAATAAATCTGTGCTTGTTATAAATATTAAGAACCCAAGTGATTGACCTAAGTGATTAGCGTAGGTTCGAAAATGTAGATAACGCGTTACTTATGCGTGGTTATTTGCGCAAGTACTGTTATTAATGATTTATTATGAAAAATATAATTATGATAGTGTAATATATAAAAATATATATAATATATGAGCTGTGTAAATTACTTTTAGTTGCAGTGTTGATTAATAAATAAACTTATAGGTAACAATTTGAGTGAAAAAAAGTATATTAATACAAAGACGTTTTTAAGAGTCATTCAATTTTAAACCTAGAACTATTACATTATCCTGAATACTCTTTTCATAAGTATACATGCGCAACGACACCTTCAGCAAACGTGATGAATAGACACTGAATCACTCTACTAACTATTTTACTTCATGTAGGTACAACCGATTGCGATTTGAGACGCATATAGATAAAACTATTCGGAACCATTGCACACATTTAATGGAATCGCAATAGGTTCAATCATATACGTCGTCGTGCAAACAGATCCTACACGAATGGTATACCTAAGTGTCGTGTAAAATACGAATGGGTGTCGCGGTGAAATCGGTCGAATAATATACCCTAAAAGTCTGCGGTTGCGAATCACGAGCGGATAAGTGAGTTAAGTGGCATTAAACTTACGGGGCTTAACGTCGTGTTATACATTTTTTTTTCACGTTACATACATATGAAAAACGCGTGTCATTTACCGTTGTCATACGAGCGTTATATAGCTGCGACATGTATAACTATAACCGGCACTGCAGCAGATTCATAACAACCCCTAGGCGCCACCACTGCCCAGGACCATCAATCGTTCGCAACGGGCAACAAAAGGTAACTGCAACCTGGTTACATTACAGGCACGTACGGGAAAACATTTTTAGGAACTTCGATTACAAAAATCTTATAAACAATTGACAAATACGAAAAGAACGTTTGATTTTTAAAATTACCTTTATCAATCTAATCACATGGGCCAAAAGCACTGATTGTTAACCAGTGCGCGTGTAAAAACCATAAACAACGATTTTCCCAAAATGTCTGGTAGGGTTTGAACCCTTTAAATCCCTCCTTGTGCACGCGTCCGAGTTACAATCTCTCTCGACTAAGAGTCTGCGGGCGGGTGATTAGCCCGATAGTAAGTACCATTTAATTATAATAACAACATCGTTTTAGTAAACCAGTAGACGGTTTGGCAAGAATCGAAGGAAAAAAATGAGAAAAAAAAAGATCGCACCGAAAAGGCTACGAAAGTCGGGTACAAAATAAGATTATAGCAGTGAAGTAAGTTGTCGTACTTGGAACACGCAGGGCGTCTCTAATGCGACTGCAATTGGCGGCCGGCACGTGGACAGCAACCACCGCGGTCGTCGTCGGTGCAGCAACGGACGCCGGCATCACCGGCGGCGGCGGCGGCGGCGATGGCGACGCCGCGACCGGTGCGTGGTCGACGGACGTGGTCGGACGGCCGCCGCATGACGGACGCGGTGCGCGCGCGAAAGGCAACCGCGTGTCGCTGCGGCCTTTGAACGCGTACGTCGTACGGACGGAGGATTCGTGACGACCGGGTATAACGACAATACACTGCTGTTGTTGTTATTGCGGTTGGTGCCTTATCGCTAATAGCCGTTACCGTTAATGCCGTATTACGGCAGAGTCGTTGTTGCGGTCGATAAGAAACAATGTTATCGGTGGTACGACGAGGACACTTTGATCGCGCACACGTGGTGCGGCCACCGTTATTTAACGCGGTCGAGACCGGTTGCGTCGCCAAAAGTCAGCTGTCCCGCCCGCGATATCCGCGTACCGGTGCGCGTAAACGGGATCGCGGTAAGCTCGTCGACGGCGGCCGGGTGTACCGCGGGGATATTATGTCACCGGTACCCGCGTCCCGATCGGCGCGCGCGGAATTCTCAACGGCGGCGTTGTCGCGTGCGTGTGCTTGGGCGCTAGCGATCGGAACGTGACGTGCAGGAGGCGCCTGGCCGCAACCGTTACGCTGTATGTACTGCAGCTCGGCGCGGGATCATTGTGTGTGCGCCGCGCGCGCCAGTCGTCGGCGGCGTGCGGTGTGTATGCACACACGGCGGCGCGATGTACACACCGTCGCGACCGGTGACGCGGACAGAGTGAGGGAGAGAGCGAGTGTGGTGCGGAGAGAGGTGGAAAACGTGTGTGTGTGTGAGTGGTGGATGGAGCGTGGCCGTTGGAGAGAGAGAGAGAGAGAGAGAGTAGGAGAGGGAGTGTGAGTGAGAGAGAGTGACAGTGAGAGGGCGAGAGAGAGAGAGAATGGTGAGAGAGAAAGACCGCCGAAGAGACGCGGCGCGACACGTCAGCTGCCGCCGCCGCCGCCCGAGCGCTGTCCGTTTTCCCCTCTACCACGCGGCCGTCTCGCCGGCCCCCGACGGCCGCTCGCCCCGGCCACTCTGTGCGCTCGACGCCATCCGGCCTTATATTCTCAAGCTGCGGCCGCGGCGGCGACGCACGCGGTGATCCTCCCGTTGCCACGGGTGACACGAGCGTTGCGCGCGCATCCTCGTCCAGGGATAATTTTTCCATCCCTACGTGCGTTCGCCTCCTGCCACCGCCACCGCCATCCACTCAGCAGGCTCTCGCACACCGCACTGCAACTATCACGTCTTTTCCGACACACAAGCACGCACGCAAGCTCGCCGCACGCACGTACACACGGGCCCGTACACACACACACACACACACACACGCACACATCCTTCCCGCCTCTAGCTTTCAACCCCTTCCCCCTATGTGTATGCCCTCTCCGCACCGCTACTCCAAGCTCGATCGGTGGCTTTATTTTTGTTTTTTTGTAGATCGGGCGAAAGCGAATTTTTTTTTTTTGTCTACCCACTTCTCGCGTTTAACCGGCGTGCCGTGCGTTAGACACCGCCTCCAACCTCTTCTCCAACCCATATTTCCCGGTTGTCTCTTCGTCGGAGAGATCCGATCGCGGCCGGGCGAAGAGCTGATCCGCGGAAGGAAAGGGATAACATTTTTAATTTTAAAAGTAATTGTTCGCTACCGCCTTGTTGAAACGTCGGCACTCGTTTAAACAAATAAGCCGGAGTAAACTTGTAAAATGAGTGAACTTATCGGTCGTGACACAAGGAATGAGCTGTTTTGTCACCCTTTTTTTTTTCGACACAACTTTCATAATATATATGCGCACTCTTCGCTCGCAACGTTCTCTTTTGCGTATCAAAAATAACAGCTCGATAGTAATCCACCGACGACGATTCCGCATCACATGCGTGATTTTTTTAACTTTCCGGTATAAAGTATATTACGTCAAATCCTCCGGCAGGCTCAATACCTTTAAGATTACGTCAGTCCCTCAACGCTCTTTGATCAATATATTTTAAATGTATATACGTAACTTCTTCTTGCTCACCTTCTCTCCCGACTATTACGTACAGTAATGTTTGACAAGAATTAAATTATCTTACACAATGGCAGTTAATCCGTTTGCTATACTAATCCCATGTACATGTTATGAATTTCAACCGCTTTCCTAAGATTAATGAATGCACGTCGTATGAGATTTGCTCTTGAGTTTTATTAAAAAAATACCCTTCTGAAGTAAATGACATATTATTAAAAACACCATCCGAGTTTTCTCCTGTCGACACTTACAAATGTCGTTTCAATGTGAGAATATCGTACACAAATTATGGTTGCTGAAATAATTAATCCTGCATTACTATTTATCGGTACAAAATTATTATTTATAAGCTAATAATTTTTCTGAATTTGCTTTGAAACTTCTTTGAATGTAATACTTTTTTTTACAAAAAATTTTAGTTATAAATATTAAGCTCAACAATTACAAACACAATATGAATAATATTTATAATATGGTTTGTTTCTCTTCACGAAAAATATGTAGTCGATAATCGTCAGTTGAAGATAAGTTTAATTTTATTCATTTATTTCCAGTAGATAGGTCACGTAAGTTTGATGTCCAATAATGCACTAAGACGTAATCCATTTTAACATCTAATTTAATATACAACATACGTATAAATATAATTAACAGGTTTCAATTGTGAGTTGACATAAGGATATTAAATTAAAAAACATAAAAAAGACTAAATTCTCTTTTTGAATATTTTATGCTGCGCTAACGTAGTTAAATATTACCCACACCGCTTTTATATTATTCTCCATTAAAATATGTACTTAAGTTGCTCAACAAATTTCAAGAATAATACATCATATGGTGTTGCTTATTATTAAAATAAAAATTGTTCAAAATAAACCCAAAAAACGGAGGAGACTTCTAGATTGGCTTGACGATCGGGTGAGATACAGGGATGGGATTTTTAAACTTGAAACATGTATGCAAATGTATGCAAATGTACTCGAAAAACGATTCTGAATGAAAAAGGTCAGGTGGACTAGTTTATATTATAATATCTTAATTCATTGAAGTATCTAATCTTGTGTAAAGCTCATTTTCTAACACTTCTAAATGTTGTTGACAACTTTCCGATAGACATTTTTTTTTTTGCAACGAATAAAATCTTATGTAAAATCTTGCTTTTATGAAATATAAAAAAAATCGCTTCTCGCTATCGGTTGAAATTGTTTGCAATCTTGTCTCTGTTTTTCTCATATATTCATTTATTAACAGTTGAGAAATTAAAAAAATGACCTGCCAAAGGCACCGACTAGACACAATTTCCTATCAGATAGATGCCGGTTTGTATGTGTCGGAGTACTACTTCCGGTTGAAATCGTGTACACAAACACAAAAGAAACCGAAAAAGTCTAACACACCACGGTAAGACCAATACATTCCTCATTTCACTCGGAATTTAAATGTTATTAAATGTATTATAACTAAAACGCTAATGCAAATATATCAAACAAATTTTGTAAAAATATGATAAGTCCCAAATGTATTGTTAAAAATGTTTCGGAATAATAGATATCTGCAATTTATGATGCCAAAAGTCAATATATATATAGCTTTGTTTTTAAATAATAAAGAACATCAAAAACCAAACTAATAGATAATATTTTTAATAATCTTTATAAAAGTAAAAAATAATATATTTCATTTTCTGAAATATGCTGTCATCCAAAGTGTTAAACTTAGCATATCATATTATGAGCCATAAATATTTTATTAGTACCTATGTTGTATAATTCTATTTATAATTTCTATACAATAATTTACCTAATATTTTCCTTGTTGATGTTGCATGCGATTATTGCATTTAAAAACTATAATTCAACTAAAAAGCCCATTCTTAAAGATATTTCTATATAATAATAAATGGTAATTTAAAGTATAACTGTAGAGTTAGAGCTATATAATATACTTACTTTTATGTTTATACATCTTATTATTTGTCTGGTATATATTTATACTCTTCACATTTGAAAAAAATAATTTTTATCTTTTCAGCATACGCGTGTACCTGTACAAATATTATCCTAATATGATTTATTATTCGCGCTATTAGAAAATATAGGTGCAACTTTAATATTTTTGCATAAAACCACTTTAAAAACCTCTAGGGACAGAGACTCTCCTCTAAAATATTAATCACTTGGATTAAAAATGTATTTTTACCCTTCCAAAACCCTTTTATCAATTTGTGTTGTTTTAAGACACTTGGCTCTGAAACTTTTTACAGTAATTAAATTGATGAGAGAAAACTTCCATTAAGAAATCAGCCGTGATTTTTTTTTGTACTAGTATACAATTCTTTTGTTAAATTTAAAAGTATTTTTTTTTTTCATATAATAGTCAAAAACAATCACCAATTGTATATGATAAAACAAACAGTAATTGTACAGGCATACACCATTAGTAAAGCTCGTCACTAGTGCCCTAAAGGGTTTATACCTTTGTTTAAGAAGTTTACCAGACAAATTTGTTATAATAATAATTGTTCAAATAAGCATCACGACGCGATAGCTTTTCTAGATGGCTTTTATTCGTAACGCGTTAGAAATGTTTCTCAAATTAAATTAAATTAATGGATGTAATTTATTAGTTAGCGCTGAGATTAAATGTGTAACTTTAAAACGTCGAACCTCGTCTATTCCTCACGTGAGCTTGACATCGCATCAATAAATTACCAAACAATGTTTCAATCAGCAACAACTGTTGTTGTTATCCTTAAATAAAATTTGTCAGTTCTTTATTTTTTGAAACTATAGATAATTTACCATAAGACAATATTATTTTGAGAAATATTATAATTTATAAGCCATGAACGGAATACGTAGCCCAAAAGCATTATTTTAATGACGATTGTTCAAGGTAAGTACCTTCAGACTCGCTAACTAGACAATGGCCTGTGGTTTTAATATATTTTAGTAATAAAATGAGAAAATATATAGAATTACAAATCATAATAACTTGTGTGCTCGTTCAGTATTCATGTGTTATCTTTATTTATTTTGACTTTTTAAAATTGAATGTTCGTCATTAAAGTGGTTTACAAGTATAATTATTATTTGTTTATTTCTTCGAAAATATAATGCATATATTATTTATTTTTATCCTGAGAATATATCTTTGACTTGGCTATAATATAATTTGTCTTTCAGTTTTTATTTGAGGAACAGTTATTTGCATGGATTTCAAATAAAAATATACACATAACCTTATATATATAAACATATTATTGTTAAGTTTTAATAATTTCTTTTCATTACCAGTATAAAAAAAAATTACACGTTAAATTTTATATAAAAAATAATTACTGTTTTATGTTCAAACATATAATTAATTAAAAGCACAAGGTAACTGATTGTTACAAACATTTTATTCTAATATTTCATAAATTTAAGATTCAAAATTACGCAGGTAAATCCTGTTTGAATATTTATGTATACATCAATATTAATTAATTACAAATGAAAGCTTATAATTCTCGTGAGTAACAATGATAATATTTAACGATACAAGTACCCATAAAATACGCTTTATTTTATATAAAAACCTAAATGCAGCTGTGCTATTTTATAAATTAATCCACATTTATTTAATCGTTTCAAAGTCATTATGAAATTAAAACTATATTATGTGCCAATACTCAGACGGTCGAAATCGATGTTTAATCCTTTAGTATATTTTCTAAAATTAACAAAAAAAAAATTAACACTTCTACTTTCAGTCGTTAGTGGGGTTTGTAAGAACCTATCAAAATAATATCATTAATTGAATTTGTTGCATTTGAGTTGGTATTCTGCTAATATATATAATAAAAGCAAAATGCGATTGACTGTAGTTTTAAACGTAAAAGTGGTCTACAAATAATAAGTGACGGAAAAAATGCCTTATGTTCTAGCTTTTACAGCGGTCAGAGTTATACATGCGCTATGGTTTGGTCTAACATGTACATCAAACGCATTCCGATAATAATATGTTATTTATGCTAACAACATTATACTACACGTTTTAACGTTTTGTCGATGTTGGCTGAATATTAAAAGTTTATTTTTCACAAGTAATAATAATTTATTCCGCGCATAGACAGTTGTTATGCTAAATGTACAGCACATTTTGGTGACCATACCCTAGTCACCATTGATAAATATAATATAATTTACAATAAATAGTTTTACGAATATTGTTTCTGCCTGGTAAACATAAACAATTATACAAAGTGATTTCAATGTTCTTATTGAGATAGCCTGTAAAACATATCATCACACCATTGATGAGGCATATGAAATTAATTCAAAAAATAAGTCTTAGTTTTAACTTTTTTTTCCAAATCATTACTACCGAAATTACACCTGTAGTATTTCCAATGCTATGATTCAGAAATAGTAATAAATACGTCTTTTCCTTGTTTTAATTTCACAGGGTATTTCTAAAGTATGGTCTGTATTTAAATAGATCGATATTGATCTAAATTATAAACGAAATTTGAAATATACGTATAATAATTAATAATGTGAAATTTTAATTCCACCATAGCCTAAGTTTCTTTGTCAATTATACTTTATCTACTTAGTTAATTATTACTAACATTTAGCAAAATGAAAAATGCATTATATGTACTAATATGATTTGCATTTAGGTTTAATAAGTACCTACCTACGTAAATTATTTTACGTGCACAGTATTTAATTATAGCACAAGCTGTGATATTTCAAATTTCATTTACTTAAATCGAGAAAAATGTATACGTGTTGAGTACACATTATTATAAATAGGTAAACTCGAAAATTGTTACAAGTTTATTACATACAACTAGTTCATAATATACCACTGTACATATAGCTATTTAAATTTATTACAATAACGGAATGCTATTGGAAATTGGCCAATCCTTATGATCATATATATTATCAAGGTTGCCATGTAATTGGGTTACTATTATTGTCAATATATTACACAAAGCGTTTTCTCAGTGTTTATGTCAATTTCGTGACTTAAATCGAAATCATGCTCAAATCTCAACAGGGACGCTATAACGTTTAAACGCGACGCGTACAATGCATAATTAATATTTACATTCGAAACGACTACTTTTATGACATGCGTTTGTGTGTGTGTGTGTGTGTGTGTGTGTGTGTGTGTGTGTACATTTTTAATTAAAACAAGAATTGAATTTCTACGTTTGTGTTAAAATTTAACAGTACTTTTTCCTGCATAGCATCGGTGGGAACTATGCAAATAGGGATTTTATACTGATTTTTGTAATTGTATAATGTTTTGATAATGATAATATTAAATCTTCATAAAACATGTATATACTTTATGTTAACTGCACTTCATTTTCGATTTGATTCAAACATATAAATTAAATAATAATCATTCATTAAAGCAGTTATACAAAATAAGACCATCAATCACATTACAATAAATAATCGATAAAACAGATATAAGAATGTAATATTAAAAAATAATCCTTCGGCTATTGCGTACTTGAAATACGACCTATGTTAAATTTATACCAATGTTATTATTTATAAACGCATTTACCATAAATATAAAATGATTGGCCAAATAAGGAAACGTCGATTATGCAGGAAAACTCTAAAAAAAAATCTGATTCTCTGTACCAACGAACGCTATACTCGAAACAAAAGATATTATTGAATTTAATGTTCCGAGACTTTTTTTTTATAATATAATAAAACACAAATTAGACAAATTCTAGTTAAACTTTTTACAAAGACTGTACGCTTTGTAACAACAATAATAAGCACGCACAAAAAACATAGAACCGCTTAGATAGTTAAGTAAATGTAATAAGAAATACATAAACTTTCATTACTTTCGAGTTTATTTTCGTGGAACTCAGTCTCAATTATTGTTCACATCCCGACACGATTAAAGTAAAATGACTAGGTAAAGTCTTTAATATGTTTCCCACGCACTGTACATGCATAATTGATTCTAAAAAACTCTCTTGTAAGTGAATGCTTTTATAGAGTAATATAAATAATTATTACAAAATCGATAAATTTTTCAAAAACAGTTAGTCGTAGAAATACTAACATAATAATTTAATTCAATGACATAAAATACATCAGAGAAGCAATAGAAGTTCGTAGGATTATATTGATTGAAGTCATTCAAGAGAAACCAAATTGTATAACAGATCAAAATGAAGCACTTGTCCTTGAAACTAAAATAATCTTACCAAATTATACCTACTTAATCGCGGAAAAAATATGCCTTTAAACTCTTGTAGTATACCCGTTCACGGTATGTCTTATCAAAAATAGTCCATTCAATTAAATTTATTAGTGATAACAAACAACTATTTTATACGTTTTATGTAACCCAACGAAATAGCTGAAAATGCAACTTCTAGAATACCCACCTACTAAAAGGAAATAGTTAATTAATTTACATTTAACATACACATATTTTAAAAACTTAGCACGTTGATAATATATATTCAACAGGGCTATTGATGTGGTGAACCAATAATACGCGCACTCAAAGTGGTATACTGATCCAATATGAATGCCACGCAATCACAACATTTTTAAATTTAAAAAAATGTAGACTGAATATGAAATTTCCTAAATATAAAAAAAGTATAAAATAAGCACTTGTTCCCATTCACCGATACAGGATAAAAATATAACTGTTCGAGTTTTCATCATCTTATTTATTCGACTAGTGATTTTATAATTCGAAGTAAGAAAAAACAATAAAATTTATCTAAAATCAAATAAACATTAATATAAAATTGAATAAAAAGAGTGATTGGAGTTATAAGGACTAAATTCTAACAGGAAAAGTAAAAGGAAAGAAAATAAACTAAAACAGAATATTACTACTTATATTATAGTATATTCATCGTACCTCATTATATGTATTTTTTTAATAAGTTTATAAACGTATATCATTATTTGTTATCCATGCAAATACATTTAATGATACGTGGTTTTCTTAAAAAAAATTCGAATTATAAGACCTGTGCAACATGCAACTATAATATGTTAAGATATTTAACTGATAAAATCAAAAAAATTACGTTTTAAAAATAAATTATTACTAAAATAAAGTTGAAAATATTTTTTCATTTCTTCATTTTAAATATTCTAGTGCAAGCTGTACCAAAATGCTCATTGACAATAATTTTATCAAACGTAACATTCTTTCACAATTTCACTTCAAGTAAAAATTTGATATGAAACATAATTAAATAAAAGTAAAAAAGAGACCATACTTGATGTATAATATTTAATTTACAATCACAGTTGTTTCAGAAATTATATATTATTGTTAATTATGTTATTATTTTTAACTTTTTTGTACTTTAAAAAAAGGTTTGTTATTAAAAATGTTTTTATGGTCTTTATAAATTAATAAAGCAATATTTCAGTGCGTGAAATAATATAATAGTTTAGAAAACAAAAATTCATCATTTTATCAAATATAAGAATATTTTTTAGTCCAAAAATTTGCTTATCTATTATTTCCTATAAACTCATAGCCATTCTGAATACACACCTTTGGATTATCGTGTGCTTATAGCTGTACATTTATAGTTATCTATTCAATGTATCAACTTTGAAAGATTAGATTTTATAAAATGCAATAAGTTCTTAAACATACCAAGTTAAGTAATCCATAAACTATAGAGAGCAGACAAACTAAAATTAAATACACTTATTGTATTATTATGATAATAACAATTTGTTTGGCTAATTACCTATACCTACTTAAACTATAAGCTTTGTGCGAGTATAATAACCATGTGCATTATTCTTATTCCATATATAATTTATACCTAAGGACAACTTGATTACGAAATTATTAAGTACTTACTAGTACAGTAAGGTCAACTAATTTTAAATATGGATGCTGATCCATACGTTTTTATTCACTCGAAATAGTTTTTCGAAAATAATGGTAGGTACATTGATTTTAAATTTATAAGAACGGTTCACCTATAGCAGTCAACCTACCGTACGTGTATGCCACCCGACTCCTGTATTTCACACGGCTTCAGTATCTCACTCGACCCCTGTACCTCACCTTTTTATTCATTAATTTTGTTACTAAATAAGATACGTTTGTAGTTTTTACACAGATTTGTTTAAATATTTGTATACATAATTTGCATTCGTGTAAAAAATTTCCATCGTGTGAAGAAATGTCTATGACGTAGTTTTTAATCAAAACTTATTCAAAGTCTAAAGTGCATTTAAGAATAAATAAAGATTTTGATCCTGTAATAAAATACTGTTATTAAGTTTAAAAGTTTAATATTATAAGATTTGTAGGTACTTTTAATGTAATTTTGTAGTATTCTTCTGGCTTAGATAACAAATCTACAGAGTTTTTTACATAAGTATATTGTATATACGTAGTCAATACTATACACAGTTTATTAAAAGATTTTATAGTAAAATATATATAAATACTTAGGCTATTATTTTAGACATATGACGTTTCATAGCCGTGATATGCAATATAGCTACTTTAATTTCTGCAATAATAATAAAAAAAAAAATCACCAAAGTCAACAATCCGTAGAGAAAAATATATTCATAATTAAAACCCCAAGCCGTTAACTGTAAGCCAAAAAAAAAAAAAATGGTTTGTGTATCTTGATACCAAATTTTATTTTTTACGATTTTCTATATTCAACTCAAATTGAGTCCAACGTTAAGGACTTATTCGTTATACTTTATAAGATAGCCCTTGCACGCATATTACGAGTATATAAGAGCAGTATATAACCATTTTCGTAGGTAATGGAAACTAGATTTGATTTGATTTTAAGAAGAAATTGTATAGAAAACCATAATATAGCAGCTTATTGATATAAAAGTGAGGGTGGTCAGTATCTAATTAATCCATACCAGACCATTAGTTATACAGTGTAACCTACCCAGAAGTAGAGACCCGATAATAAAATCGTTCATAAGGTGGATTCATGAATGTGCAAATAGGACATATTTTTATCTTAAATCTGTTAGTGACCGATACAATTTTATTAAAAATATAATCTTAACCATTAAAAATTAATTTAACCATTTATCATTTTAAACATAAGGTATAAATTGTATTAGAAAAAACTGAAACTTTATTGTACCCTTTTTGAAAATTAAAATAATCAAGTAATATTTTCCACTTGTGTATTATCATAAAAATATTTGGCTAAATATTTTTAATAATTTTATATTTTACTGTTTCTCTTAGGTAGTTTATTATTGATATTATATTTATATAAAGATAATCATAAAAAGTTTTTCTAAGACATAACTTCAAAATATTAAAAATGTATGTTTTGTATACTAAATTATTAAAGGATTAAAGAAGAAAGTTTTAAGAAAATTTATTCGAATTGACAATGCGTTGAAACCCTAAAAATACAATCCTATTCATGCTTTTCTACGTCTTCCTTTAAAAATCGTTAAAATATACGAGTTGGCTTATAAAACTATATCCTATAGTAAAATTACAATAAGATACAAACTACTCCAATAGCCTGACCCTTAAAATGTTTAAAATTAAAATTAAAAATTATAAATTAAATTTATACCTATACAGATCAATTGTAAGTGCGAGTTACATGGATGATACAATTAATATTATTAATAATATAACTTTTTACATGTATACTTGCTGAGACATTGACCATTAACTAAATTTAAGTGATAAAAAATAAAATGCATCAATTCTTGTTCTTTAAAATAAATTTATATGATCCATTATGCACTTGATTTACGTAAGAAAAAAACCCACCAACAGTATTTTGTTTATGATTGATTAAAGAGAATTTTTTTTTCTTTTTCCCTGACTTTTAAACAACTTAATATGTCATTTCGTATGTATAATATATATACTATATTTATTTTAGAATAATAACAGCAATAAGAGCATTAACAAGTGATAGGTAAGTATGCGGTGACCATGATAATCAAATCAAAATTAAGTTCTATAACAATACTCGTACATGAACATTTTGGCACTTGTAAATACTATTATTCTGTTTAAGACATACGTATATTTTTTTTTTGCATGGGCATTTTTTTTTTCAAAAATATTTTTATAATATTTATTATTATATTTCATTTATATATACTATTTTACATAGTAAAAATTGTTATTTATTTTTTTTATGAACAACTTCGAATCTTTATCATGTGTGGATGTTTTTATCCGTTCAAATACTGCGTAGTTATTTCAAACATAAATCATTAGTGGTTTACTTTTCAATTTAAATGTATTCAGAAGTTTTTCAGAAGACTCAGAAGTCAAATGGAAGTCTTAAAAGTTAGATGAAAATCTTAAAGGTTCTATGGAATTTCTTGGCGTTTTATTAAGGTCTGAAAATTAGTAGAAACTAAAGAAATCAATTGCTAGCGGATGGGTCAATACTCGTCGATACGTTTCAATATACTTCAATTTCTTTAATAACCGAGCCCAACAATAAAAATATCCATAAACTCAATTAAGGGTTAAAATATTTAAAAAAAAAAACTTTAATTTTAAATTTATAAATATTAACTCATAATATTTATGCATTATTAAAATGAATATTATGGTTGAGAGTTAAATAATTTATATGTATTGTAGTGTTACTACAATAGGTTTTAAGTGATGAGTGTGATTTTATTTTGATAAATTTTAATTAGTGTAATTACTTATTACTATTTTCGTAACTATTGCTTTTCAATTGACAATAATAATTAGTAAATATATATATATATATATATATATATATATATATCATTAGTAAGATAAAATGCGTTTGGGGTGAATACTATCTTAATTCTTATCATGAAAAACAATACGATAAAAGGATATTAAGTTATATATTGGTATCCGGCTATATCTAAAAGGTAGTCATCGGATCGTTGATTTTACTTTCAAATGTTATCATTTTGGCTACATTTTACAATGAAAGTCCCTCCCGTTATAGTTTTATTTGTAAAATGATTTAAGTATTATAATACAAAACTTAATCTTTAGAAAAAAACGAGAAGCACCAGAAATTAGTTTTCTTTCACGGAGTAAATTTTTCTAGAAGAAATATCGCAAACATTTACTTGATTTTAATTTTAAATGCTGCTTAAAGCTTATTATTTTAGAGCACTATAAACAAATATTCCGGTTTCAATCTTACGTTACCATAAAATTAATACAAAAATATACGTTGGTCTTGTAATAGCGCTGAGTACTCGACATTGTTCTATTTAACTGGTTCTTATTTTTGTTCTTTTGCCCCACTAACCTTGTCGCATAAATATAACGGTTTAGACATTGCTTTTGCAGTATTACGAGTGTGTAGCTTTTATTCAGAAGTTCCCCTTGCAAAAAAAAAAAAATCCCTATTGGGTATCGTTCACGTGAAAGGCCCCGTGACAAACGACGAATGGCAACTGACGATAAGGCGGATATTTCGCCAAGCAATTCAAAATTGATTCAACCCCACCCGAAGGGGTTGAAAAGTCTGGGCAAACAGGAGTAGTGCACACCAAGTTTTACTGGAAAGTTAATCCAGATCATTGAACTGTGACACACACTCATGTGATTTATGTTCTAAAGTGAAAATGGCAAAGTAGTAATTTGTGGACTAAACGACTTTTCGTTACTAAAAGCAGATAATAGTTCATAATTTTATTTGACTCAATACAATTGAAATATACAACTGTACGTATCATAAGCAGCCTCTAAAACTGTTGTTCATTTTAAAATATATTTGACCGTAAAAGATTCAAAAATTAAACTTGTTATATTGTTGGAATAATAAAGTAAGTTATTTTATCTGATTTTGATTTTTAGTTCTTTTATATGGGTAGATTAATTATTAATAATATAATCTAATTGAATAAACAATAAAAAAATGTTCCGTTTTTATAAACCTAAACTTATAAGATACAAAATCAATATAATTAACTTACCTTGAAAAATAAATAATTAAGAACCAATAAAACTAATCAAATTATAATTTTAAATAATTTAATATATTATACTACTATATTGATATATTTTATGAGTTAATTATAATTAATAAAATAAAATAACGATCAATAAACACACAATTGAGGAAAATATAGTACACATTTGTTATTTTTTTATCAAAAGTACATTGTTTTATAACAGCGTTTCTCAACATAATAGTAAGCGTACCACCAGTGGTACGCAGAAACCTCAAAGGTGGTTCGTGAAAAAGGACATCATAAGGACAAAAATATTCCAATCCATTTTGTGTCAACTTATCTGAGTGAAAATACATTTTATCACTAATATATAAAAAAATATATGTAGAAAACGGTTTAAAATTTTAAGTTACCAACATTAAGCCAGATATTGACGTCATTGTGCGAACAAAACAACACCAATCATCTTATTAAAATGGATTTCGAATAATAAAATTTAGTTCAAATTTATTTTAATAATAATTGTATTTTTTTTTTTTTTTTATTTATTAAATATCGAAAAAGACATAAATACATACATTATTATTAAGTAACATTTTCGATTATCTTTCTCCTTTAAGCAAAGCTTGTGTTGGAGAAAGAGAGTTATTATATAATATATGACACAATTATTATTATTATAGAATTTACAAGATATAGATATAGATATAGAGTATAAGTTCTACGTACGTATAAAGCTAAATATACAAATATATTTTAAAGATTTTATCAAGAAAAGAAAATGTACATTATATAAAAAAAAATAAATACAAATATAAATACAAAATAAACATATTATTCTAAGATACACAAATAAAACCTCATAGATTAATATATATAAAGCTTAGATATAAAATAAAATTATAGCAACTCATTATTTAACTCAAAAAATAAATATTTATATATCAAGCCTTTAATATTAATCCTTTCATCCCCAAGTATTTTTTTTTTAAATTCAAAAGGCATAGAATTGAAAAACGTTGGTCCAAGATAATCTACAAAACATTTACCAAAAGATTTATTTGTATAGTTAACAGTCAAGTCAAATTTCCTCAATTCTCTTTTATTGCTTAACTTATTATAATATTCATCCAAGTTAAACTTCTTAACCAAATACATAATAGCAATTTTTTTATACAATAACCTTATTGGCAAAACACCAAGTTCTTTATAGTTGGCTTTCGTAGATCCTTCTAGAGTGAATTTATTTAGGAAATTATTTGTATACAAATTTAATTTGGCTTTTGTACATTAAATAATAATATTTTCATTATTATGTAGCTCCTAATCAAACATGGTAAAATGCTCCATACGTAACCAAAATATATACATTTTTAACATCTTTTATATGCAAAATTAGAGTTTGCTACGTTAAGTGGCACTTGAATATTTTTAAGATAATAATAAAATGTATAGCTTTTTTATTGCTCTGGGTTTTCCGGATTCCTAAATAATTTTTCTAATAAATGCAGTTTTAAACTGATGTTATACAACATGTCACAACGTATAATGGCACGGACTTTCGGGTTCTTGAATTGAGAAACTTTAACTAATATCAACGTTGAAAATTAAAATTCAAGATATTTTAAAAAGCAACAAAAAATGTATTTTAATAATAAATCATGTCAGTATAAAAATAGTTATATTGTATGTGTACCTACCAAATATAAATTATAACCGAGTAATTGCAAAGTTTGTTTAAATAATTTAAACATATTTTCGTATTTTATCAGTTTTCACTGTATGCAGTAAAATATAATATTTGTTATGATCAAAAAAAGAATGTTAATACATATTTTATCAAAAATATAAGTACATTTTATTTGCCAAGAACTATATTATAAGTACAAAACGTTTTAAAATATTAAACCTATTTTATACAAAAAATCAATATTATTACATCACTCGAGTCAAAAGCAAAAACATTAATAGTAGAATTTAACATAATTCAACAGCTTGATATGGCTCCTAAATTAATTTAATCAATTTAGTTTTAAAAGAAATATGAATTTTTACACGAATATAGGTTTTGATTATTTACATTAAATGTCCATAAACATTATATTTTATTTATAACAGCAAAAAGCGTAATGTTTTTTAATGTTTTATTGTCAAAGAGAATATATGTTTTTATAATAATTACTATTTAATATTAGAATAAGATAAAAAACTTATAAACAAATATTGTTTTGAAACATGAGTTTCCTATTAATTAATTTATATATATATTATTAAGCTTTTACATAAGTTAACTAGAACAAAAATTACTTCATATTTTATAATACATAATTTTTCTTTAAAATTAGGTAACTCAAGTACGATACATTAAGACAATTATCAAACTAGTATTATAAAATGCACCGTTTACCTAAACGATATTGAAAAAAGTTTACATTTTTTTTTTCGTAACAAACAGGGCATCCCATGGTGATTGTAATTTTCCAAGTGGCAAGAACTGTGGAAACCCAATTACTAACAACCGGAACAAAAAGTTCAAACGCCATGGGGTGCACTTTGTATAACATGATAGGTATTCGTTTTAGCGTGGTACTAGTTTCTGTCGACAATTACATTTTAAATTTATAACCTCGGCAGTCGATACAATATTTATATTATATAAAGTATGTATAATATTTTAACTGGTTCTCTTCTTAATTAAATTATTTTTGAACCGATACATCAGATGCTAATCATCTGCAACCTATTTGTTAAATAGTTCAAATAAAAAAAGTAGACATTATATAAAGCGTATTCATTATAATTGAATACTGTTCAAGTAGTTGACTAATTACGGAATATTTAGTTTCAACACAAAGAAGAAGGAGAATTGATATGTGAAATTTAAACATTAAAATTTTCCTTACACAGTACTTACGCCTCTGGTGTAATAGTTTATTCGCTACATCTATTATATTTAGTCAAATTACTAAGCACTCAAGTTTTTTTTTTTATTTATTTCAAACGTTATATCACATGTAATAATCGAGAATCTACGTTCTACGATACTTATTAAGCTTAATAGAAATTTAATATATACATTAAGAATAATAATTTATGAAAATAACTATGTCTTACTATGTTACAGAAAAACATTATAGTATTATATAATATCCAACGAATTCGTTGATTTTCACGATGGATAATATTTTATTTAAAATATAAGTTTTGAAAAACATTTGATGCAATTTTTAAATCTCCAGGATATAATAATGAGAACATCATAAAAATTCAGTATGCTTATATTATATAAATTAATACAATAACAATTTAACATATTTTACTTCTAAATAAAATACCCATAGTTCCCACTTTCAAATACACACCACATTAATACTTGTTACCATAGCAAATTGCTGAAATTGAATTTCCATGGTTTCTTTAACTCAATAACTATAATGAACTATCATATTCATAATTTATTATGATGCATTTGAGCATTTCATATTCTAATAATTCTAATAAAAGGTGACATTCATTGAGTGTCATTCGATATCTTATTAAACACGAGAAGGAAAAAATCAAATTATAAATTGTACTACATGGATGTATTTTATTTATTTTTTATGAATATTTTAATAATAATAAAATAAGGTTTGTTTGAAATTCAGATTTAGAAACTCATACTTTCTTCTCATAAGATTGAACGATTATAGTAAATAATAATACCTACAAAGAGTTTGCTATATTAATTGGCTTGATGAGTTCTGAAAATGAGTAATTGCTTTTGAAATGATATGAAATTATATTTTTTTACTTTAAATCATTAAGTGTACATTATATTATTAAACGTCTAAAAAAGATTCACTATCACAACACTAAACATCCTTATATAATGTATCTACAGACTAACATTATCTTCAGCTAACAAATAACATAACATATTATCTTAATTTATCACCTTACTTATATTATTATTTTTTAATTTAGTTTGCTTATCGATCACCCTTCTGATAACTGATTTGCAAACATTATGTAGAGAATTGTGAAAAAGTGATATTAGGTCCGTAAGACTAATGTGAATGAAAAATATATATATTTGTTCTGAATATATCAATTAGAAACTATGGCCCAGCCACTACAGCATAATAAAAATATATTATACTCAATACTCATATTATAATTTATTCGTCTTGTCTTTTTTAACAATTGTTTTCTATAAAACACAATTAATTGAGTGTACTGTGAAACGTAATATTAGGTGCACAGGAAAAAGTTTCATTAGATACCTAACTAGTTTTAATGACATTTACAACAACAAAAAAATTGAATTTAAATCTAACATTGGAACGATTCTGCTAAAATCAAATTCATCGAATGACCTAGAAAATAGCCTACAACTACTGGCTTTATTTTACATATACCTACTTGTTTAATTGCGAAGGATGATGAAACCATTAACTCTGTATTCTAACAAGGTAACATCACGTACAAGTGAAATATATAATTATACAAAGACTTTATATATAATCAAAATGGTTTTATGCTAGTTCACAAACATCAAACTATACTTACATAAAAAAAACGTTTTTGTTTTTTTTTCACTTAGTTCAAATTATTGAATATATTTTTGAATCGACGTTTAAGTAAAATAACAACCCTGGGAAACGATTATTTAAAACACGTTGTCCTTTTATCACATCCAAAATTTACCTGTTTGAAAGTTACTCCCAAAATAATACAACATGTACCTACTGTATGCTTATATATACCTATAACATACATTATAACCGTTTCCCGTACCAAAAATAACATCATAACCCTTTTTGTGTCCACAATACACCTTTTATTAATCTAACATTAATAACATGTTCCTGTTAATACAATATTACAGTATTTATTCAGCTATAAACTACGGCACAGTATTTAGTGTGTTTAATAAAATGTCTGTATAAACATTAAAATATCTCACTGTTTTTAAGCTCAACTGACCTTTAAAGCTAATGTTTACAAACATAATGAATTAAGGATTTTAAGAAAATCGTATCTCATTTT
Organism: Periphyllus acericola; assembly: GCA_949715065.1. Taxonomy (NCBI): domain Eukaryota; kingdom Metazoa; phylum Arthropoda; class Insecta; order Hemiptera; family Aphididae; genus Periphyllus; species Periphyllus acericola. Next base: position 34,265,682 of record OX454267.1, on the reverse strand, counting down.
TTAACTTAGATAAAAAATTTTGTATTCAAAAATTGCTTAGTTAAAGTATATTGATTTAACCTAATTAAGTAAAACAATTATTAATTGCCAGCTCTTGAATTTTTTTGAATTTGACACATTTACTGTTAAAATAAAATAATGTCAATTCATACGAAACCAATTCGTTTAAAAAACACAATCCGCTAATCACATTAAAAAAGTTAATATTTGCAATAAATTAACTTTTTTGAACTATTGTCGAATAAATCATTTTTATTTCGAAAGTAATTATTTTTAGTCATTTTACAACTAGAGTCAAAGAACTCTCAAGTAACATTTTTCTCGGGGCAGATCACAGCTTATAGATTATGAGAAATATATTACTCATGAAATATTTAAAATATATTATCTTAAGCTTGTCGAACAATTTTTAGTTTTGTACATTATAAAACTATTTGTCTTTTATTTTCAAATAAAAATGCAAAAACGTAATAATATCATTTCGCCTAAGCATATTTAGTCTGTTTGGGATTTTTATGAATAATTTACACTCGCTAAGTTTCAGTAAACATAACAATACTACCAGTATACTACTAAAATAAATCGTTGTTCATTTTTTTTTGATTTATAATGCTTAAAACGTTAAACAAACACACCTGTCACGTAGAATTATATGTGTAAAGTGTATACGATGTGTTGTATTCATATCGTGAAATCTCGACCTCACGATACGAATGCTGATGTAAATATTTATAAGAATTCAGTATATAGATAAAACAATATCTATATACTCACTCACTGACAAAATGTATAATTTTATTTTATTGGCAATAATTGTATACGGTAGTTGGTATAATAGTACCTATAGATAAGTAGTATAAAGTCGTAAAGATGTGTACAAATGTATTTGTATAACCTGTAATTTTAATGCATTTACTTTTGAGGTCGAAAACATTCACTTTACATACATATTTCGATCCAAACACATTAAAAACATTTTTATGATTCTTCAAATTTGTCCAAGCAAAATATTAATCTTAACATTTTTTCTTTTAATTTCCATAAATAAATAAAGAATAAAAGCTACAAGTAATTTTTATTATGTATAAATTTAATTGAACGGTTGTAGACATTTAGAACAGAGATTTTAGATTATACATTCAATTAAGAGATTACTAATTATATTATGAGAAAGTAATCTTCATATAAAAATTGTATGACTCTTTGAATGTGAAATTGTAATTTTAAATGAAAAAATAAACATTTCTTTGTAGGTAAGTATATATTATAGGTGTCACATGGTATAATTATTGTACACTAATATGCTCATATAATATAATGATATGAGTATATTGTTATTATTTGAATAAAGTACAAAGAATATTTTATTTGTAATTAAATATCTCATTATTTTTCTTACAATATAAAAGTAATATGGGTATTATTTTGATGAAATAGTTCATTCAGTATTCATAATTTCGCAAAAAATGTCTTTTACATTACTTATGTTGTTTATGTAAACGTACAACAATCAGTAGCGTGGTTTTTAAATGCTTCTGATTTACTTAGTTTTCGGCCGAGTCTAACTCCTGATATCTGCAACAACATGAAGAGTAAAAATAAATTTAACAATATTTAATGATATGATACGGCGTGTTATAATTTAATTCATAAAAGCCTCTGTTTCACTGCACGTAAAATACAATAGTTATTGATACGGAACATGAGTCGGATGAATAGCAATATATACGCTAAGAAAATGGTGCAGAATCGAGATGAATGTTGATAAACATTTAAAAACAACGATAAATCTATCTTATTCATAAAATATAGTTGGTAAACTTAATAAGAACAAAAATGAAAACATTGCTTCTTAAAGGTGCTTCTTAAAGACTACGGCCGGAAGATGCTTATGTAGACTGTGATAAGACATCTCTAACTAGCTGTCAAACGATAAACGTCCGACCGTCCAACTATAGTTCTGTGTCCCATCGTGGGCATTATCATTCAAGGATCGAAAAGATTTCCATTCTCGAATCGTGTCCACGCGAGACTTAGGTATTTTGTTTACGCGTTTTAACAACTCGTGATGGCGTTTACGCGTTAGCCAAGCCTACGTGCAGTTTCCTATTGTTGCGTAAGATAGTTTTGTAGTGTTGTCCTTCGAGTGTTTTTAATTTCTAATTGAATATTGTTAGCATACATATTATATCGTTTTATCATTAAATATCATTAATGGTTCGTAGCAATATCGTCGTTAATAAAATAAAAATAAAATTTTACCACGTACGTTTCCCCAGCCCGCCCCATTCGACTTTTTTAAATTTTTCCTTCACAGGGATTTAGTATGTAATTTGTATGAATTTGTATGCCCATACTTGGAATTTGTATGACGAGGGTTTTCACGGTTTCCCCAGCCCTCCCGTAAGAAAATTGATTTTCCGAGAAAACCCTCATCATACAAATTCCAAGTATGGGCATACAAATTCATACAAATTACATACTAAATCCCTGTGAAGGAAAAATTTAAAAAAGTCGAATGGGGCGGGCTGGGGAAACGTACGTAATTTTACCAAACTGCAGTAATGCCGAATTTAAAATGATACCGCTCTATTATAAGTTATAGTAGTTCTATCCAAATATAGTAGCAATCGCAAAATTCCACTAATTTTTTTTTTTTAAGTATTAGATACATATAAGACATATTTAAATAATTCATAACCTGTAAATGTATAAACAAATATTTTTAATGATTTTTCAGAATAATTTAACCCATAAGAAGAAATAGTCCATATACCGGCCTGTTAACATCAATTTCACCGCTTAAGACTTTTCTGTACAGGTGTTTTGCCAATTCTTCAAAAACTTCGGATACGTTACTTGCTGTTTTGGCGGAAGTTTCAAAAAACAATAAACTATTTATGTTAGAAAAATGTTCACCTTCAATCCAGTCTACTTGTCTGTTTTTATCCAAATCACTGTAAACATAGGTTCAATTTAAGGGTTGTTTAAGTATATAGCAACGTTACAAGTACTATAAGTACTCGTATTTATTGTACTTATACTTTTACATTTTTAATAAATATTAAATATTATGTTTTTAATATTTTATCTATATATATATATATATTTGAGTAAAATATATTTTATATAATATAAATATATTTAAAAATTGTTTAAAAATTTAAAAAAATATATATATACAATATTATTAACTTATGAAGTAATTATGTTTTCCTTGACATAAGATATTAAGATTACTATCGTACATTATTGTATATTATATTGTAGATGTTTTGAATAGAAACATTCGTACAACTATTTATTCTTAGCAAACATAACCTGCATTTTAAAGCCAAATTTGTGATACGAAAATAACATACAAACTTTAGTAAATTTGTAAACTAATAACATTTTCGGTTATATCTCCTAAATATAAACCTGCATTTTGGAAACATCTATTACATTTTACGTTCTTTGAACGGATTCTAGAAAGTTCAATAAAGTACCGAGAAAAAAAAACTTTTTCTTACAATACGTTACCGGTATTCTTACATCTTAATTTAATAATAGTGAATAAAACTATAAATAAAACGAAATGCCAATTAGCCTCTTGTTTTTGTTTTTTTTTTTTTTATGAAATTTTACGCTTTTGTATTGCTCACGTTTTGTTGCCCACTAACGCGTACATCATTCTGGAACCGGAGTTTAGACGAGCTTCTTTTAGCCATTCGCCAACGTGCAAAAACGAATAATGGTTAGTTATATTGTAAACTAGTATACAAGCTGCAGCGCCGGAATAATAAGATCTAGCTATGGACTTGAATGCCTCCTGTCCGGCTGTATCCCAGACAGCTATTTTAATTTTTCTGCCATAAAGTGATAAAGTTCTGTGGCCATAGTCAACTCCTAAACAAAAATTCCATAAAAACAATCATTTTCACGCAATGTCAAATCACTACTTGCATAATGATAATATTAAAAAAAAATAAAACAATTCTTCGACTACATTATATTGTATACAAACCGTAAATAACTGTAGTTTATTCGTTTATATTGATCAAGTTCATTGAACATTTTTAATTTACCAAACATTTGTGGTAAAATTAATTTAATTTGAGTATAGTGTTTTGTCATGTGGTACACATATATTTTATAAAATTAATTTTTCAATCAATGTACATTAAAATGTATTATAAAATACTTAATTTAATTTCTAATTATAGATTTGTGTAAAAATGTTACTTTAAATTATTCGACAACAACGCATATCAATAAAATATATAAATGTATGGCAAATTTACATTATAATCAAAATAAATTAAACTAATAAAAATATTAAAATTTTACCTATGGTTGACAGCTCTTTAGTATCAAACTCATGATATAAGAATTGTCTAGAAATGCACGTCTTTCCAACGCCTAAAACGCATAATAAATTGAACAGGCAAAGTAAGTATGCAAATATTTATTTATTACATTTATTATTTTCTTCGTATTTTTATAAATTAGGTAAACAACTTCAAAACAGTCGTTCTTTACTACAGTATTTTGATTATGTAGAATTTACTACTTACCTACGTCTCCCACAACAATGTACTTAAATAAATAGTCATAATATTCGTTACTTCGTGGCATTTTGATTGGTTTTTAAAATTGATATTTAAACTAATTAAATGTAAATGATACCACAGTAAAAAAATACTTAAGCAAATGCTAAAAATTTTAATTTCTATCACTATAAAATATTATTTTAAAACGTAAACAGTCACTAGAATGTCTTTATTTTGTGACAAACGGTTCGATCGTAACAATATGCGATTGCCGAAAAATAATTACAATAATATGTAAACATAACATTGATTATCTACATTTGTGAACTGTTGCACTGTTAGATTACAAAACGAATTAAGTTCAAAGATCAGTAAATAATAAATATGTATAGATATGAGAATTTTATTTTCTCAGAAAGACCCTTTTTATAGGAAGTATGTTTGGCTATTAAATTCAAAACCCATTGGTGTTGACAAAAGATAAAAAAAAGGTAACGTTATACAGCGTGTGCAGCAATCAAATTGACTGTTACCACGACAACGCATTGTCCAGTGGACAGGAAACAATATTTTTCCAGTGACTCTGAAAACAAGGTAACCCAGTATAAGCACACTTAGCCATAACAAAATACATTTACATGTTGTTCGACCTACGTGAAACACTTGGCTCGAATGTAAGTGTTAAATATGAACAAATATTATATATATTTTTTTTTAATGGACCAAAATTCAAATTAAACAATGAATGTATTTTTTCAACTACTATTTTTTATACTACTTTTTATAAAAGCTTTTAACATTAAAACCATTTTCAAAATAAACTCAATAACTTTAATTTTCTATTAGAATTTTACTAATGTAGTGTTTTGTTATTAAATCGTAGTTTAAAAGTCAACAATATGATAATTTATTGATTTTTACAGGTCATTTTTATCACAATCCATGGAAAGCGATTTGGGTGTGATCGTTGTTGTCTACTTATCAATGTTTTTGGACAATGTACTCTTGACTGTTGTTGGTGAGATAAAATAATATCATAATTGTGTTTAAATCGTCAACAAACAATATTTCTAGTGATCGATACGTACAGAGTATAGAGAAAATTTTAATATTCTTATAAAGATAATATACCGTTTCTATACACCAAAATTCGTATTAGATTTATTAGATCTATATGAATTGGAAATATAAGTATTTATAATATCACATAGTCTTTGCATCGTTTAAAAAACTATAGTAACTATGTTATTCATGACTAACCTAACCTAACCTTATATACTTATTAATGTATTAATTTAGAATGTAGGAATGCTGTGAATAATTCCATCATTATTTTTCTGGCTGTAATTTTGATCTTTGAATTAATTTTGAATATACACTTGAACTAATTAAATTACTTTTTTTACTCCAAAATAACTTCATAAGACTAGAACAATTTTTAAAAATTATTTTTCGTTTAAAAACCATTTTAAATTAATAGTAATTTGATTAAATCAGAAAATATCGCACAAGCCAAAAGTGATTAATTTGTTGACGTATATTATGTAATGTAATGATCTGTCGTTTTAAAATGAAATTATTTTTAAATATAATTTCTAATAAGCTTTATTGAATTTTCCTAAATATTTTTCTAGTACCAATTATTCCTGAACATTTGTACTTACAATGGATCACAAATACTTCAAGTATTGTTAATAATACGACAAGAGGAGATCAATCGTTTCTCCCAAGGTATAACTTCATCTTACAATATATTATTCATATAATTCAAACATAACAGTCTTAAATGTATTTACAGCTCTCTAATTAACATGAAACTGCGAACCCTGGAAAATGAAAACGAAACAATAGGCATATTATTATCTTCAAAAGCTATAGTCCAGTTGTTTATGAATCCTTTAGTGGGAATTTTAACATCATACGTCGGATACAATTTACCAATATTCCTGGGATCAATTTTATTGATTATAATATCAGTTTGTAAGTAATATTTTTAGTATAATTATTCAAATATTGTTAACAGTATCGTTTTATATACAAATAAAAATATAACATAAAACTCCATTTAACGAGTGACCCATTATAAGTTTTAAGTATAATTTATAGCATACATGGAGACCCAGTATGATTTCCCGATGAAATTAATATCTCCATAAATATCAATTTTTGTTTAAGAATAATTTTACAGTAGGAAACTATAATATGAAAATCATTATATCAATTTCCTATTTTCGTCCCTTTACTGCTTTAGAAAAATAGCCTTGTCATTTTTTATTTCCATAAGATTACTAAATAGTAATTTTATGGAACAAAGGGTTTTGCATATTTTAAAGTATCGTAATTGAAAAACGAATAATTGATTTCAGAGTAATAGCCAATTTAAGTTTTTATAAGAAGGAACGCGACAATGCGTATATAATTAGGTATAATTGCTATTGTAATAAATTAGTACAAATACGATAATTTTTATCTCTTTCTGGTCACAATAATGGGTTTGTTTGCTTAACACATTCGTGAAGTTTCATAATATATCAGCAGTGTCTTACTATTGCAGTGACAAATGAATGGGGGTATAACAAATACAACTTCTGTTGTTGAAATGATTATATAATTTATACTAATTTACGACAATAGCCATTTTATCTAGTAGTATATTACGCATTTATTCTTATCAAAACTTACATGTATAGCTGTATAACAATGAAACCAATTATTGGATTTTCAATTACGATACTTAATTTTTTTCATTACAATTTGTTTCATAAAATGGCTATTTTACAATTTGATAGAAATAAAATATTTAAAAGTGTTTTTTAAGCTTATTAAGGGATGTATGCATGAGTTAGATATTAAGTTTTTCATATTGTACTACACAATTACACTAAAGTAAAAAAAAAATTGGAAGAAAAAAATGAATACTTACCGAGATTTTTGCATCAGGATAATATGCTTGGTCACTCTGTATTTATAGGTAATAATTAACGGTAACAAAGTAAATATCAAATGTCCAGAAAATTTAAAATGTAATTCTTGGTGTTTGGTAGATTTTAAAATGTATACAGCCATATCACTGCTCACATAGTGTTATTACATTACCATTATCATTATTAAATCGAAGACAACAAATTGAAGTGGTTAAATGCTTTTATTAATTATTTTCAAATATTATCTACAAATTTATAATAATATATTAACATGTACCTGCTTATCAATGGTGCGTATATTGACGATCTAATACTTTTCAATATAAAATTCTTATATCTTCATCGTCGTACATGTTATATATACATTTTTAATATGATGATTATTTACTTATAAAGTTATGAATAAATTTATATTTACTGATCTATAAATTGCCTTAAAACCCCGATCACTTGTTAAAATTAAGTTTTGATAGACAAGCTAGGATTCACTGTTTGCACTCAGTAAAAGCTGAAAATCATAATTTTATGCGGGATTTTACTAAAAACGTTGCGTGCATCTTAGGATGTCCAAATTGAAATAGAAAAAGCAGATGAATACACAACAAATTAAAATAAAACAAAAATCAATTATAATTATATCTTATAAAAACAAATAGGTAACTGATAGTTATTTAAATTGTATATACAATATTTATCGATCATACTTTTATTTCATTTGTATTTGTTTCAATTTGTACATCCTTGGACGTATGCAACGTTTTTAGAATATGCCCGAATGAAATTATGATTTTTAGATTTTAGGCACAGGATAACAAATAATAGTAAATCCTGACATTGACTAGTATAACTTAGTTTTAACTAGAGGTTGCAGTTTCAATGTAACATATAATTATTGTGTATTTTTGTCTAAAAAAAATTAATTTATTATAATATTATTGAAATTGTTTTCAGTGTTTGCGTACGGTGAGACTTTCATTGCATTACTAATAGCTAGGAGTCTCCAGGGCACTGCATCAGCGCTCATAAGTGTATCTGGTACTCTATGACAACAGTAAAATTCACATACACAAATATAATATAATTTATTATCGTTATGTTCAAGGTATGTGTTTGATAGCTAATCAGAAGCATATGTCAGATTTGAAACGCAGTAAAGTAATGGGCCTAGTTATGGGAAGCATAGCTTTAGGCGTATTGGTTGGATATCCATTTGGTGGCATACTTTATGATTTTGTTAATAAGTCGACGCCATTTAACGTTATAATATGTGCTATTTCGTTCAACTTAGGTAAGTTTTATTAGCTTTTGTATTTCAATAATACCTTATGTAATATTCTATAGTATGAATGTATTCATGAAAATAATCAAATAGTTCAATTACTTGGATATCATTCAGATACAAACATTTCATTTTACATTTAGGATATAAAATATAAAAATTTAATATTGAATAGAATAATACATTGAAAAATATTTGCAAGTCTCGTGTAGGCAAAGTAAATAAATATACACGCGCCTGCATCAAAATTGACTATACAACAACGCCTGGTAAAATTAATAATTAATTTTATAATTAAAATTGAAATTTTATATTTTATGATATAAAACTGCATGTAAGATTGATCCTGATATATTTTACATAGTATCAATAATATCAGAATATTTTACCAGCTGTGATATAGGTTTTAACTTGAAAAGCTTATAAAAGTAAAAATACATATTTTATACTTTTGTTTTCTGTGATTGAAATATTTCCTAGTAAGTTTGCCCCAAATATACTCATTATACCTTATAAATCCATAAAATAGTCATATTAGCTGATTTTTTTTTATTTCTATATTTGGAATAATGAAAAAATTAAAAAAAAAATTAAACTGTGTTCAACAGGAATTTATATGGTTATATTTTCTTTCCTTGGATCAATTAAAAAATAATAAATATAATTCAATCATAAATAAGTTGCATACACCAATCGCTGAATGACGTATCATTGATTTTACAACTTTTAAAATATTTAAAGAACCATTTTATTCCGGCAAAAAATAAGAATTTATCATAATTAAAAATAGATTTTCTTAAAATTATTCATAAAATAAATATTGTGTCTCTGGGTAGTCTATTTTTTAGATTAAATAATATAAACTAGATGTTTTATTAATTTCTATATGAACTGCAGTTTAATTTAGGCGAAGCTAGTATTTTAAATTTTAACATAAATTCGTCGTAAACTAGTTAAAACTAAAACTTTTATTATATACCAGTACATTATCGTAAATTGTATTTGTATTTATATCATCGAGAATAAAATTGAATAAATCATCAACTTTATGTACTTATTAACTTTAATAATATTATACTAGACATTTAAAAAACAAGTTTCAATTTGAATCAAACTTGTATTATATTATCACGACCGTACGTAGAAATTAATTCAGTATGAATAATCAATATGAAAAATGTAAAGTGCTCTTTAATATATAGTTAAAATATTAATTAATCAATTAATATTTTAAGTGTACAAGATTTAATTGACGTGGCTCATTGAACTCAGAAACATAAAGTTATGAACAAATTAATAACACTAAAAATACATTAAATTAATGTATAACAATAATATGTTTTTAATGAAAATCCTCAAGCCATTTTAAATTGAACTTAGTTTGGTGAATAGAAAGATAAATAACACCAGTCATATCCAATTTTCTCGCTATTATAAGTAGAGCAAACCAAAACTCAAAATATAAAATATCAATTATCGAGCAAAATAACGATTTCATGACGATTCATGAGTCTATTATTAATCATTTCAATGAAAAGTGTAACCTGGATCTGTCAGTGATATAATTCTATACGTGCTAAATACAAAAGAACAATTTAATGCGAACCCTCAGTTCGCAGAAGTTATCCGGGTATTCTATATCTGCTAATCCATTATATTATATAAATGTAATTAATGTTAAATGAAAAAATTATCTTTTTAATCACATTTTAAAAAGTAAGAATAAAAAAATCAACTTTAAGCCCCGAATATTAATTAAGTATTTATTTCAATAGATTCCGACAGTAATTGGCATAATTATTGAATTAAACTCAGCAAATAATTATAATTTTAATAAAATCCAATTTATAACTCGGATTATAAAGCAAAAATGTATTCGTTCATGACCTAATTACTAGGCAATCGTAAAAAGTATGATATTTCTATTGCGCATTTTTTATACCGATCAAAGAAAAAAAAATGTTTCAACAAAATAAATTACTTGTACTTCCTTATTTCGTAAAATTAAAGATATATATTATGTTGTTTCTGATCAATATACCCAATTGTTTGTTTTTGTACTTTTTAGCTTCCGCTATTTTATAATATCGTACATGCCAAAAAAATTCAAATAAAACAAGCAATAAAAAAAGACTTAAAATTAAAAAATCCCCTATTTGGACGTATTATGAGAATTTACTTGATTAAAAACAATTTTTCTTTTCTCATTTGATTGCGTTTACAGCTCTATAGTTATGTGATTGTGAGACTAGATCGTTCAAATAAAAATATTTATGATATTCATTTTGATTACTAACTTTGAAAAATAAGACAAAATAAAACAAATAATTATGTTAGTATAATTATATTAAGTAGTTTTGTTTCAAAATTCATCATAAGCTCAAATACTTTAGTAAGTCAAATAATTAATACATAAAAAAAATGTCACTTCTAATTTTTTTTTTCAGGTCTACAACTGTATACTTTTAATTTTAATCTAGTAGAACAGGTAAAGAATTTTTAAAATAATTACTTTAAATTTTAACTATATTAATAAAAGCTATAAAATAATTTTTTTTAAACAAAAAATACGAATACATAGTCGTTATTTGAAATAACGACGACACAAAACACGTTAATTTACGTGTGTAAGTATCTATGGTTACATAGAACTATAGAAGAAATTACTTTGATACCCATAATAGTTAATTAAAAATGTGCTTTTAAGTAAAATACTTTAAAGTTTACACCAATAAAAATAAAACGGCTGTCTTAGAAAGTAATTGTTTGATCTTAGACACAAATAATTAAATCGCATCTGTGTCTTAGAAATAACAGTTCAGTTAAAAATGCATTCAATACTTTTTACCATAACAATACAAATTGGTTGTCCTTTTGACCTTTTATTTACATCTATTATTCAAATGCATTTTTAATATAAAAGTTTTTTTTTTTGGTTACCATCCTTGCCATTACCTATATGAACATTCAACATTTATTCCTTCTCATTATGTCATTATCTCAACTACTTTTTCTCTCATTTATCATCTACAACAACCCCATGACAATTTCCCAGCTTTGTATCCTCTGAAAAACATTTTTTTTCCTCGCCAAATTCTTTAGTTATCTCTACTTCCTTCTTTTCATTTAATTTTCTTAGTAAATACAACAAATTAATAATCATTCTTCTACTATTCATTATATAGTCAATTCTTACCGTAATACCTACAATCTCATAACATAATATATATTTAATAGTTGATCCAAGTTCTATAATGCCCGTATTAAATTATTATCCTATAGTGTTACAGTCTTCTTAAGGTTTAATTACACTTTTATTGAATATGATTTTATTTGTAAATTAAAAATTACTTATTTTTCAACATACTGTCGTACATTGTTGATTTATACACTAGACAAGTTCATTCAAGGAGAGATTCCAATTAAAACAAACACAATATAACGGCCATCAGGTACATTCAATTCTTATATTAAAAAATGAATAAGCTCTTATATATTTTAATGTAGAAATTACAGAATTTTTTTGTTAAAATTTAGTGGATTTTTATTCAAACAAATTCACTCATTTTCAGTTAAAATATATTTATAATGTTTCATTATAAATTTATAAAATTTCATTGATATAAAATTAAGTTAACAAAAATGCCCCAACTGAAAAATTAGCACGTTTGATGTTAAAAGATGACATTTCAAAACAAATAATTTAAGCTTAAAATGTCTGTTGTCAGCAGTCCGAGTTCAACGACGGAAACTGGAAAGATCTTTTAAAAGATGGTTATATTTTGTTGATCACTTTTGCTATTTGTCTAACATCGTCTACCATGGCCATTTTGGAGCCATTTTTACCCATTTGGCTCATACAAATTATAAATCCAGAAGTAAGATGAGCTCAATTGTAATTTAACAAATTATTACAACGTCATTACTGTTCTAGAAATGGCAATTGGGTACAGTATTCATTCCGGATAGTCTTGGTTATTTGATTGGCACAAATTTCTTTGGCAGCATATCGTACAACTTTGGACAGTGGAGAATGGCTGTATTAGCGACTTTGCTTGTTGGTATATCTGCAATTATGGTGAGTTGTCAAATTTAAAAATACTATATACAATTATATATCATATTCAACTGCGTCTCGGGCAAGTATTAGGTATCAATTTGATTACATTTACACAGTATTGATACTAATAGCTCTAATTGTTTTTTCCGCGACCATAACTTAGTGACCCTAGTGAATATACACATACATACACACATATTTATACAATTGGTTTTTAAAAATAACTTTTTGAATGTTGCCGACAATGGAAAGTTTATTATAAAAAATATGCCATAAATAACTTTAAATTTAGGTTAATTTAATAAACTAATAATTGTTTATAGTTTATAGTATGACATCGATATTATATATGTAAGCAACGACAAAATACAATGAAAATAAAAGTTCAACAAATAATAAGAACTGGTGGATTTTTTTATATTTTAAATTTGAACGTGTCAGTTATCGAATTTAAAATCTATTTTCGAAAAAAAAAAAAAATTTCTTACTACCAATTCCTCGCCGTCTTGACCGTTTCTTCACACTTGTTGAATGATAATATTTTTTACAGATACCGGCTGCTACGACAATCATAGGACTTGTGTGTCCACATTTTGGATTGGGTTTGGGTATAGGAATAGTGGATTCTGCTTTGGTTCCTATGCTGGCAAATCTAGTGGATACTAGACATCCAAAATTACACTATGGATCTGTATACGCACTTCAACAAACGGCTGTCAGTCTTGCATATTCTGTTGGTACGTACGTGACAGGGTTTTTCCGTTCAATATTATATTTTTAATGTTTAAAAAAGATAAACGACAAACGTATAATACTGTATTGTGATCATATTATATTTATATAATATTATGTGGACATTTAATTGTAAACATTAAGTATTTTCTTTTGAATAGATCATTCAATCATTTTCACGATAAATTAAATTATAAAAATCCCCAAAAAAGAATTGATGAATTTGTTAATTTATATTATAAATCCAATTACATTTTTGTTGTATATATTTTATAATCTATATGATATGTTATACACGTTCTGAAACGTTTAATTGGCTTAACACTTGGGTTTTGTATTAAAGGTCCAATTTTTGGAGGTCGATTTGTGAAGTGTCTGGGTTTTCCATGGTTAATGAGAACTATAGGAATCCTAAACATATCCTATTGTTGTCTGCTAGTACTTTTAAGCAAAGTGTCGAACAACAAAAATGATATGGTACGCACAAATAAAATAAAATATCAAAAAGTTTAGCTTTTATGGTTGATTTTTTTCGTTTACAGATAAAAAGCGATACATCGATAACCGATTACAAATCTACAGACGTTGTATCGTTTTTCAACAAACCAATAGCTTACAAAAAACTCAACGAAATCGATGAAAATCATTAAATCTTAATTAAAAATCCTGTGGATGTATACTTTAAATAGATTATTAGAATATGCTAGCAAAATAGTAATCATATTATAATATTTTTCATTATTTATTTTTTTTTTATCAGTATGAAGTTTCATATATTATAAAATAATATGCTATAAAATAATATATCATATTTCTATCAAAAACTAAAGAAATTATTTCAATAAATATATATAACTAGCACTATATGCGGTTTGTGGTTGATGTACACAGTTCAAATTGTATTCCACTTTATATATGACAAAAATAAATTTTGATTTGATCTGAAAAAAGTTCTTCTAATGAAATTTAACTGTGGTAAACTATTCATTAGGATTTAGTTTACTTGATATAATTAATTATATCACACTGCGTCACAAATATATAATTAAACGCACTCTGTTTGGTATACAATATTTATTATTCTCTCAATTCATGACGACTAATTTACACCCACCACAACCTTGTATTTTGTCTCTGAACTTCACTTGTGATCCTTATACATGTTTGTACCTGTGTATTTGTGAGTTTATTTATTGCAATACAATTTTCAATAGTCAATAAAACAATAATATTCACGTTCAACTTAAATTTCTACAGAGTTTCACATTTATAAGTCTAAAATCTATGAAGTAAAAAACAGTTTATAGTATCTTATATACATTATAAATGATTTCGTATAAAATTTAATATGTTTACCCAGATATTCATGCACAATAAGTTCTTGGAAGTTAAATAATCATTTTTGTTTTCTGTTAAAATGTTACCAGTTACTTTAATTTATGATTTAAAGCCGTGATTTTAATAAAAACCTGTTTTCAACATAAAGTTAACTGGACAAATTGATGGGGAGATAAATTTAAAGCTAACTATCTAAATTATGAAACTGCTTAAGAGTAAATTGTACAAGAAATATGATAACTGTCTCATGGATTAAAATGTTTAATATATAATTATTTTAATCATTTTGTACACAATATACAAAAAACTTGAAAACTTATAATTCAGAGCTTAATGCTTTTACATGAAACATATATTTGTTTCTTGAAACATAAAATTAGTTTTCAAACGTCAATCATATTATAGTATAGTCATAATTTTAAGAAGAAACTGTGAGTTAGTATTTTTCATCAAAAAAATATTCTCAAAACTTTTAATTGGTACATTATTTTTTATTTATAAATTAAAAAAATAACACTACAACCATGTGACTTTTTTAATTGCTACATTTCAAAGAAATAGAGCAATACAACTTTCATCGTAATCACTTTATGACCACAACTAATCGTTATTTTCAAATTTATTATAATAATACAATATTTTCTAATTACTTCTGCTTAGTTAATATAGGAGTACTGTTTAACATTTGATCGTTCTACATTACCTGTGTTCAACAGATAAATACTGCGAAAATGTAGTTAATATTTTGAAGTGTGATGATTTTAAGTACCTACCTATTCATTTTAAATAAATTCAAATGTGAAAAGTACAAAAAAGTTTTTAATTAATATACCATACTATTACCACAAAACACCATGGAAAAAACATTTTAGCTTAAGTTATGGTGTTTTATCAACATGAAAAGTACAGATTTCCAGACCTAAACTTTGAAGAATGTATTGAGATTATTGTGTAATAAAATATTTTCATAATAGCTATAATTATCCATCATAAATTAATTAAACAAGTATTGATGTATTATACATTTTAAATTCCATATATACCTATATTAACTTTTCGGATTATTTTAAAACATTTTTAAAAGTTTTTCTACAACAATTAAGAGTGATCTGTAATTAAATATCATTAACCGGCAGAACTACAGAATTAGAAACGAATTACTAATGGAACTTTTTGGAAGTTAATTTTACTTTGATTATTACTACATACGCAGAAAAAATATTAAAAGTAAGTCGCTTTCTTATTGGAGCATACCTTCACGACGTTTAAACATTCAGTGACAATTTTCAGAAAATATGTAAATTGCAAATAAAATTATTTTACATAAGTTACAAAATAGTCTTATATATTAAACGATTACAAGACATGAGTAGATATACGAAATATAAATGAAATATTGGTTTTAATCAAAGCTAAAAACTTTATGTCTACAAATGAATGTGAAAAATTGGATTTAAATAGTTTCTAAGTAAATCAAAAATAGATGTTTATTTTTTCTACGACCGTATATTTTTTGGTTTCTAAAACTAAAATTAAGTTTCAAGAATTAGGTACCTCTTAACATTGCCACTGAGTAGTACAAAAGATTTTAAAAAGATCATTTTTGCAATTTTCTAAGGAAAAGAAAAATCTGAAGAAAAAAGGCTGAAGAAAGAAAATGTGGTTTTTTGTGATATTTTGTATTTAATTTGATTAAACAAATAATTTTACATTCTAAGACTTGACACTTGAAGTTTAAATAAAAGAATACTTTATCGTAGCAATAATCTAAAACATCTTGAATGGTTTTGCAAATAATGTTCAACGACTATGCCAAACAATTCACAAAATATATTTTTAACTTAATAAATGACATCGTGACGAATTCCCGTGTGCCATTTATTGTAGCTATAAGGGCATCAATGTCGACCAAAAAAACAATTCAAAACATTTTTATTTCGTTTCCACATAAATACCAGTATTCATATTATAATGAATAATGTAATAACTCATTAATTATGAATTCGTATTCATATTCTATCACGCTTGCCACTCAACGTTATAGTTAACGAACATTTTATATTACATTTCGCAAAATATATATCATACTATAAAAATCATTGACTACGTTACGTTTTTAAAATTAATTAAAAGTAAAATATATAAAATATTCAATATAAGTAAAAATTACTCCCGTTTTAGCTCATAAGTGATACGCATCTTTCGAAAGTTCACCATTGATTTAACACGTATACTGATCAGTAATCACATAACAATATTAATATATCCGTCCGAGTAGCTTACAAAAAGTTCAATGTATTAGCGGTAATGTATTATCCACGTGGTAGAACAACGATCTATAGCCATTACCCATCGACGAACACACGCATCTTCAGATATACGTATTTACGAAACCTGCAGTTATTCTGGAAAAAGGTAATTTTTTCGAGTTCCAGATCAGCATCAGTCAGCCGTTTCAGGGCTTGACAAAAGAAGCTGTTCTAACATTTCATAATTACTAATGGGTTAATGAACACAGATATTTTAAGAAACGCTGCAATTGATTTTTCACACTCCCATTAAATAATATAGCTCATTCATTCTTCCAAGTCATTCACATGAACTATCCCTTATAATGAATCTTTTCTGTACCCTTTACACTAACAAGATAATCGGAAACCTTTGTCATATACCTCATTTAATAGTCTTTCACATTCAACACGACGCGAATCCCCATTTCCTTATTGTCCTCCCACAATGTCCTGCCAACACACTAAATCATCAATTCTCTCCTCCAATTTAGTCCCTGTTGGTGTAACTATCATCTCATTTATCACGAGCGCCGCCATTGTTATCTTAAATGTTATTTTCTATGATTAATTTAACAAAAAATATCAACATCCACATGGAGTAATATTGTGAAAACAGACTCGGAAGAAAGAGATGTTTTGTCCGTCGCCTCCGTCCACGCAGTAATAATTTGACAACCAGCTGTGTATTTTTATTTCTCACGAATAAGTTTTTCCGCGCCCGTTTACCAAGTATAATCTAATATGCTGTCACTGCTTTATACCGAGGGTTTGAATGATCAGCGATCACGGTCGATATTTTTAAGAATAACTACTAGTATTCGAACAAACAACGATTCGTATTAAATTTTATTGTTCTTAAATTACAAAGACTTTTCATTGACCACTCATAACGGTACTATAACTCACTACAAACTATAGCTACCGAACGTACTTAACTAAAATACTCTAGACAATAGCGTTTCGTCGTAATACATCGAGGACATGGAATTAACGTTGTAACACGAAAACCGTATGGTATAAAGGTCTGAAACGGCGTTGTAAGTCCACACGTCAATAACAAGCGTGCGGGGATGTATGTACATTTGTAGAGAATATCAATTCTGATGGCTAAAAAATATAATAAGTATACGCCTGTACTACACACACAGTACGAGAAACGTTTACGGTAAATAACCGTATCCGTAATGGTGTGACCGGAGGCGGGGTAACGTTTAAATCCTACCAAGAGCGTATCATAAATATTATCGTACGTCCCCGCTGCGGAGCGCGAAGGGCCCGACGAGAAGGTAACCGGTTAGAACCTGGTGATCCTGTTGTCGATCGACGGCGGCGTGTCGTACTCGTTGACCGGGGTGAGCGGCCGGCTCCTGGGGATCGAGTGCACGTGCGAGCCGGCCGGCGAGTAGTAGTTGGGGTTGGACTGGCCTCTGAAGCTGGACGACTGGCACTTGGGCGCGGCCACGTGGACCGAGTCGTAGAGCGCCTGCGTGGACCGGTAGTTGACGTCGGTGACGCTGGCGCCGTGGCCGTAGCCCAGCGACGGCAGCGAGCTGGTGATCTGCTCGCGGACAATGCCGAACATCATCATGTACGTGCGCGGTATGAACACGGTGACCACGACCACGGTCGCGGTGCCGGTGAGGCCGACCATGACGCACATGTCGGACCACCGGCGGGGCAGCAGCACGTACGCGGCGCACCAGCACAGCCAGATGACGAGCACCAGGTACGCGGCGACGGCGAAGCACGCGCCCTCCCGGTAGTTGCGCTTCGAGCGGAACACGAACGGCGACGTGACGCACAGCAGCACGAGCAGCAGCGCGTCGTACGACAGGCTGCCCAGGAACAGGTTGCCGCCGACGAACACGCGGCACAGGTCGGACGACGGCACGATCGCGTGTATGGCGGCGAACTGGAGCAGGAGCGCGAGCTGCACGCACATGGTGAACGCGCACAGCGACGTCTGCAGGTAGCCGTTCACGTGGCTCATGAAGCTGGAGTCGCAGTCGCACGCGGCGATCATCATGCTCCGGGCCAGCATCGCGGAGAACACGATGGAGCAGCTGGCGCACGAGCCGAACAGCTTCGCGTAGCACACCGCGTGCGGGTGACCGGTGCGCTCGACCGCGAACGGCACCGCGCTCGCGTACATCAGCAACGTGCCCGCGATCAGCACGAACGAGAACGTCGGGTTGCCCTCCATCACGTCCTTCTTGCACACGCGGATCAGTATGAACACGGCAATGCACGCCGAGCACACGGCCCCGACCACCGACACCGTGAGCGTGGACGCTATCCACACGTCCTCCTTCCACGCGATCGACAGCGGGCCGTACGCGGGCCCCACCGGCGGCACCGGCGGCCTCCACCGGCACGTCGCGCACGACTCGGGCGCCTCGCACTTGTCCAGGTACCGTCCCGTCGTGCCGTCCAGTCGCAACCGGCGCGCGCCACTCGAGTCTTGCACGTACGCGCCCACCGTAGCACCGCCGCCGCCGCCGTATTCCGCAACGTGCACCAACGTCACGTTGTACTCGCCGCCGCTGCCGTCCAACAGCAGCAGCTTGTCCAGCACGCGCCCGATGGCCTCGGCGCCGTAACCGACGCCCTCGGCGGCCGACCAGTTCCCGGCCGCGGCGCCGCACTCGCCCGTCCCGTTCCGGCCACCGCATTCCCCGTCGTCCGCCGATTTCCCGTTGTACGCGTCCACTATGCGCAGCACGTCCGCGGCCGTCTGCATGAACTGCGCGGAAACCGCCTGCTCCGCCGCCGGAGCGGTGGCCGCGGTGCTGCTACTCGTGGTCGCGGCCATCAGCCCGTCGCCGCTCCTGTTCACCAACGGACAGCTGCCGTACGCTTGAAACACGTACGACCCGTACTCAAAGTCTGAAAGCGTAAACCGTTTGTTAAGTGCACGTTTCGTGTGCGCTGTCGAAAAGGACAACGGAGTGATAACATTGTAATTCGTTAACAGTACGAAAATATCCAATAAGCTTTCGTCGACTTGTTATTAGCACGCGTCCGTAACGCCGATAAAAAATTTAATATTTTATTTTTATACCGGTTTTTCATTTTCCGATTTCAGCTTCGGTTATGAATTCCGCGTTTTATTTTTATCGGTATCTACATTGATTTCGGTTTTCGACGGTTTCAACGAGTGTTCAAAATCGATATTAACATCGGTTTCAAGCGCTGCCAATTATATCATTAGCAAAGGGTATATTATAAGCCATAATACCTAAGTATTATAGCACACGTGTTTTAAAGAAAGATCCCCAACGGTCTGCTTTATAAAAATACATGTCTTTCCGTTTCGTTTAACCTTTACGAGTATACCGTACCTACTCGTTCGTATAAAATGTACTATTTCTGTAAAATGTTAACAATAATTTTAATGTTTTTATTCGATCAAGGATATACCTGGTTTAGGAGGTAATGGTCCGTCCAATGGTATGATAATGAAATGAGAAACATGAACGTTTGATGATGATTCTAGAATTAACTTAATAACATTCCTATTTGCTATGATTATGACTATTGAAGAATCGTTCAAATACCTAAAACATAAAACTTTACGTAAATGATAATACAACATAATGACATTATTTATAAGGATATTTTCGACGTATTTCTAAATTTCTAATTGTAATTAAACGCAAGATCTTTGCACTGTTATTATACAATTCAAATACGTCGCATAATATGTGTTAAAAAAAAATAAAGCGTATGAATTGATTTTTATAATAATATTTTTTATTTATTTTTTTTATATTAATCCTTAGATTAGTTTGTTGTAGCTTTCCATGCTTCTCCGTCGTAACTCAATTCTTTCAGATCCTAGTAGTTTCTTTCATTCATATCCTAATTAATTTTCTGGGTCACTCTATCACTCCGTTACTCGGTCTTCCTTTTCTAATGGGTTTTTCTACGTCTCCTTAGATTATTGTCTTTAGCCGGTTTTCATTTCTTAATATGTGTCCTATCATCTTATTTCTTCTGGATTTATAAGACAAGAATATAAGTTACAAGCTTACAATTAATAAACTAAAGAAGCTGCCATTTGGTAATACTTCTACATTTTAATTTATATAAATTTAGTTCTCATTTTCTTTTGTCAAAAGAAACCTACATGTAAAGGGACTTTAAAATAGAATATTTGAGTTTCAAGTAGATCCAACTGGATTAATGTTTGATTTTACTTAAATTTATAATAAAATTAATTACAAATTCGAAACCATAGACGTTAATTCAAAGTTTTCTGAATAAATATATTTACCCAAAATCATGAGCTAAAACAGTCCTGTTCAAACACAATCCATTGGCTTTAGCGACGTTTTCGAACCTTTGAGCAACATCCGAATCCTGTGCTATCAATAAGTCAGCGACATCAATATTATTTACCGATAAAAATTTAACGGCTGCTTCGGCATGTACATCAACGTCAATAATAGGTCCTACGGTCGCGATAGGTACGTCCAATCCAATGGACGGATTCACGGAAACTCTAGATCGTATATCCTCGGTGGTGTATATGGCTAAAATTGATTGTCAATCATGGTTAAAATTTTTTTCTGTACATCATACTAGATATTCATAATTACACACACGCCGCATGCGCATTATAGTAATTGGTAATAATTACCAATGGGTATTGTCGAATTATTGCAGTCTTGGTCAACTACGAACGATATCAATGCTTTTTGGAGATCCGAACTTCTAGACGAACAGACTTCATACAATGTTAACCCTGATAAATTAAAAGTAGAAAAATAAAACATATTGTTAGAGTACAAATACTTTAAATTTATGAAGAGCTGTACATAATTGTGTAATAAATCTTTTAATTAGACGCCTCGTGTCGTGTACCTGAGACATTTAGAATAAATTAAACCTTTTACTAGCTGTGAATTTATTGTTTATTGTGTGTATTGAATATCAAACACTGAAGAAGTATAATATCATTTTTTTTTAAATGATTAAAATAAGTTAGTACAAGAGTATATTAATTTATAATTATTTTTATTTAACGTTTAAAATTAAATTTGCTTTCTCTAATAAAATTACATTTACATGATTGCCGAATTAATAATTTCTAATTTCAAATACTTCTTTTTTTTATCTTTGAACCCTGTTCGAAATAATAAACGTAGACAATGAAACACATAAATATATTACACAATACGTACTATTGTCATAAACATACATAATTTTCTACGAACGCATAATTACAAGTTTTGATAAAATCATTTCACGTACAACGAATTTTCAAGTTTAGTGATTTTATAATATAATTTTAATAACTTAATATTTAGTTCCAATATTGTAATAAAGATGTTGTGAATAATTTATATTATTCATATGCAAATATGATATAACAATTTCATGCTTTTATTTTCATTCAGTGTTTTGTAATACTTTTATTGTGCAAAATTTATATTTTATATAAGTCATACAAAACTGGAAACTCTGGATTTCTACATCCTACGTACCAGTGGTATGCAAGTACAACGTACGTACAGATAATATTTGAAATTATGTGTTATGAATAATAAATAAACAGTAGTAGACTTATTTTCTCAGTGGATTTACATTATATAAACGTGAGTAAATGTACATTATTTATATATTTTGGTATAATAATGAAAAATTAAAATGGGGCGAGTGCTATTTTACTTATTGGGTCAGCCAGATAGTTGTATGATGAACTCAAATGACGTCAATGTATAAGTTATCTTGACTGTAAAAGAAACCGAAATGTTTAGAGTACATCATCAATCACTTCATTATTCAAGAGATCGGCGTGGCTATAGTTACCCAAAGGAATTGAATTGACTTATTTAGTGAAAAATATATCGTGAAGCAAAACAAGAAGTTTAAATTATCAGAACTTTTTTTTTATTTTTTAAATAAAATACGAAAAGTCCAGCTGAAAAATCAGAGACAGAATTATTTGTAATAAGAAGACATGGTTGGATAAAATTAATGTTAAGTATTCTTTGGGCAAAATATGGTAAATTATACAGGCATAATTGAATAATAAATCGATGGAAATGTTGAGGGAATATCTGATTCATATTTACGATGGAAAAGTATGTATAGGACATTGAGATAGGAAAAGAAGTATTAAATAACTCTATACGATTTTTGAGGATGAAGACTAGCAAACATATATTTATTTACCAATGTACGTGGTAAAAGTCAAAAAGAAACTTTAGTTTGAAAAGTAACAATTAGAATTGTAAAAACACATTATTATTATTTTCTAAGTTGATACCACGTTTGCGTAAAGATTAAAAAAAAATATTGCTAGACATGAATATGTGTATATACGAAAGATTATCTTCAAAAAGATATTGATTAGGTACCTAAAAATGGATTTTAATCAATTTCAGTAGACTCCGGGTGGCCTACAAGAGCATTGAGTTCGGAGCATGCATAGTAAATATTAACTTAATGGTGAGTGTGATATGTACTATATATATGTACGAATAAGAGTCACGAAAATATAATTAAATTATTTGCAATGTGTCAAAGATGAACTTAATCTTAATAATTAAATCTTAATTTAAATCAATTTCAGTGGACTCCGGGTGGCCTACAAGAGCATTGAGTTCGGAGCATGCATAGTAAATATTAACTTAATGGTGAGTGTGATATGTACTATATGTATGTACGAATAAGAGTCACGAAAATATAATTAAATTATTTGCAATGTGTCAAAGATGAACTTAATCTCCTAGTGATACATTTTTCTATTTACCCAAAGTGATGCCGGGAATGTAATGAATTGAATTTAGTATTTGCACCACGGTGGCCACCATTTCCATTGAATGAATACCGGTAGGCGTTGGACCCGAACATTTGTCATCATAAACGTCAAAGAAACCTGTATCACGTCGAATAATGTTAACTCTATAAGTTCATAAAATTATTTATATTTCGTACAATTTACCTGTCAACGAAAGATCACCATTCGTCTTAAAGAAACTCATAGATTGTCCGTTTTGATTTGGTTCGCATTCCAAACAATGCGACGCGTGCACCGTGCACGCGATAAATATCCACAAACTTGTTAACCACATGTCAGTATGTCACCTAAAACATATACTATGCAATTTTTACAGAAATCAGTTTTAAACACTTTGAACGAATAGTGTAATGCGAGTACGAGGAAAAATAAATAAAAATTCTGAAATTGCCCGAAACCCTTATGTTTACTGTATAGGTATAATAATAATTGTAAAGATAATATTTTTACAGTCCATAAGACAGAGTTATGAATATACTATAATTATCATATTATTCAAATATCTTGTCTTAAAGTCTGAGCCAAACATTTTCGCACGTAACACGTATACCCCATGTGAATTTCAAGTTAGCATAATTTAAACTTCAAACAATCGTACAATCTGTGTACGATTAAATTGATGCAGATTTTAAAATGACGTACATAGTTAGGATTATTAAAATTGCCCATTTTATAAAATATAAATCTTAAACATAGCAGAAAATGGACTCGCTAAAATGTTGAAAACTTTATCGCTGCTGTAATAATATATAATGAAATAAATAGTACTAATCTAAATTTCAAAATCATAAAAATTCTATAAAACTTGTAGGTATATATAAAATTCCAATATTTTCTAAATCCCATAAATTAAATCTTGATCTAATGCGCTATATTTGTGGTAACTGGTAAGCGGTAGCGGTTTTAAAAAATGTTTCATAATTTCTAGAAAATAACTTAACAATTTCTAAAGTTACATCATGTTTAACTTATAACCGGTGTCGAATACGAGGAATTAATGAAACTTTTGGAACATTCCTTCCGCACAAAATCTAATCCCGGAATTTAAAATCAAGCAAATACCTACGGAGATTCATAGTTTTTAAAAGAACAATACATAACCCGAACCTAACTTAACCCGAATTCTCTTCTAAACGTCCCACACATGAAATTCCTTCATTATTTTATTTTTAGAATATGAATTTTCCTACATTCACGTTTTATTTAAATTTTATCTCGTACGTTTTTTTTCTTTTTTATTACTTTAGATGTGTGTATGTCAAAAATTATATTCAAAAATATGTAAAATACGTATTGCGTTCTATATATTACCAAGTTTTCCAAGAAATATTCCTAGTAACACCATTGATTTTCACGCAACCGATTTCCGACAACTATACCAACGAATTGATCCGCTGAGTAATAGGCCGATTAATTTGAACGTGATTTAATGTCAGAATCGATTCCACTATACGTCTATACACTCACCAGACTACTAGAGATTGATCTTCACGCCATATTTAATCGATTATATACATTAAACTGTCTGTTTTCGATAATTTACAATAAAAGGAATTTTCTTTCAATCTTAGGATTTTTCATGACTGAAGTCCTAACAAATATTTTAGTAAAATATGCTATATTATTTTATCTTACAAAAACCTACAGTACCATTGTACGAACATAAAGTAAAGTACGAGTATCGTATAGTCATTTTTACACGATTTCACAAATATCGACGGTTAAACATTTTTATGGCGTTCTGCCACTTGTATAAATACAGCAAATACCAGAATAAATAGATGTCTTTTCCCTTAAAATTGGGTAATCGTAATTGAAATCATGCCAGACGGGTAATTTGAGAATGTTAAAAACATTCATTCTCTGACTATTTAAGTGAATGCTTAACTCTTTTCCGACCAAAGTTATAGGCATCTACTTAAGAAAATATGCAATAATCATTCGAGTAATAGATTTTATTTAATTATCAAACGTATAACATGATAATGATAACTCGACCATTTATTAGTTTAGGTTATTGAAAATATGTAATTATTTTAATCTGTCCATATTTTCGTTAGACTTTTACGGGATTATGAAATTGATTCAAGCTAATAAATCATAAGCTAATGAAAGTTTTTGCACAATGATAACCTTTCTGTTAACTTTACTTATACATAACACTATACAGTATTTTAGCATTTATTTTTTTTTAAAAAAAAAATCCCCATTTTGTTTATGTCGTAACAATGTATTATTAATAAGTCGTTAGAAATTGAAAACAAAATGTAGGTCGGTTATAATTTATAATTATTTATTAACATTGTCCAGAAGTCAATGATGTTTTTTTTTTTTAACAAATTTATTAAGGCTTTAACAACAAAGATTTTAGCCTGCTTTATCTCAATGACGTTATTATTTGGTCAAAATATGACAATCACGACCAAAAATGTTAACGTCATAATAACACGGTCCGCATATTACTCTGATATAATCAACGTTGAGTTCCGCATATTCATTACCAACATTTCCCTATCATGTTGACTAAATGTGTTACCGATCAATAAAATATATATTACCTATAGATCATCATTATTATTATAAACTTACACAAACGAAACAAACAACACTGTCTCGTAAAGGCTATTTAATAAAAATATTTTATACGCAATAGCATTATTCTCATAACATAAAACGCTAGAAAAAATGTAATCAGATTAATCATACTGAGTTTCTGTAATTTAATGAAAAACTCACCCTTCGAATTATCATTCTTCGTAAGCGACATTTCAACGCTCACAAATTGAATTACGACAATGCAACCCAAACGCGTCTAATCCAATCATGTATCTGTGTAGGTATACCTTCGTTATTGTCATATGACCTAACTTACATCAGTGGCCAGACATTTTTTTTTTTGCTTATATCCATGACAATTTTACAATTACTAAGTGTTCCGCCAGGAATTACACTTTAAAATATAAACGTAACATTTTTGTCTTAATAAGCCTATCATATTAAAGGTAACATTTTTATAAACTACCACCATCTATATTTTTTAATATCTATTTTAGTACAAGTATCATATTTTATTCAAAAAACTCGCGAAGGAACTTGTCCTTCGGCCAGACACAAATATTAGTGGCCAAATAATTGAAACGCATATAAAATATTACATACTCTAATAATGCAATTGATGAAGCACTAAATATTTCTCGTTATTATTCCGTGTTTATTGTGCCAATAATAATTATCATTTTACTACCGTAAATGTCATCGATTTAACTGACTTTAATTTTAATTTGTATGTCAACGATATAGTAAACTCTATTTGCATTATTAAAACGTATTATTGTAACTTCGTATATTATTTTTGAATACATATACGAATACATTGATGAAGGTCGATAGTTTTAGAGTGATATAAGTATATTATGTTAAATAAAAATAAAAATGTATATTTCCTTGATTAATCTACGTATAAGTGTTGTGCACAAAGGAATTCACAATAATCAAGTACCTACCTAACGTATTCACATAACGTCGTCTCAAGAATAAGATATATAATATTTATAATTATGTATAATAGTTCAGACGTCGAAATCAAATTACTACCCCGTAAGTTTGAAATGTCTTTTAAGCTACGCGTAATGTGTTATATTAGTGTTTATAGATTATACGAGTTTTGTACTCCTACACACGTGGGCGCGATATAACGTTACTCGTGTCTGTATAGTTTAATTATTAAATGTTCAGTTCAACCGATATACTACATTGTGGTATTATTATTTACATATTTACGTCACACGATTCGAAATAATGAACATATATTCCTTAAAAACACGTATGTAAACGTGCTTTTAAATTATAGAAACTACACGCGTACACAATATGGTAATCACTTTCACTCGAAATTGTAAAATTCAATTTATTTCTGTACGGAATAAAATATAATAATATTTAGTCTTCGGTATGCGTGAGTATATTATACAATTATTTGTGCAAGATGTTTGCAATTTGTTCCACCCCCCGTGTATTGATCAACTCTAGTCAGAACTCGACAATGGTGTGAATCGATGCTACTATATGTACCATGTATTGTATAGTATACATTGTTCTTACACGTACGTACAACGGAGAAATAAAAATATTATACCGGCAACAGAAATATTCCAGATATTTGTAAAAATGAAAATTGGGAACACTTATATGTTGATTTCGCAGTGTGCAAACGCCTTATGAAAAAATACCCGCGGGATCACGTGCGTACAGTATACAAACATTACACAGGGTACCCCACGGAGATTTTTGTTATTCAACGAAAACGAAGGGTGTATCCTTTCCCGTTGCCCTGAATTAGTAAATTATGATGGGATGTCCTCACGTGTCAGGATCGTATCACTGCAGCAGTAGAAGTGTGCGACGTCTTCACGCGATGAAATATTCGCTCTGCAGACTCGAATTGACGCGCACACTTGGAAACGAATACGAGTATACCGGCTGTACTTCAAAAGTCACACTTTTATGTCAAAAGTCAAAACCCGCATTAAAACTACTTTGTATGCACTGGACATTATAGTAAGTACAAATATTATATCCTGTGAAGCTGGACGACGGAAACTATTCAACCAGTCTTCACCAATATTTATTTGTTCATAATACGATGAATCATTTCCCGATCATTTTTACCCGAGAATATTAAAATGAATAATACGAAAATCCCGAATATTCACAAGAAACTGGTTTCTTGTGAATGGGCCAATATTGAATCTTTTACAAATTAATCAAAATTTAACGACACTTCATTCTGCATGAATAGTTATCACTGTTATATATTAATGTGCTGAAGAGACAAGTAAAGCCGTTGCTGCTGCATTTTACATGCACGTCGTTACGTACTCGTATAGCTTATGGAAGAAGGCTGATAGACAGGCAACACTGAAAACTTTCAACAATCTGAACACCTACATGGTTTCTGCTTATAATTCTGCTTTATAATTGTGTTTCTTGATGAAAAGACGACATTGTTTCTCCTTAAAACCAAATCCACATTTTTCTACTCAAACTCACCAAATCTTTCATCTGTTCATAGTCGCATATCAGTATGATTATTTTAATTTGATAATAATGTCAATTGACCTTTTCGATATTTCCAGTTTTGATTTCAACTATTGGTTCGCAACTTAAAAATGTTCTCTATTATTGTATTATGTTTATTAAATAGTACGAACAGTATGAAACTAAATCATTCGAATAAGTACGTCACCAAACTTTAGTCATTGAACTCATTGTTAGTGTTCGCACCTTCTTAATACTGCGTCTTATCTTTTACTTGCAATTTTATACATATGCAGTGAATGGTATCTACGTTGTACGGCTGAAGAGAGATAACGAATCGTGTCATTCTTTATTTACCTAGGCTCTGGTCTATAGGCTCTCACGTGTCTGCAATTTATACGTAAAATAGCTTTAAATGAAAATTACTTCAATTACTTAAAATAAATAAAATATAAGAGATTTAATTTTATTATTACGAATTTTAAATTTCTAACTATAAAGCTAATCGTTAAAACAAAAAGTCATCAGTTACAATCTTACAAATGTACAACATAGGCAGGACATTTGCGTTCATCAGTTTAAATATTCGATTTTAGCTTTAATATTGGACTGACCTATTATAAAAATTCAAAGGGAAGAGCAACTGTGTTTTGTTTTACGGTAATATATAATTTGTATGTCTGCAGTACTAATACATACAGTTTGTACGATATTTTAATTTTTAAGTCAATTATGAGTATGTGCAATACACTATAAAGTATGTAAATTAGTTGAAATTTCAATCGTTATAAATAGTGATCTAGAGCGAATATTCAAGTGGAGTTTTTATTAATCTTAATCTAATAATTTACTAAATTCCATCTCTAGAAACTGTTTATATAAATGTTCTGTAAAAATGTCAAATCTATCCGATAGTTATATTTTGAGTTACGATAAAATAACCGTTTAATTGATACCGCCAAAACACCCGATTTCATCAAAATATAATTTTCTAACGCTTATAAAAATTGTTTACGCTTCTCTAGTAATTTTTTTTCTAGTTTGCTGGAAAAATCAACTTCTCTAGTACATTAAACTACATTTTAAATTTTTAAATATTGATATTGAAATGTTTATCAACTTTTAACTACAACAAAGTAGGCAGATTTCATATATTTTATTGATTTTTATCAATGTTTCAAATTCAAACGCTTATTAATAAAAATTGTGACTACAGAGTTTTGAGATTTTTTGTACGCGAGTAAGAAAAATCAACGAGGAACATTGTATTCAAATTTCAAAATTTCAAAATAAACCAACATTTTTTTGACATTTTACGAAAAAAAATTAAGAAAACTCTGAAATTTCGAATGGCTCTAAATAGCACAAAAAAATATCAAAACCGTTTGAAATTTAAACCAGCTCTAACAAATAGCCATATAAATATTTAGCGAAAATGTCAAGTGTCTAAATTTCTTATTTTTTAAAACATTTTCAGGGTCTTGTACTTCAAGTACATTTTAACTTTGAATGAAACACTAGCAATAAATTACTCAAAAAACGACATTTTATTATTTTGGTCATTGGTGTAACTTTTGTTTGCAAAGGTAAACATTTACTATTGTTTCACGTAACTCAAAAGTATACAATTTATAAACACAATATTGTTTTTCAACATACTATCAAGTATTCAGAATATTTTTATCGATTTCATATTAAATTGTAATTAATATACGGTAGTCGCACCCAGAAATAAACTCGTGATTTCATAGTGGATTGCATTTATATTGTGTACCCGATAAATTTAATTAGTATGATAATACAAGTAAATTAATTTCAACAAATTAACATTTTCATTTGAATACATACACTTACCCTGCGTGCATAATATGCATTTAGTGAAACTTCTACGAGTGATATTTAAATGGAAATTAGCTCGGGTGCCCATATAGTGCTAAATGTAAAAATTCTCTGACCGAGCGCTCTCTGGAGAAAGTTTTAATTTGGTAAAAACGACGCATTTGAACGGTCGACAATTAAGGGCTGACGAGCAGTTAAAACGCACGGATAGGTTGTATATACATGAACCCGCAGGGTACGCGTACAACGAACACGGGGAATCGTGTACCGGATGATAAACGGAAAACAAACACACTCACACTATGTATAGTCAGTATATACTATATAGTAGTCACTTATTACTCACTTAAAGAAGTGTACCGTAACGATAATAATAACGTGTACGTATGACGAACCGCGGTAACAACGGTAACGTTCGGAGACGGGTCAACGCGGTTTCTCTTGTTCAGCCGAAGACGACAATTGCAACGGTGCAGCAACGTGCATTTCAGTCCCTTGCGCACAACATTAACGACTCAACATATTTTGATCTTCGCGTGATAATATACCGGCGGCGGTCATCGCGAGGACGTTATCGGATTATATCGTTCGTATAAGAAAACTGTGTCTGCACGACAATGTGCACTGGTCGTGTCCCGCACCATACATACACGCCTAGAGAAACCGACGACCTAGCTAGGCGACCCTTAGAAAAATGAATAAAAATAAAAACAATACAATGCACGCACACACGCGTGCCACGCCGCACATACACGATATATCGGTCGCGGGGGCGATGGTGCAGGTGGTGGTGTTGGTGGTAGCGAACGGCACGCGAAGCCCTTCCGAGGCACGTGATTATCTTCTCTACCCCTCTGGCGACCCTTGCATTTTCTTCTTCCCCTTAACCTGCACCGTAGTTTACCCCTCCGCCACATCCGGTCACCTATAATCCAATAACAGCGATCGGGGGCCACTAACCCTTAGACCCTGCCCCCTCCTCCTGATATAACCAGTCCACGAACGCGACGTATATTACGACAGTAATAATAACGATGTGTGTGTATATATATTGTGCATATGCACCAGATGTGTTCTCGTCCCCGTCGGTTGACTGCACACTCGCGGTTAAAGGCATTATAATATAATATACACTACCACCTATCCCGCCCACGCTAACTCTCGCCCGTGTTTATATTACTATACCAACACGTATGTACGAACTTAACCGTAAAATGTTAAGAACACACCTGCCGGTCGCGGACAAACCGTATTTCACAATTATCGCGCGTGTTATTGGCGTTATTGTACGCGTACCGCAGTATACTTTCCACGTCCGAGTACTTGGTACGACATATCGACGTGCAGGTATTATTTTCGTGTAGGAACACGAGCCGCAACAGAACGAACCGCGTGTCGAGCGGCCGTACATTTAGTCGTCATTCGCCGTGCGCACGATCAATAAGTGCATGACTACCGTGGTAGATGCGGTGGTTGCAGAACAACAAAAATAGTCAAGTCACCGAATGTTTACGTTAACTACGGCTTGTCGTTTTTGTTTCGTTTATTTATAGACCCTCCGTTTGAGTCACGCGGGTGGATAACGTGTTCGCACGCGGATAAACGCCGTCGCAGCACACACTAATACACTATGCATTCGGTACCCACATTTACATATAGTACGTATACATGTATACGTACCAACGTTCGGCCAAACATGTTATTGCGATATGCAGTCGACTGTGGGTTAACAAGCGAAAAGGTGTTGAACGATATGCTCCATACTCAACTTTAGATTGTTGTAAATACTGCAAGTCCGATACATGTAGAAATCAACATTTTAATATTAATATTAATGTTAATAATACAACCGTTGGCTCTCACTGTGTATTATAGGATGGAGGTGGATTGTAGGCTTACTACAACAACTAGGTGTCTAGTCGCAGTGGAGTCAACATATTGTGTCTGGTGTGAACTAGTCTTCCCTGATCTAGGACATATATCCAGTATATGTCAACCTGGTTAGGTCATACCACCTAAAAGACGGAAGACAGAATGAATCGCCCGATGAAGATCGTTGATCACAAAGTCTTTTATAGGTAGGAAAATAGGATTTGGTGGTATTACATTTTCATAAAGGCATATTCTACGACTTACCACTCAAAAACAAATTTTCTTGTAGTTGTTTTTTTACTATATGAAACCGTAAAAATGCTGTCATACACCGAGTATTGTACAACTCACTGTTATATTGTAATATTTACAGATACGTATGCAGATAAAAATATACAATATTTTAATAGATTAATAAATAAAAAAAAACAAATAAAAGCGAAATTAATAATGAATACTAACAATATTTTATGCGTGTAAAAGATTGTTACTAAGTATTTTAATTTTTAATACCAAAGTACAAATTGAGAATTATAAATAAGAATGTAAACATTCTCAAAAAATCCTCCTTATCTTGAAAATACGCTGTTTATAAACAATACTCGCACTTACAATTCACAAATTTATACACAATCATTTTTTAAAGAAAATAGGAGGAAGTGTACACTGTATCAAAAAAAGTACATTGAAAAGTGCACAATGGTTTTATAAATATGATGCTATACTATTCTCATAAAACCGTGAAGGAAATAGCTTATTTATTTTATTGTGATGCTGTCACTAGTGAATTTTCAGGAGATTGAGTTATGTAAAGAATTACGTGGTTCAAATGAAAATATAAATAAATAATTAACAATATCCTTATTAAATAAACAAATTTTGTTTAGTACCTAAACATTTTTACGAACACTTTTAATTGATAAACATCAAATAATGTTATGAAATAAGTCGATTAGGAGTTCTAGGACTATTTCTTAAATTACCGTATGAAATCTATGTATAGTTGATAGTGTTGACAGTCGAAGACAACTATAGATGATTCTGTTGCATTCACATGGAATAAATAATGTTTCTCCAGAGTCCAAGGATTAAAAAAATTTGTTTTTTATTATGAATTATAATAGTTCTACGTCCATCATTTTTTTTATGCAATAAAATAAAATGCTTTCCGATTTTTTTCATAAAATATTGAACAATTATTTTACTTTTTAGTAATTTTCTTATATGGATACATACTCGTATATTTGTTGGATACTAGGCATATGATTTTCATTATAATTTGGTAAATCTATATATATATATTTCTTTGTATTATTAGTTATACTTTTTGTTTTTATAATTTTTATTTACATGTCATTATTCCCTATTCGTTTTTATCCTTCCATAATTATGTATATTGTCATTTTCTCAAAATAAAGTTGTTATTAAATTAAAAAACAAAATTTTTCTAATGATAAAATATAATAAGATACGCCTTCGTTCAAATATTATTCGCATAATCACTTGGTAAAATGCGGAGACACGTGGTGTTGTCGTAATACACTATGGTCTATACCATAGTATACTTAGTATATTTAATCTATGACTATACGTATTATTACTTATCACTTAAATCCAATTTGGAGGTAAGATAATTATTTTTAAGGTACGAAAAAAATGTCAAAAACGCGGTAAATCGAATAAACGCGGCAAATCGTATCTGTTTGATAATCACTACACCAAATAGTCCGCTTGGAACGTGGCGGTCAGCCACCAATTTTCGTGAAGCATTGAAAATAGAATATGCTATAAATATTCTATAATCAATGATAATGCCCGATAATGGTATAGCGCAGACTGCAGAAGTGCAGAGCCGCAGAGGTATTCAAACTTTTTCATCCCAAGGCTGCTTTGAGTCTTCACAAAATGTTGACGGCTCCCAAATTATAAATGACAAAAAAAACAATGTTTATATTTTGTACCTACTAATTATTTATTTACCATATTAAATATACGAAAAAATTATAAATAAGTAGTTATTGTAGAAAAAATTGTGATTCAATATTTTATGTTTAGTCTTATAGTAAATATAAATCAATATTAATTAAAGCTATGTTTAGCGAATGATTATTGAAGACAATTCAACGTTTCCCAACCGATGTGCCTCAATGATAATAATAAACGTTTTTCTTAAAAATATTTATTGGTTTTCAACTATATGACGTGGCTCCCTTCGACAACTCCCGCGACGCACAGTTTGTATACCTCTGGTATAGCGTCTATATCATTTATATTATCATATATTAAACTTTCACTAAGGCATTTTAACATAAAGTGTCTTGTTATGCTCCAAAAAAATTTTCCCCAAGTCAGTTGATTATTATTTGGAATATCTGATTGCTCAGAACGACCTGTAAAACCCATTTCTCCACAACATATAAAAGTTGTTGCAGCGGTACAAGTCTGACCATTTCTGTACGACTGTAATACTGCATCGTTGCAATACCCCAATGCGAGTCACAACTCACAAGATTCTAATGGATACTAACGGAGACCGTTAATTATTCGTAAACGACTGTATATATTATACAAATGTACCCATTATATTCATACAAATTGCCGAAATCTTGCAGTAAATGCATCAAAACCTTGATTAACCTATTAAATAATAATAATTAAATTAAAAGATACACATATGAATCGATTCAAATATTCACAAAACACATGTTTTGCTGTAGTGAATTTTGTTCATTTGTTGTAATGTAATATTGTAAAAAGTACAAAATGGATGATACCGTTAATAGAAGATATTATTTTCATAATTAATAACAAAAAAAAAAAGAATGTATGATTAGTTAACAAACTTTAATAAATCACAAATATAATTATTTAATCCTACATCAAATAATTATTAAATTACAATCCATATTTGGGTATTTTACAATATAAAAAGTTAATAACCTATTTAAAAAAATCTATTTTTTTATATTTGGCCCTTTAATTAGGTATATTGAGAAGGCAAAAAGGAAAATGTATATTATAAGTACTTCTTATTCTATTTAACATTTTAAGTACCTATTAAATTTGAATTAAACAAATTAAGAATTTTTATCCATTAACAATATACTGAACCCAATAATTCCTTTATTTAAATTATTTATGTTGTAGGCACAAGCCATAATACATTTATATTTTAAATTTAATAATTTTATACTTTTATTATGATACAAAAACTAAGGTTACTATATCATCAGGTTTTATAGTATCAGGTTTGACTAAATTTTACAAACTACAGAAAAAACTCTACAAATACCAGAAACATATCAAAATTTTAAAATAGCAGAGTACCTATAATACAATTAACAATATAATACAAACCAATAAAAATAAAAACATTTAGAAAATAGTTCATTAAAAATCAAATAGGTAATAAACACATAAAATTAATTTATACACCACTCATACATCATGACACTAATAAAAACAAAACATAAAATCATAAAAGGTAATCTTCATAGATCATGCAACACTTAAAACTGAGAAAAATAAGTAAACAACACCATACGTAATAATATACGTTTTTATAATATACATTCTGATTTACTGATAGTGTTTTCTTTTTCTTTTCACCTGAAACAGACAATAACATGCTTTAAACTAATACTAACAGGTATAATTTTAAACTTAAAAAAAACTAAAAATAACTAAAAGAAACTAAGAAAGCCAAGAATTACTAAACCCTAAAAATGTATGAAATAATAATTTGATTTATTTCAAACATAATGTGCACTGTATAAAAACATTTAAACTGGCATTTTATTTATATTGTACACCAGAAAATAATTGATACTATTTTAATGATTATATTTAAAATATCATAAATTCGTAGACAACAGAACACTTGAAATAAACTACCAAAGACAATAAATCAATTATCTGCCAAAATTTTATATATATGACTATAATGATGTGATAGTATATTTTCTTTCCAAATCTCTATATAATGGAAAACCGAATTTTTATTCTTTTTCATATCATTAAATTTAATTTTAAAAAGTTGTATTTGTTTTTTTGTAATTTCAGAGCGAAAAACTTTTTATTTTCACTTTTAAGTTGTAAAATGGTGAGCAATATGGTGTGTTTATAGTTAAAATAATGAATTATTTAGCTGGGTTGAATGGATGAACAGTTAAAATACCATGAAACAGTCAGGTAAAGAAAACCAAGAAAAATATCCACAAGATAAATATGCAAAATTTTTATTTTTAGTTAAATGGACAAAAAAAGGAACATTGGATGAAATAGTTGGAGTGGATTTTTTAGACAATAAAGTAATAATAAATCATCACATTTAAAAAATGTATCTGAGCGAAGTTATATTTGCAAGATAAATGGTTTCAACCAATTATATCAAAGAAATTAATAATTAATTTTAATCTAATAATTCTTCAATAGTATGGTCATTTTTAACAAGTATTAATAATATTACTAAAAATAAAGATAACTTACACATTATTTAAACATAACTAATTAGATTAAGCATAATCAGATAGATTTACACTTTCCAGAAACAACATGCAGTAAAAATAGTGCACCTACTAAGTAGTTTACAGTGAATGTTAAGCAACATGCAACTGACTATAAAAATTAATTGTTCTATTAAATTCAGAATCAAATTATTTGATTCTCAATGACTATGCCATTCAACAATTTAATAGCTAATTGTATGTATTAACTACTGAATTATAAATTAATCATAACTATTAATATTCAATATAATTTACTGGTTAATTGGTTAATAAAATTAAACAGAAGAACATTTTACTACTCTAACTACATTATGTACAACAAATTATTTTGTATTGATGAATAACATTTAAATAGATGATATCCTTTTTAATTAATCCTTTTTTTTAAAAAGATAAAAAATAAATAAGTAAAATGTTTACATTCAGAATTAATAAGTTAATGAAATAAAGTTAATACTATTATACTGATTTATTGAAATAAAGTAGGTAACTCAATTTTTAAATATACTTTTTTTTGGAAATATGCATTATAAACATGATACTATTAGTAAACTCTACTACACTTATGATTATAATGAATGGTATTATTTAAGTTTAAACAATTTTGGAACAATAGTTTTGGAGGAGGGGATAACGGGTTCTTCCTTTCGGATGGTGTTTCAACCTGGAAAGCAAGACGGCCAGCGACCAGATGGCAACTATGCATTATAAGCATAGCCAACTCAACCATTCGTCCACGCCACCCCCCATTTTCAATATTTACTATTTGAAAATTGACAAATTAATAATTACATACAATTTTAATTGCATTCCTTTAAAAAAATTAACACTAAGGAAGTCAAAATAAGGCATTTAAGGCAATTTTAATAGAACAGTAAATAATTGTTAAATATTTAGATACAAAAAATTTAATTATCATACTAACAACTAGATTTAATCAAATTTAGCCAATTCAAAATTATTAATCACTAATGAATAATAAATCAAAAATGTAAAAATGATCTTATACATTAAATATAATTTAATGTTAATGAAAATCTAAATCTATAATCACAGTATTAATGGAAGCATATTTAGAAAATAAACTAATTCAAGTACAAAACCAATAACCATCACCATTAAAGTTAATTTGGCACACATTTGTAACAATATCCAAACAGATATTTAAATGTCAAACCATTGTTTCTTTGTCGCTTATGACTTCGATTGTGCCATTTTCAGATACTTGAATAGCAACCCTAGTACAGTATTCTTTATTTTCTGCTATATTTCTTACCTTTGGTTTATTACAACTGTTTGCTCTTTTTGTGGTACACTGAAGATTATCAGGTTCATCAATACTTATTTTTTTGTCTTCTATTTGATATGATTTAAGCGTTTTACTGCTAGGAGAAGGTGATAAGAAAACACTACTCATGTTAAAATCCGATCTATCATTATCTATAGACTTACTGTTTTGTACATCAATTAGCAGCAAATAATAACATATAAATTAATATTAATTAAATAATACATAAAAATATATAATTTGAAATATATTGTTTACTTATTTAGAGTTCCAAAAAGACCATGTTCTTTGATATATGATTCCACCAATTCACTAATGAGAAATTTAACACTTTCATTCCGAGATAGTGCTCGGCGTACCTTAGTTGAACTAATTTCATTTGATATCCATTCAGTCACAACAATTATATTTGCCTGAATTTAAAATAAGTAGACCAAATATGAATTATTAACGTAAAAATGATAGTTAAAATATTACCATGTATTTGGTTAAAATATCAGATTCATAAATAAATTTATGAGGGTTGGATCCAGAACGACTAACAACAACTAAACCATAGTCTCTGACAATTGCCTCTATCTATAAACCACATAAGTTAATCCATGTTTATTGTGAATTCATGTTAAATTACTTACATCATCAATATTCCATAAGCCTGGGACAGCAAAAGATTCCAATAAATCTGCACCACACAAAAGTCTGATATTTATATCTATATTTTGGCTCAAGTCTTTGGCATTAATTTTTTTTACAAATTGAACAGGTAATAAAGATGTATCAACTTCATCACCATTTCGTATTGATGAAATAATTAAATTATGACAATCCTAAAGAAAAAAAAAAAAGATGTTAATAATAGATAAATATTTGAATGAACAAATGATAAAAGTTTACCTGGTGATGTTGAAGAACTTTTCTGGTACTTGTCCAACTGCTTTGCTTTACTTCCCAATCAGAAATCTTTACCCAAGGTAAGGCAACGAGAGCTTGTTCAATCATAGCACACCGGTGAATCGATGGTGCTAATCCTTTTTTTTCATATAAATCATGGGTAGGTGATATCAAACCACCACAAACCGTTAATCCTAAATGTTTTAAGTGATCTCGGGCAATTTCTATACAACACAATACAGTATATTATAATATTTTTAACATAAAAATAATACAACATAATTTACCAAACATCCGCAAATGCATATTAGTTGGTGGATTAAAGGATCCAGTTGCTAGCAATATTATATTCTTGTTGTCCAAAAACATTGTTATATATTGAAGGATAATTTATTTTTTAATCAGAAAACTAGTTTACAAATGTTTAAAATACAATATTACAAAATCGGTAATTCTGAACTGATAGAACACAAAGTGAACAATTCTCTAATTACCATGTTGAAAACTTCAATTCGGAGAACAGAAGTTAGAAGGCAATTCGTAGTAATCATTATCATAGTTGAACATTGTAAATCGATCAATTTCTCATAGACGATAGACCAACACATCCATTCATCTTACGTCATAGTCCGTTGATGATTAATGATAATTAATTCTATGGACTATATATTTTTGTCAGTTGATACTTTGATAATCTAAATCTAATGCCACAGCTCACAGAATAATAAAACTATGGCCACAGACACGATTAAAGATTGCTTATATCTCAAAACATTTATACACTTTCCTAGACAGTGGACACATGATTAAGAGATAATGTAATATCTTATCTTAACTCTTTAATCTTGCTAGACAACCTTGATAACGAATCTATCTTGATATAATATTATATACCGCGATCATGAACACGATTTAGATAATATAATGGTAAACGGTTGCCAAACGGAATATGTTAAAAGCCTTATCACATGAAAATTTAAATAGCTCGAGAGAACGTTGCACGCTGCAGCTGCTCTTATAGGCTGTAGCGTTATGACAAGTTCTCAATGTTCTCATACTTTCATAGCCCAGAAATAATAGTGTGGTTGCCTGATACCAGTGTGCGCTAGTGATCACAATCTTATCAATTACAGTGATTACTAGTTTACTGCATTATCAGTTTTTGTTTGACCGTTGTGATGTACAATGTACATAGATGTTGTACTTGTTCTATGTGAAATTGTCAACTACATGTTATTACTTATTAATTATTATTATTGTATTTTGTTTATGTTATTGTAACATTTGTACTCAGGGGACACCTTATACATAAACAAGAAAATATATTTTCTTACTTATTAAATAACATTTATTATCATACTTAGTAGTAGTAACAATTATTAATTTGTTTCAAAAGTGTTCATTGATGTCATCTTGGTAAATTTTAACAAGTTTAAATGTCTTCATTTTCAATTTCTTGATTACTCAGTTGCTCTGTTTTTAGAAGTAAGTCAAATTGTTGGTATACCAATTTATTAGGAGACAATCGTGTACCCATGTTTGAAATAAATATACAGTAAAACCTCTCTATAACGGACCCTCTATTAAACGGAATCCTCCTTATAACGGAAAATGTCAATAGTCCCAGTGCAAATAATATATAAAATTGACCTCTCTAAGACGGAACCTCTACTAAACGGAAACGGACAATTTTCGTAATCAAATTAGTAAAAATACTCTGTTTTAAACGGAAAATAAAATTATTTAAAGTAAAATTACAGGTTTTCCTGAAAAATAATTTGACAGTATTGCTTCACGATTGTTATATTGGCTTGTTAATTACATACCTTCTAATGAGCATGTGTAAAAAATATTAGATAACCAATATACGTAATTTTGTAAATATGAACAGCACAGTCGTCTTTTTAAGTAAAATGTTATTTTTAGTTCTTTAGTATTTTATACAAACACCTTTTAATATTAAGTCATACATTATAATCTTAATGTATAAATTTAAGTTGTACGAAGTACATATTTGCCTAAAATATAATTTTTTAACACATATATACATACATACAGTCTTGAAACTTAATTTTTTTTCTACCTCTTTATGGCGGAAAACTCTTTATAACGGAAAAATGTTTGGTCCCAAACGATTCCGTTATAGAGAGGTTTTACTGTATCTATAACAGGTAAAGAATTTTTAATTTTTGAGAAGTTAAATCTACCCCTGTTGTTTCCAACATGTCTGCTCCTTGTTTTACATATTGATCACAGTTATTATTTAATCAATGGGCAACCATTAGTCTTCGACAAGAATGAATATATTTTTTTTTACCATGATATATCTTCAATAGTCAATTAGTGCTCTCTACGACTTTACCACAATATTATTATAAACCTAAGACCCTGGTTGATAATTGATATTTACATTATCAATAAAAACAAATCTTTCTCTAGAACCGTAATGTTCCCTTGATTTGTTATGCCAATACAATTCTTCAGAAAGCTATCTAGTAATCATTTAACAGGCATTAATTTAAAGAACACAGAAAATGTAGTCTTTTACAAAATTTAATTTCTACTTTATTATAATATTAGCTTTAAATCTATATAATATTAGTATATAACAATTTTATCTGAATGTTATATATTAATATAAAACATATTCAAGTGGGTAGTTAAGTTTATAAAGCTAATCAATATTTAACCCGTTGTTGGTACACATATAGTTTGTAACATGATTGTTACACTATGAGCTCACACTTCACTTTTTATATTATTATTAATTGATCTATCAACTTAAAAAATCAAACCATATCTAGATTTATGTATATTTTTATCCTTCACTAAAAAGTATATAAATACTTTTTATGTACATTTCATAATTTTTAAAATAAAAATAAAAAACTACAATCTCATTCCAAAAAAATATTTTTTTTTCATATAAAGAAATACAAATTAGGATCAGCATTGGTATTGTCTGAGTCATCTCAAACAACTTCTTCGGTCTCTTCTAACCATGAAATAACTTTATTGGCCATGATAAATTAAAAAATAATAAAAACATGTGTACGTAATCGACTACGGCAGTGGTGATAAAAATATTGCGCGATTAGTACAGTATTAGCGCGACGCTCAATCGGTACTGTTGACTTTGTCTAACAATAACTGATGGGCAATGACAAATAGCGTAATTATTTTTTTTTATAAATATTTATAGACATGTTATTTGAAGGTATATATAGTATCAGATTAATTCAATAATATTTGTACGAATAACGCTCGAAATGCTATCTGTGTGAGCGGTGCGCTCACATGTGTACCAACGACGGGTTAAAACTGGCTTATGGTCAATTTACAACACAGAATAATAAATGTACACACTATAGTGTTTATCCACCTCAAAAATAAGCCACAATATTTCCCTAGAACAAATATTTTATATTGATTCTAAATCCTATAACGGTTAAGTGTAAACATAGGTACACAGCAATACATGCAATTGCTGAACGCTCATATGCTCATATATGCAA
This sequence comes from Periphyllus acericola, assembly GCA_949715065.1. Taxonomy (NCBI): domain Eukaryota; kingdom Metazoa; phylum Arthropoda; class Insecta; order Hemiptera; family Aphididae; genus Periphyllus; species Periphyllus acericola. The sequence continues at coordinate 34,222,768 of OX454267.1, read as the reverse complement.
TCTTAATTAATTTCCAGCAAATCAAACATTTTGATACTTCACACTTTACGGGCTATAAATCAAAATTTTGGTATCATTAGACTAAAAACCATATCCAATAATTCAATTTATAATCAATTTATAATAAAAATAAAAAAATTATTTAAGGATAATTTTATAAGTAAAAAACTTTTTTTAAATAGTTTATTTTTTGTATTTTAATAGAAATTACCTAGGGATAAACAAATAATTACCAGTTTCTTAAACTACAAATTAGTTTAGAAAGTACAATAGATAACATAATACTTATCCTGATTATTGAAAAAATGTCTATTTATTTATTCAATAGTCAGTTAGATTTTGTTACATACATACAAAATGATTGTTGTTAATATTAATAAAAATAATAATAACTTTTAAAATTACACTTAATACATATTAAATGTTGAATTAAGAGTTATAAAAATATAAAATATTGTTGATAAATTGTAGATCATTAATATTTCAACAATTTAACTTTCAATTTTCATAGAACCCAATAATTGCATTTTTTTCATGAATTTTGTTGAAAATAATAATAGCTATGAAAAAAAATTACATTTAAAATATAAATATGGATAATATACAGGATAATATACACATACTACTTGATACAAAACATGACATACTGAATAATAATTCATATAATAAACTTGTTAAATAAATTTGTTTATAATACAATCATATATCTTGAATATAAACTTCAAAAATCAAAAACTAAGATAAAAAATTAGTTAACAAGTTATCAATTTCAAAAGCAAAAAAAATCCTCAAGTATTAGCTTAGTAGTACATAGTATTTACAATAAATTTAAAATGAAATGTAGTAACAATAATATTTCAGTATAAAATAGTAACTTTAAAATTCTTATATAGTATTCTCTCAACATCAATATGTAAGAACTAATAAGTAATTAATAATTATATATCAGTATATAACTAAAATATATCATATTTTTAATAAATATAATATTCAATACATTCCTTAAATCATCAAAATTAATCACATAGACAACAAATATCAAGTGATGATAAAAAATACTCAATATAATATGAAATTAGAAAATTTAAATATATAAAAGAATTTTTAAAGAATATATTCAATAAGATATAAGATGAACAAATTACCACTAATATTTAAAAAAAAAATTGTTTCATAATTGTATGAACACTAGAGTTATTTTAATTATTAATTAATTAACTATGTAAACTAGTAAATTCAATAATTACTCTAAAAAAATTGATTTATCATAGAATATACATTTATAAAGAACAAGTATAAAAGTATCATAGCAAAGGAAATATAAATCAGATATAGAAAATACTTATGAAATAAATGGCATTGATAATTAATTATATAATACTTATTTACCACACTATTATTAATAACATCTTGGTCTACAACTAATTATAAAAACATTTAAATACTCACAGAAAATATCAAATATTACAGTATTTTTTTAAACATGTATATTTAACTTCAGCTACATGGCACATTATACGTATTGCTAAATTGATTTTACACTGTAAGTGTTTAAGAAGTTGTTCTTCATTTAATAGCATAAATGCTACACCATCAAATTCCTAAAATATTAATAATTAAAATATGTCAATTTAGTATGTCATTGTAATTGCCTACTTCCAAATAAAGCTTGCTAGCAATTTGTAGACAATTCATATCATTTGACAAATATTTGCGGACGTCTTCAGGAGACCAATATTTTGGATTTGAAGTGACTCTTATTGTTTCAAAATGACCAATATCAACTTTATAATTTTTAAATCTTGGATCTTGGCAATAGTAGTTCTCATATGTTAATCTCCTATAAAATATCATGTATTATTTATAATACATTTATAACAAACTAGGCACTTTAATGTAGCATCCCCCATGTTAAATCTTAAAAGTTCTAAATGACCAGCAGACAATCTTCTACCTCATGTTAAGGAATCCTGAATTGGCCATGATGCACACTTAAACAGTGCCTAGTTTGGTAAAATCAACTACAAAATACATATGATATGTAATGTTAGTTATTATTAGTTAAATAGTATACCATTCATCGTAAATAATAATTTCTTGATCAGTTCTATCAATATCTGATTTAGTGTTGCTATAAGTATCAATTTCATCCATCATACTTAAATTACTTTTTATTGATTCAATTTCAGATATAATGGATATTTCAAGTTCAGTAAAATTCTTATTTAATTTTGTCAAGTGTGATTCGAAATTATCTATACAGCTCATATAATAACAAAATCTTTTAACTAATGGAACATTTGACAAATCCAACACGGCTAAAGCTAAAAAATATTTGATACAATGAATAAGATAAATAAATTAAGTTATGTATCTAATAATTTGTGTTACTTATTATTCAAAAAATGAAAAGTAAAAACAATAATATAAGAAACAAAATGGATAGAATACATACCAACATTAAAAATTTCATGTTTTGATGCTGGACGACTTTGATGATTTTTTAAGTCCATAATATTACGATGCATATTATTTGTTTCAGTGTCTATAAAAGATTCTGATTCTAAATCAAAAAAAAATACAGTACATATCAAAAAAAAAATACTACTACACAGGCAAAGAGTGGCTATAATAATAATAAATAATAATAAAACAATCAAACATACCACACTGAGTGATTTCTTCATCTTGTGCTGATGACCTCTCAGAACGGTCAGTGTAATAATAAGCAGCATAAGATAAAGGCCTTGTTCCATCAAATTTTATTTTACTTGGCTTCGATTCTATAGAATCAATTTTAGATTTTAAATTTAAATTTCATACCAAAATAAAATAATTATTAATAATACTTGAAAGTAATACAAATTATAACATACCAAAGCTTTTAATGAGTCCTCCACTTAAATTAAACTGACTGTCAACAGATGAGTCTGATTCAATAGGAATGGTTGATTTAGCCCTTTTTCTAGCAACTTTCAAACTACTTTTCTTGGGTTCTTTAGTATTAGATTTAGAATCAAGATACAAAAATTATTACTAATAGTGAAAAGTAAAATTGTATGAGATCAATACTTTTAAAATGATAAAGTATTATTAAAAAATAAATATATATATATATATATATATATTAGATTATTTATTAAAAATCATTAAATAAGTCTAATAATATCAAATTTAAATAAAATATAAAATTAAAATAATTGCATAGAATATAAGACAGTGATGTCCAACCTTTTTTCATTGGCAGTCCACTTTGGTAAACAATTATCATTGAGCGGACCACCAAATATAAAAGTATAGATAATTTTATTCTTAATCTAATAATATAATTTTGTTATATATAGTATGTATGCAATATAAATGTAAGTACAAATTGGACTATTTTCTTATATTTTGACCATATTATGGATCAAAGTACACATTAGTTTGATCAGTATGCTCTTTTGAGTGCATGGGGGTGATTTAGATATTAAATTGTAAAATTTCCGTTATGTGAACTAATAAAATATTTTCACGAATGAAACAAACCAAATTAGTTCATATATTGCAACATACGAACAATACCTACTTTCAATTTCAAGGATTGGAACAACTAAAGTCAAACCAGATTTTTCATTATTAGTAAATGTAAAACGAGCTCAAATTTTACATAAAAATAAGTGTAGAAGATTTTTGTATATTCTTTTGTTTTATAATTATTATTCCTACTATTATTGTATTTTTGGAATATATATTTAAATAAATTGATAAATTGATAAAAAAAAAATTGTCTATTACATTTTGGAATATTTTGTTTAATCTAAAAAATGTGTAACAGGTCACATAGAATATATTCGTGGTCCGCACATTAGACATATTTAATCATTATTAAGAAAAGTGGGTATAAGTATTCAGTATTTACGATAAAATATTACATAGTACATACCAAATTCATTGGTTTCTTCATTAATACTTAAATTATTCTCAGAACAGTCAGAGTCAATGGAAATAATGGATTTAGTTCTTTTTCTAGCAACATTCATACTCCATGGATCAGTTTCTAGAACATAAATTTAAGTTTTAGATTTAGTACCAAAATAATGTAATAAAAAAATACCTAATATATTGTTTTCTTCATTGATGGTAAAATTATTCTTGGAAGAGTCCAAGTCGACGAAAGCAATTTTTTTGGATTTAGCAATTTTTCTAGTTTTTCTAGCAACTTCTAAACTACTTGCATTGGCGTCTATAGTATCCATGTTAAATTTAGAATTAGAACCAAATTACAATAATTATTATAACCAACCAAAAGTGAAAAGTTATAAAATTATTACATACCAAATTGATTGGTTTCTTCATTATAAGTAAAATTATTCTCAGAACTGTCAGAGTCAATAGAAATGGTAGCCATTGTCATATTTCTAGAATCTTCCATATTCATTGGTTTAAATTCTTGAGTATCAATTTTAGATTTAGCTTTAGAACCAAAATAAAATAGTTAATAAAATATTTTTGCTAATAGTCAAAAGCAATAATATTTTTTTGAACAAAATTATAACATACCAGATTTACGGTTGAATTCTTTTTTTAGGGTAGACCATTTCTTGAAAGACTCAGGGTCAAAAGACATAGATTTAGCCCTTTCCTTAGTTTTTCTAGCTACATTTAAACTATATGCTTTAGCATCTATTTTATATAATTTGAACTTAGAATTAGAACTAAAAATAATTACTATACCTTATAGAGAAAGATTATAAAAGTTATAACATACCATATTCTTCGATATCTTCAATGTGAGGAAAATTATTCTCAGAACTATCAGAATCAATAGAAATGGTAGCCATTGTCATATTTCTAGAATCTTCCATATTCATTGGTTTAAATTCTTGAGTAACAATTTTAGATTTAGCTTTAGAACCAAAATAAAATAGTTAATAAAATATTTTTGCTAATAGTCAAAAGCAATAATATTTTTTTGAACAAAATTATAACATACCAGATTTACGGTTGAATTCTTTTTTTAGGGTAGACCATTTCTTGAAAGACTCAGGGTCAAAAGACATAGATTTAGCCCTTTCCTTAGTTTTTCTAGCTACATTTAAACTATATGCTTTAGCATCTATTTTATATAATTTGAACTTAGAATTAGAACTAAAAATAATTACTATACCTTATAGAGAAAGATTATAAAAGTTATAACATACCATATTCTTCGATATCTTCAATGTGAGGAAAATTATTCTCAGAACTATCAGAATCAATAGAAATGGTAGCCATTGTCATATTTCTAGAATCTTCCATATTCATTGGTTTAAATTCTTGAGTAACAATTTTAGATTTAGCTTTAGAACCAAAATAAAATAGTTAATAAAATATTTTTGCTAATAGTCAAAAGCAATAATATTTTTTTGAACAAAATTATAACATACCAGATTTACGGTTGAATTCTTTTTTTAGGGTAGACCATTTCTTGAAAGACTCAGGGTCAAAAGACATAGATTTAGCCCTTTCCTTAGTTTTTCTAGCTACATTTAAACTATATGCTTTAGCATCTATTTTATATAATTTGAACTTAGAATTAGAACTAAAAATAATTACTATACCTTATAGAGAAAGATTATAAAAGTTATAACATACCATATTCTTCGATATCTTCAATGCGAGGAAAATTATTCTCAGAACTATCAGAATCAATAGAAATGGTAGCCATTGTCATATTTCTAGAATCTTCCATATTCATTGGTTTAAATTCTTGAGTAACAATTTTAGATTTAGCTTTAGAACCAAAATAAAATAGTTAATAAAATATTTTTGCTAATAGTCAAAAGCAATAATATTTTTTTGAACAAAATTATAACATACCAGATTTACGGTTGAATTCTTTTTTTAGGGTAGACCATTTCTTGAAAGACTCAGGGTCAAAAGACATAGATTTAGCCCTTTCCTTAGTTTTTCTAGCTACATTTAAACTATATGCTTTAGCATCTATTTTATATAATTTGAACTTAGAATTAGAACTAAAAATAATTACTATACCTTATAGAGAAAGATTATAAAAGTTATAACATACCATATTCTTCGATATCTTCAATGCGAGGAAAATTATTCTCAGAACTATCAGAATCAATAGAAATGGTAGCCATTGTCATATTTCTAGAATCTTCCATATTCATTGGTTTAAATTCTTGAGTAACAATTTTAGATTTAGCTTTAGAACCAAAATAAAATAGTTAATAATCTATTGATATACTAATAGTGAAAAGCAATAACATTTTTTTAAACAAAATTATAACCAGGGTTCGGATTTTATAGCATTTTTTTTTCTATTATAGGATTTTTTTTTTTTTTATTTAGTTATAAATTAAGACATTCCTAGCCGATGTCTATCTATGTCTATGGGTCTATGGATAACAGAATATTTGTGGCTATTTTAAAAAGATGATTAAGTATAAAAATAAGTATATAAACAAATTAATGAACATAGAATATTATAGATTAGTTAATTGATTACAAGTGAGAAACAAATTTTTATAACAACATAACTTATCGGATTGTAATAGGATAGATAAAAATAGCAGAACAGGCTATACATTTTCCCCAGGAACTCTAAATATGAAATTTTATTTTGCTATATTTTGCATATTTGAAGAATTTTAGATTTTTAGTGCTAATTTTGAAGTTTTGGTGCTATTTTTTGCTATTATTCTTAATTCAACGCTTTATTTTGTATTTTTCATAAATCTTGTTTATATTGAATGACAAATAGTATTGTAGTAAACTTCACAATTCTCGTAGAAGGAATAAATAAACTACAAACAAAAGGCCTTTTGTTTAATAACAGTGTTAAAAATAATCAAGGTTAAAGATTAATCGTTCAAATCATTATGGGGTGAAGCCGGTATAATTGTAAAAAATAAATTTAAAACTGTATTTGAAAATAATAATGCCTTGTCAACATTAAAACGCATTTCCAAAGTATTGTCAGGTGAAGAGGAAAATAGTGAATTAGACGGAGATCTTGAAGAATTGACTAGTGGCAATATAGTATTCACCTATTACATCAGTTGATGTTGAACGTTCTTTTTAAACCTATAAGTTATTGTTGACTGATAACCGCCTGAACTTCAAATTTGAAAATTTGGCAAAACACTTAATCATACAGCGTAACTCAGGTAAAATTAATAATTAATAATTACTTAAATTTTATTCTTATTTACTCAGATAATTTTGAATAGTTGCATACATACAATGTCATCATTCAAGGTATTAAGTTAATCAGTACATATAAGTTTTTTGAAACTGTTAACGGAGATTTTTATAAATGTATGATTTAATTAAGTTATATGATAAATTTAATAACATTTTGATTTGTATTTATTTATTTTTTTGTTGCTATTTTTTATGTTTTTATGGCATATTTATAGAGCATATTTTACAGATTTTTGGTCATATTACAGCACATATTTTAAGATTTTTGGTGGTATAAAATCCAAGCCCTGATTATAACATACCAGATTCACTGTTAAATTCTTTTAGGGTAGAACATTTTTTGAAAGAGTCAGAGTCAATGAAAGACAAAGATGTAGACCTTTCTCTAGTTTTCCTAGTAACATTCAAATTACTTGGTTTGGCATCTATTAGTAAATACAGCGTTATAATTAGAACACAAGTACAGTAACTGTTATTTCTAATACTGGAACTTTATCAAAATGATTAAACTTTTACATACCATATCGATTGGTTTCTTCATTATAAGTATAATCATTTTCAGAACAGTCAGAATCAATAGAAACTATAGATTCAGGTCTTTTTCTAGCAAATTTCATAGACCATAGCTCAGTTTCTAGACCACAAACTTTAGATTTAGATTTAAAACCATAATAATAACATTAAAACATACCAAATTGCTTGTTTTTATCATTCAGAGTAAAATTATTCTCAGAACAGTCTGAGTCAACAGAATACATAGATTTTTTCCATTCCCTAGTTTCTTTAGCAATATTGAAAGAACTTTCCTCAGCATCTATTGAATCAATTTTAAATTTAGAATTAGAAACAAAGATTATTATTATACCTTAAAGAAAAATGTTATAAAAATATTATAATTTTAACATACCACATTTGCTGCTTTCTTCTATAAGAGTAATATTATTCTCAGAACTGTCAGAATCAATATAAATAGTAACCACCTCCATATTTCTACCAATTTCCATATTCATTCGTTCTAATTCTTGAGTGTCAACTTCAGATTTAGGTTTAGAACCAAAATAAAATAGTAAATAAAATGTTATTACTAATAGTGAAAAGCAATAATATTTGTACAAAATTATAACTTACCAGATTCTTTATTGAATTCTTTATTTAGAGTTAATCTGTTCTCGGAAGAGTCCGAGTCGATGGAAGCCATAGATTTAGCCATACCTCTAGTATTTCTAGCAACTTCCAAACTATTTGCATTGGCCTCTATAGTATCCATGTTACATTTAGAATTAGAACCAAATTACAATTATTTTAACCAACCAAAAGTGAAAAGTTATAAAATTATAACATACCAAATTGATTAGTTTCTTCATTAAGAGTAAAATTATTCTCAGAACTATCAGAGTCAATATAAATGGTAGCCATCTCCATATTTCTAGAATCTTCCATATTCATTGGGTTTAATTCTAGAGTATCAATTTTAGATTTAGAATAGAAATGAAGTACAATAATTATTATGACCATTAGTGAAAGGTTATTCAAATTAAAACATACCATATTGATTTGTTTTTATATAATAAGTTAAATTATTCTCAGAACAGTCAGAGTCAATGAACACAGTAGATTCTGTTTTTATTCTAGGAACTTCCATACTGCATTGCTTAGTTTCTAGAACATACATTTTAGATTTAGATCAAGAACCAAAATAATATAATTATAACATACCAAATTGATAGTTTTCTTCATTCTGAGTAAAATTATTTTTAGAACTGTCAGAGTCAATAGAAATGGTAACAATCTCCATATTTCTACCAATTTCCATATTCATTCGTTCTAATTCTTGAGTGTCAACTTCAGATTTAGGTTTAGAACCAAAATAAAATAGTAAATAAAATGTTATTACTAATAGTGAAAAGCAATAATATTTGTACAAAATTATAACTTACCAGATTCTTTATTGAATTCTTTATTTAGAGTTAATCTGTTCTCGGAAGAGTCCGAGTCGATGGAAGCCATAGATTTAGCCATACCTCTAGTATTTCTAGCAACTTCCAAACTATTTGCATTGGCCTCTATAGTATCCATGTTACATTTAGAATTAGAACCAAATTACAATTATTTTAACCAACCAAAAGTGAAAAGTTATAAAATTATAACATACCAAATTGATTAGTTTCTTCATTAAGAGTAAAATTATTCTCAGAACTATCAGAGTCAATATAAATGGTAGCCATCTCCATATTTCTAGAATCTTCCATATTCATTGGGTTTAATTCTAGAGTATCAATTTTAGATTTAGAATAGAAATGAAGTACAATAATTATTATGACCATTAGTGAAAGGTTATTCAAATTAAAACATACCATATTGATTTGTTTTTATATAATAAGTTAAATTATTCTCAGAACAGTCAGAGTCAATGGACACAGTAGATTCTGTTTTTATTCTAGGAACTTCCATACTGCATTGCTTAGTTTCTAGAACATACATTTTAGATTTAGATCAAGAACCAAAATAATATAATTATAACATACCAAATTGATAGTTTTCTTCATTCTGAGTAAAATTATTTTTAGAACTGTCAGAGTCAATAGAAATGGTAACAATCTCCATATTTCTACCAATTTCCATATTCATTCGTTCTAATTCTTGAGTGTCAACTTCAGATTTAGGTTTAGAACCAAAATAAAATAGTAAATAAAATGTTATTACTAATAGTGAAAAGCAATAATATTTGTACAAAATTATAACTTACCAGATTCTTTATTGAATTCTTTATTTAGAGTTAATCTGTTCTCGGAAGAGTCCGAGTCGATGGAAGCCATAGATTTAGCCATACCTCTAGTATTTCTAGCAACTTCCAAACTATTTGCATTGGCCTCTATAGTATCCATGTTACATTTAGAATTAGAACCAAATTACAATTATTTTAACCAACCAAAAGTGAAAAGTTATAAAATTATAACATACCAAATTGATTAGTTTCTTCATTAAGAGTAAAATTATTCTCAGAACTATCAGAGTCAATATAAATGGTAGCCATCTCCATATTTCTAGAATCTTCCATATTCATTGCTTTAAATTCTTGAGTAACAATTTTAGATTTAGCTTTAGAACCAAAATAAAATAGTTAATAAAATATTTTTGCTAATAGTCAAAAGCAATAATTTCTTTAAAAATAATAACATACCAAATTCTTTATTGAATTCTTCTTCTAAGGTGATCCGGTTCTCAAAACAGGCAGAGTCAATAGAAACAGAAGGTTTAAATCTTTTTTTAGCAGCTTTCATACTACTTGGTTTGGCTTCTAGAGTATTAATTTTTAACTCAGAATTAGAACCAAAATAAAATAATTATTCTCACTAATAGTGAATAGTAATTACAATTAATTACAATTATAACATACCAAATACTTTACTAATTTCTTCATTTAGAGTACTATGGTCTTCAGAACAGTCGTAGTTAATAGACGCAGCTGGTTTAGCTCTTTTTCTAGAAACTCCCATATTCCTTGGCTTAGTTTCTATAGAATCAATTTTGAATTTAATTATGAACCAAAGAAAAATAATTTAAACTTACCAAACTGATCCATTTTGTCATTTAGAGTCGAACTATTCTCAGAACTATCTGATTTTAAAAGAATAGACGATTTAGCTCCAATAACTTTTATATTATTTGATCCAGTTTCTTTATTTTCTATTTTTAAATTTGTTTTTGTACCTATAAATGAAATGTATATGTTATTAGAATAATAACTTTAACATATAATTTAAAGAGAAAAGTTTAAGTAATTATAAAAATTAATACAGTACCGACTTGTGGGATTTCTTCACTAAGAATTATATTATTTTGAGAAGAGTCAGAGTTTATAGAATCAGAAGGTTTAGCTATTTTTCTAACAGCTTTCTGCCTTCTTACTTCAGTATCTAGAGTACCAATTTAATAATTAGATTTAGAAACAAAACAATATAATTACAACTTACCAAATTCTTTGATTATTTCAATAGTACTTAATTTCTTCTCAGAACAATTTACATTTTTAAAAGTTGAAGATTTAGCTCTTTTGCTAGCAACCTCCTGACTTCTTACTTTAGTTTCTAGAGTGCCAATTTAATAATTAGATTTAGAACCATAATTATATAATTGCAACTTACCAAATTCATTAACTTTTTCAATAATACTTAATTTCTTCTCAGAACAATCTGCATTTTTAAAAGTTGAAGATTTAGCTCTTTTCCTACCAACTTTCTGACTTTTTCCTTTAGTTTCTAGAGTACCAATTTAATATTTAGATTTAGAACCAAAACAATATAATAACAACTTACTAAATTCTTTGATTATTTCAATAGTACTTAATTCTTTCTCAGAACAATCTGCATTTTTAAAAATTGAAGGTTTAACTCTTTTTCTAGTAACTTTTAAACTACTAGGCATGGCTTCAAAAGAACCTATTTTTATTTTAGATTTAGAAACAAAACAAATGTATATGTATTTTATACTATTGCTTTAACAAATTATTTCTTATATGGAAAAGTAAAAGTATTTATAAAAAATTATACCATACCAACTGGATTGATTTCTTTGGTTAAATTATTCTCAGAACAGTCTGAGTTTATATGAACAGAACCTTTATCTTTTTTTTTTAGTGACATAGATTGTATTTTAGATTTAGATTTTGAACCTAAAAATGAAATACAAATTAAAATAAATAGTATGAACTATGAAGTATACAATATTACAACATACCAACTTTAACAATTTTTTTATTGGATGTTAAATGTTTTTCTGAACAGTCTGAGTTTATTAAAACAGAAGGTTTCGTAGTCTTTGTTCTGGTAGCTCTCATATTAGTGGACACCGTTTCTTTGTTTTTAAATTTAGATTTTGAACCTAAAAAAATTTCGAGAATTAATATATTATAAAAATATAACAGTTTCACTTAATTTAAGGTATACATCATTTTATCAACGTATTAAGAAAAGAAATTAAATAACTACTTTACAACTCATATTCTACAGCCTTCACTACGGCAAAAAATGACATTCTTACCTCTAAGAACAACACAACTAAATACAGAGGAATTTCATAACAAAGTGTTTTCCTTGTATCAAATAATGTATTTACAGGGTGGGGCAGTGAATCGGGCGATTTAAAAATAAATATGGAAAGCCCTGTAATTTATATGTGCGTACTACCATAGATTCTTACTATATGTATATTTAATCTATGGTACTACAACTATAAAATTATGTTCACCATAAATAAGCGTTTAGTTATCAATTATCATGATTCATGAATCGTTGGACTGCACAACGTGCGTTCGCTGTAAACGCGTTTTATCTAAACAGCTCTAGTTTTGTGGTAGCGCAGCGTGTTTTCCGCGCTTATTACGGCATTAATCGTAATCACCCAGTGCCGTCGGTCTATGCAATAAAATTATGACTGAACAATTTTGAACAGTGGCACAACAATTAAAAAAAGGGGTGGAAGAAAACAAAATATTCGAACTCAAGAGAATATTGAACGAGTAAAAGAAGCAATTGTAAGAAGTCCCCGTCGGTCGGCACGTCGTCATAGTGCTACACTCGGATTATCTAACCGAACCATTAGGAGAATTTTACATGATGATCTTCATCATCATCCGTACAAAATTCAAGTGGTTCAAGCTCTAAATGAAAATGATTATGTCAGTCGAAGACGTTTTTGTGAACAATTTTTAGCTTTGATTAATGAAAATAAAGAAATTGTCCACAACTTATGGATGAGTGACGAGGCTCATTTTCACCTATCCGGATACGTCAATAAGCAAAACTTTAGGTACTGGAGTGACACAAACCCTCGTCAACTTAATCAGAGACCACTGCATTCCTCTAAAGTAACGGTTTGTTGCGCTTTATCTTCTTCAGGAATCATAGGGCCGTTTTTTTTCGAGAACGAACGTGGAGAGGCAGTCAACGTAAATTCAGAGCGATATTCACAGATGTTGCAAAATTTTTTTATTCTACAAATTGCTCAATATGGAGTGACTGGATTTTTTCAACAATATGGGGCTACGAGTCATACAGCTAGAGTATGAATATTCTAAAAGATTTGTTTCCGAACCGCATAATTTCTCGAAATGGGAATATTCCTTGGCCTCCACGTTTGCCTGATTTAACGGCCTGTGATTTTTTTCTGTGGGGGTACATCAAAAGTAGAGTATACCAGACACCACTAAGGACACTTGATGATCTTAAACAAAGAAAACGAGAAGAGGTGACACAAATCTCACCGGAAATTCTGCGAAACGTCATGACCAGTTTTCAAAGACGCCATCACGAATGCTTGCTTCGAAATGGACGCCATCTTGCAGATATCATTTATAAAAATTAAATAACAAATTAACACTTCTTTAATGCTATTTTATATACTTTCAGGTTATATAAATATATTTGTTAAAAAAAATACTTGTTGGGTTTTTATAGTTATTTTAAAATCTATTCTGCCTATTTGGACATATGGGATACAGTTATGGGGCGCAGCCAAAAAATCGAACACTAACAAAATACAAACCTTTCAATCTACAACCCTTCGCATAATCACAAATGCCCTGTATTACGTCTCTAATCACACTCTTCATACCGACCTAAAAATTAAAACCATAGAAGAAACAGCCAAAACCCTTTTTAAAAGATACCACTTCCGACTGATTAACCACCCCAACCCACTTATCAATGCTCTCAGTTCCGATACCATCCCCGGTAATCCGCCTCGCAGGCTAAAAAGAAAATGGTGCCGAGACTTAAATGTCAATTAACAAAAGAAAAATTTAATTAAATAATTATAAATAAAAATGTAAATAAAAAATCATGTTATAAAGTGTCGCTATTGGGTGGCTGCTTTTATCTGTAAATACTCAAGTTATAAATATTTCCGCATGCATGCTTATTGTAATATATAAATTACAGATTGTACGCATATAATAAAAAGTTAAAAAAAAAAAAAATTTTAAAATCGCCCGATTCACTGCACCACCCTGTATGAAAGTATTTTATTTCAGTAATTTACTGCACAGTATTTTTTCTTTTGTATACATTTAATCAATAATAAGTATTACAGTATGATACACTAAATGGTCTTAGATTATTTTAAATAAATACTTACTTTGTTTTTCCTTTACTTTACAGAGATGACACTCTATTTGTTCAGTAGCCATAAAGTTTTTACACATATCAGAAACTAGGCAAACATTATTACAAAACAATTGAGCCTTATCCTTTGATACAGGGAAAAGAAGATGTCCAGAATTTTCGGCACAAGATTTGTTTGCTCTAAAAGAAAATAAGTCATTAAGATTATAATTAAATATTATAATACATAGGGCCCAGATTTTAATGCTAAATGCATCATTTTATGAGTGATGCTTTCCAATTAATAATTAATTCCATGTATAACATATACTTCAAAGATGACTCATTTTTCAGTAATTATTTTTATGCTACTTTTATACTATAATTAGTTAGTTTTAAGGCATATTTGTACATTATACAGCATAATAATTTTAATCTTACTAATTTATAATGGTATCTAAAGATAATTTCTAAAAACATCATCACAACTGCTTTATGTAAATTTTTTTATTTTTTTTAATTGTTCCTGTAATAAATCTTTGGTTTTTAATGTAAATTTTAAATCAAGTACCTAATGAAACAATAAATGTAAAAACATTTTAGCAGTAAAATATTTATGGATATTTTTTAGAGCATTTTTCAATGGTTTTTAGGAAATTTAAATTTGGGCCCAAATAATAAGATAATAAAAATAAAATACTTACTTGGATATAACTAACATGTTAACCCCACCAGGCCCATTAAACAACAATTTTTGAACATTTTTTATTTTCTTTAGTGCAGTTCCAGGACGATTATTACAGTTTATTAATAAAGTAATTCCATGCTTTAAAATTTTTGATACAGGACCTGGTCCAATAACTTTTGGTAACTTCAGACAATTTTTTTTTAGGACTTGTCTACCAGAATTACAATTTTTGTTAAAGTATATACATATTTCTTCTTCAATATTATCTTCTAGTGAAATTTCATCATGGACTTCTTCATCTAATTCACGTGGCTCAACTCTAATATTTTTAACTGGCTTAACGTTGTTTAACTTTTCATTTGCAGATTTTGAGATAATAGCATTAACACAGTCTTCATTCAATATATTCTGTATAGACTCTTCCAATTCATCTTCAAAACGATTATCATTCCTAAAGTTAAATACATTTTATTTTCTCAACATGAATAAAGAAAATTAAATAAATACAAATATGAAAAAATTCATACTTTTTACTATAGTGATAAAATATTTCTCCTTTAACGAAATTAGGATATTTTTCTAAATAATCATTATCTGATTGATTAAAATCAATATCAATATCTGATGCATAATACATTGTATCATATTCATCACTATCATTAAATGGAAGTTTTGGAGTAGTTAATGAGTATTTATGTTTATTGCACCAACCAACTGGAAAAACATCATCTGAATAAACTGATCGCACATGTAATAATTCACAACACCTTAACCAACAAAATAATTAAATTGATATATAAATAATTATTTTAAATATTAATAATACAATTTGTACTACCACTGGGTACGATCAAAAGACAAAATCATCCAATGATCTGTGAATCCTTTAACTGTAGCCACACGAATACGATCAGTTTCGATAGGATCAACAGCTTCTAATTTCATGCCTACATGAATACGGTCAACTTTTTTTCTACATGCATTATCAACATTAGCTAATTTGGAACCTTTCATTGAAATATATTTAGACCAAGAAAATGTATTTTTTGATTTCCAATCTGATGGAGGCTTTAATAAGAACTTATGTTTACTAGCCCAGCCTAAAATAATATTAGAATACTATTAATACACACTTATAATATATTTAAATTATTAAATTATAAAAAAATTAATTTGTTGAACCTCCATTAAATAAATAAGGATTTTCCTTATTGGCTACAAATGTAATTCTTTTCTCAATATTATTATCATTGTCAACCTCGACTTTAAAATAGCGATTATCATAAATCTTAACGATTGTAGCAACATAGAAAACCATTAATGAATAAGGATTTATTACTTCTAGCATTTCTCCGACTTTATAACAGTGTTGTTCTGGTGTTTTAGGCTGATAACATACACAATACAAATGCAATAATTTTATAATTATCTTAAATAAAAACACCAAAAAATTTAAATATATTTTAAAAATAAATAAAATGAAAGCCACTTTCTTAAACTTTAACACATTCACGGCCTACTTTTATTTAAAATTTGTATTATTGATTATTTTTTTGCACATATATTCTGCTAGATTTTATTATAATGTTAACTTATATAAGGTTTGTTAAGCAATGCTCACTAAATGAAAGTAAATAAAGAGTAATGTCACCAATTAGAGAGTGAATGTGTTAAAGGGCATACATAATATTTAAGAGTATTTAAGAATATTAGATACAATTATTCTAATATAACATAAATAAATACCTTTAATACATTCAACAAAAAATTAGATTCCAAATTATCTTCAAACTTAGCATCTAAATTCATAACTCTCCATGGAAGTCCTACAAATATATAAAATGGACTAGGTATATTAAAATAACATTTTTACTTTAATTAAATACCCTTCCGTTCTGCCCATCCTAATGGAAATATACGTTCATTCAAATAAAATAGCCAAAATGATTTTTTTTCTGGACATAATACTCCTTGCATTTTTAATAATAACCTTCCTCCAACATTTTTAAGTATCTTAAAAAAACACATATTAATAAATAAGATTAAATTAATTATAATTAAGAATATTGCAACAAATAACATTAAGTTTATCATTGATTATAAAATATATTTTACTTTTGAAATCCAAACTCGATAAGGATATTCTATGTCTTGAACTTCTATAAACATTTCAGGCTTAAATACATTGTAAATTGGAGCACCTTTCTGAAAATGGTATAAATAACTTAAATATTGTATTTATTTATTAAAATACAAAAATATACCAATTGTATGACAGAGTTAGACACAATAATTTCACAATCTTCAACTTTTTCTTTGATGGTTTTTGGGTTAACACGAGAAAATCTATCAGGATAAGGTGGTAGTAGTTTTTTATTATTATCACTGCCCCAATTTAAAGAATGAATGCGTGATGACTTCACTTCTAACCAAAAGTCATGTTTATCATTCTCATCACCAAAATAATGCAATCTAAAACAGAATAAATATTTATTATTCTGTTATCAATCCATATTCACGTGCATTTAAATGTATATAAATTTACTTGATTAAAACACTCTTAGATGAACACACACTAGCAAACCAGTAACCACTTTGATCTTCATTTTCAATTTCAACAACTGAACCCACTTCAATTCCATTTAGTTCACTTTTACTAACCTGAAGGTACAATTTTATTTAAAAATTTGTTAATAAATGTATATACTTATACATTATTAATGGATATATATTACAACTTACATGATGAAAAAAGTCTTCTGGTACTTTTTCAGCATTTCTTTCAATAAGATATTTATTCCAATCAAATGTTTTTTCTAAAATATTTTGAAACATCAATTAAATTTAAAATTAAAAAATTATAAAAATTTTACACTAAAAATGACACAGACCATAAACTACAACAGAATAAAATAAGAAAACGATTTTAGCAACACAGAATTCAGATTTTTTTTTCTATTTTATTTATTTATTCATTATCTATGGCAGAAATAATATGTTTATAATAAATAGCATAAAGCTATATTCACACCAAAATAGGCAAACCAATTGTTGACTTACCGGCAAATAATTCAGAATTAGTCGAATTCATGATGCAATAGCTGCAACGCAAACATGTGTTCAACAACAAGACTCAAATCAAATATATAATGTTTTTCATTGACCGACCGAGAGCTTTGGTATTCCCAGTTCCCAATATTACTGACATAACAGTTAAACAGCCTCGTTCGTTCACGAATAGTGAATTAGTGAATATCTATAAGGTCTAAGAGCCAGGAGGTAATTTTGATCCACTTGTACAATTTTATTGATTACATCAGTACACTGTTAAACGGTTTGAAACGATTATCTATGTAGTGTAAAAATAAACGTACGCCATAAAACGAGTAACGACGCATGGTAGAACCACAGTATAGAATAAAAGATAAAAATATACACAGTGCCACGGTCTTGGAAGATAAAGTAGCTCTAACCCGCAACTGCTCCCCTTGGTCTGGTACATGGTTAAAAAAGATTATATAATCTATAGGACTGTGGAGGTTTGGTCGTTAGCGCATGAACCTCCAACGATCGCGAGGAGACGGGTATACGATGTGATAAATACAAGACTATTGTTGAGTGTTATAAGAAACTTTATTTACCAGTATTAACAGGTGTGCGCGACTCGCTACGAATACAAAGAAAAAATGTGGATGTATGATCCAACGCGGGGTACCGACGGTCACGTGATTTCGTCGTGCTTTTGTCGACGATCACGCGAAGAGAGGGCGAGCGCCGGCCGCCGCCGTGACACGGAGGCCGCCGCCCGGCGCGAAAGCAGTATGACCAACCGTAAACACAGGCTCACCGACGACAGAGGGAGGTCATGTGGCGTCGGTTCGTCACATTACTCCCCCCCGACGAAGGAGAAAATGCCGCAGGGATTTTCGATGTCGGGCTTCGTTCCATGGACTGCACGGCGTAAGAATGATCTAGGACTGGGTCGTCGCGGAGGACGAAGGCAGGTTTCAGTCGGTCCACTGACACCCAGGACGTCCGGTTGCCCAGCTGCAGCTTGAAGACCTTCTCTCGACGATCCAGTACTGCGTAGGGTCCCTCGTAACGCGGTAGCAGTGGGGTGCGCTGCGCGTCGATGCGGACGAAAACATGGCTGACGGCGTTGAGCCGCGAGGGTATGAAGATACGACGGGCCGAGTCGTGATTGGATCCGGGTGACGGTCGAAGCTCAGCCATAGATGCCTTGAGCGCCGTGACGAAATCCGACGACCTCACCTCTGGGGGCGCGGCGTGGAACAGCTCACCCGGAAGGCGTAGGGTCGTCCCATACACGAGCTCGGCAGGTGTCGAGCCGGTGTCCGGCTTGACGGTGTTGCGCAGAGCCAGGAGGACGATGGGCAGTCGCTGGAACCAATTTGGTGACTCCTGCGCGGTGAGCGCTATCTTGAGTGTCCTGTGAAGGCGCTCGACCAACCCGTTGGCCTGCGCGTGATACGGGGAAGTGCGGACGTGCTGGATCCCGAACGTTGAATTGAGCGCGCGCATAAGGGCATAAGGTCGGACTCGAACTGCCGCCCCTGATCTGTGGTAATGACGTCCGGCATTCCGAAGCGGGCGATCCAATTTGTCACCAGCGTAGACGCGACGGTGTGAGCGGACATGTTGTCGACGGGCCAGGCTTCGGGCCAACGCGTAAATCTGTCGACGCAGGTAAGAAGATATTTAGCGCCGTTCGAAACGGGTAGCAGGCCGACCAAGTCCAAATGGATGTGACCGAAACGTCGGTCCGGTGACGTGAACGTAGCCAGCGGCATCGAGGTGTGTCTAATGTCTATGTACCTTTGCTTTTTGGCACTGCTCACACGTTTTGACCCATCGTCGAATTTCCCGGTTCATACCAGGCCAAACAAAACGTTGCGCGACTAGTGCGGTTGTTGCTGCTACGCCGCCGTGCGCCTGTCGATGTAAGGTGTTGAAAACCGCGCGTCGTCGTCGAAGCGGAACGAAAAGCCTCGACCTATTGTGCGCAATGTCGAAGTAGACTGGTCCGTTCGCCGTCTGTCGCGCGTCCAATTCTAATGACGACTCCGTCTTGCCGGTGAGGATGTCCCATAGGTCGGCGTCGCTCGCTTGATCCACTGCCCACTGGTTCAGGTCGGGGAGCCCGTCGTCGAGGGGCGCTAACTCCAGACGTGACAGCGCGTCAGGAACAACGTTGAGCTCGCCACTGACGTGCTCAATTTCGTGGAAATACTGCGATAAGAACGCGACATGTCGGGCTTGACGGTCGATAAGTTTTTCGGCCTTCTGCGAGAACATAAATAGAAGAGGGCGGTGGTCGGTGCGGAGAGTGACGGTCCGGCCCTCAATCGCGTGTATGAAATGTCGCGCGGCGAGGTAGGCTGCGAGCAATTCACGGTCGTACGCACTGTACCGTGTCTGCGCGCTGGAGAGTTTACGTGAGAAAAATCCGAGCGGCTGCCATTCATTGTCGACGGACTGCTCCAGGACTGCCCCGACCGCGGTGTTCGAAGCATCTGTGGTAAGGCGCAATGGTGCGTCGCGATGCGGGTGTACCAAAAGTGCGGAGGTAACAAGTGTCTCTCGACAGGTCGAGAATGCCTCCCGGGCGGCGTCAGTCCACACGAGCGGGCCGTCCTTTTTCTTAACAGCCGCGGAAATGTCATACAGCGGTGCTTGTACGCTAGCTGCGCCCTGGACGAATCGGTGGTAGAAGTTCAATGAACCCAGAAAACGTTGTAACTCTTTCTTGGTGCTAGGCTGTGGCCACCGTCGTATAACGTCGACGCTGTCCGGGTTAGGGCGTAAGCCCTGCGCGTCGACCACGTGCCCGAGAAATGTGAGCGTGCTCACGGCGAAAACGCACTTCGCCGGGTTAATGGCTATTCCGAAATCCTCGAAACGGCTGAGTACCGCGCGGACGTGTTCGACGTGTTGTTCGGCGTTCGTCGACGCGATGAGGACGTCGTCGACGTACGCGAAAACAAACTCGAGGCCAGCGAGAACGGTGTTAACTAACCTTTGGAAAGTTTATGCGGCATTACAGAGGCCGAAGCACATTACCGGAAACTCGAAGAGGCCGAAGGGAGTTGTCACAGCTGTTTTGCGGATATCGCCGGTTGCAATAGGTACTTGATTGTAGGCACGTACGAGGTCGAGCTTAGTAAAGACAATCTTTCCCGCGAGGTTCGCGGTAAAATCGTGCAGGTAGGGAAGCGGGTACCGGTCTGGAACGGTGACGCTGTTCAGTCGGCGATAATCGCCGCACGGTCGGAAAGACCCGTCTTTCTTGGGCACCAGCAAGAGAGGGCTAGCCCACGCGCTGGATGACGGCCGGCAAATCCCTTGCTTCTGCATCAGCTCGAAATCGCGGCGAGCGATGTCGAGTCGATCAGGCGGTAGCCGCCGCGGACGTGCGAAAAGGGGGGGTCCTTTGGTTTCGATGGTGTGTTCAACTCCGTGGCGGAACGATTCAGGGACGGGTGACTCACGGGTCACACTTGGAAAGCCCTGCAATAATCGGTCCCAGTCCGGGGAGCGAGCGACGGTGAGTAGGGCGGTGCCCGCCGACGGTGTGGAGATCACCGCACAGGTGATCGTTCGCTTGTCGACAGGATCGACGAGGCGCTGTTGTCGAACGTCGACGAGGAGGCCGAAATAACGTAAGAAATCAGCTCCGATAATGGAGCATGTGAGCATGGAGCAATGTGAGACATCAGCCATCTCAAATGTCCTAGTAAAAGAGCGCGAGAGTCCGAGGTCGAGGATAAGTGTTTTTGGTCCGAATGTCTTGATTCGTGTTCCGTTGGCGGCTGTGAGGTGCACGTCGGACGGTTGGCATGAGCCGTAGCTGTGCGGTATCACCGAAATTTCGGCGCCGGTGTCAATGAGAAACAGCCTACCGGATCGTTGGTCGTTGATATGTACCCGCGTGGAATTGTTGACGACGTACAGGGCGGGTGTCCTGTGCGCGCTTCCTAGTTTTCCGAGGGTGCGGACGTGGGATTTTCCCGTGACCCCTGCTTGAAACTGCAAGGCGGCCGACACTTTCGCGCCTTGTCGCCATAAAGGCCGTGATAATAACACATTTGTGTGGGTGGTTGCGCGGGTCGTTGATGGGTCGAACCGTTCGACGAGTTGACGATTTGCGTAAGGGCCTGGACTTGTTGAGTCAACGCCGCCACGGCCCCCGCCAGTTCCGTGAACTGATCCTTCGCAAAAGCATCAACACTCTGCGGGTTCGATGCATCCATTACTCGGTCCGCGCGCGATGCCAGTGAATCCAGGGGACCGTCGAGGCTGGAAATGATAGCCGTGACACTAGACGGGAGTTTCTGGAGCCAAAACTCCTTCAACGCGTCCTCACCTATGCCGGACGGCATGTTGTTGCGCATATCGCGTAGGAGCTGCGATGGGCGGCGATCACCCATGCCTCCGGGTTTGACGATTTCGCGAACGCAGACGGACTTGGGTAATTCGTACGCATCGACGAGGCGTGTGCGGATAGCGTCGTACGAGTTGGTGGGGCCGAGTAAGTCGCCGATGGTTCGCATGCCTTCTTCGTCTAATGCTCCGACGACGAAATTGACCCTAGTCGTGTTAGAGGCGACGCGTTGATTGGCGAAAACCGATTCCGCGTGGGTGAACCATAACTGCGGCGATTGCTTCCAAAACGCCGGCAGGCGTACGTTAGCAACGGCTTCGATTGACGTGTTCGCGACGGCATCGGTCGGTGTACCGTCCCTTTTCGGGTTGCTCATGATGGATCGCGTGTGTCGGCGGAACTGATCTCTAAAACTAGGGTTACCAGATTATATTTTTCCGAACCCGGGACATTTTGAATGGATAAATATTATATATATATCGCCATTTGAAAGAAAAAAAAATCTATATATAAAATAATATTTACTTTTTTTGATCATTATATGTATATATATTTTTTTAATGAATTATGAATACAAGCAATATAATAATAATAATTCATATTCTTAGTCTTCGGAACTTTTGGAGACCGGGGTTTCTTCTGTTGATTTTGCTACATATTTGGCTGATCCATGAACTTGTTTTAATAAAGACTTGTTTCCCAAAATTCGGTCGTAGAATTCTTCACAAAATGTATTATTAAAGCACGTTTTTATATTAAGAAAAGATTCTACCGTTTTTATATCAAGTTTGTTTCTTGAATGATTGATTCATGACTGACGGAAACTGAACTCGAACAAATTGTGCAGTACACATAATAATCGTTATCGTTACAAATTTTTTTCAAAAACGTGAATTCACTTTGCAATTTTTCTGTAAATCTACATAACCGTTTACCACTCCGCGTTGGTGTCGTCACGAGAAAAATAGCTCACACCAATTAATTTAACCAAAACTAAGTAAATATTTCAGTTATTTTATACGAACGGAAATCGGAAATTTATAGTTGACACTGTTGACAGCCAGGCGGCGATACGGCATGAACTAAGAACTATAAAAAAATAGTATATTTAACGTGTACAACGACACTGAACATTAAACTACATTATTACCGTTGTGATGTAGCGGTTATAATAAAGTCTGAAAATAAAATACCTATGATTATCGCGCGTATAATCTTGGCATTTTGTAATGTGTAGGAAGATAATGTTTTCTCATAATTGAAAATTGGTATTTTATCAAGTAAAATGTTGAAACCGGGACAAGTCGCTGTCCCGAAACTCTTTCTCGGGACACCGGGACACTTGGTTAAAAAAACCGGTAGTGTCCCGGCAAAACCGGGACGTATGGCAACCCTAACTAAAACGGAACGCCTCGCGTGCGAAAACGGTTGCGGGCGACTCGGGCCGATTTAGTACGCCGATCGTATTGTCGCGGGCGAAAACAAAAAAACGCTTGCGTGTTTGACTTGCGAGATCACCAATGTGGAGGTTTGGTCGTTAGCGCATGAACCTCCAACGATCGCGAGGAGACGGGTATACGATGTGATAAATACAAGACTATTGTTGAGTGTTATAAGAAACTTTATTTACCAGTATTAACAGGTGTGCGCGACTCGCTACGAATACAAAGAAAAAATGTGGATGTATGATCCAACGCGGGGTACGGACGGTCACGTGATTTCGTCGTGCTTTTGTCGACGATCACGCGAAGAGAGGGTGAGCGCCGGCCGCCGCCGTGACACGGAGGCCGCCGCCCGGCGCGAAAGCAGTATGACCAACCGTAAACACAGGCTCACCGACGACAGAGGGAGGTCATGTGGCGTCGGTTCGCCACAATACGATGGTGATTGACTGATAACAACTATAAACATCATGAAATAAGATTATATGGAGTTGCATATTTCATTATTTCCAACTGCACGTTACATTTTACACGATACATATTAATATTCAATTTAATATTTAATAATTTCTCATAATGAATTCAAAACCAATGCAGGCAAATAAAAGAGGACAAAAGATTACTGAGTATTTTTCAAAAAAATCCAAGTCTAGTACTGTAAGTAATTACAAAGTATTGAACACCAAAAACAATAATGATTAGTTAATAATTTATTATAATGCTTATAACTAACTGTGCTAACTGTGTTCATTTTTATTTTTGTGGAAGGTATTTAAGTTAAAACATTTAATTTAATTTATTATTATTTATTTATTCCAAAATTAGATTCAAAACCTATAGATCAACCTTTAGTCAATGACAGTCATTTTAATCCTCTTGATCAGTGGTTCCCAACCTTTTTTATTCCACGCCCCCTTTGTAGATTTTCGAAAATCTCGCCCCCCCCCTCCCCTTCTATAACATGAAAAATATATTACTTTTTTGCTCATATTTTCCCTACATTTTAAAATAAAAATAATTTAATAAATAAAAACTGTATTTTGTAATGACTGCTTACGCCTCCCCAGAAATGATTACACGCCCCCCAGGTTGGGAAACACTGCTCTAGATATTGGATATTTTTTAAACAAATCTACCACTTATGGATTTTTATCCAAACATTAAAAAGCTTTTAATACTATTCGCAACCATTCCTGTGACTACATGCACATCCGAAAGGTCATTTTCTTCACTTAAGAGAGTAAAAACTTACCTAAGATCAACTATGGGAGAAAATTGATTGAATGGATTAGCATTGCTGAATATACATCCAGAAATAATTATTAAACCTGAAGAAGTAGTTGATATATATGCTAATAAACATCCCAGACGTATTCAGTTATTATAAATATTTAAATTTATTAAAAAAAAGGTTTTATTAATTTTTTACTAATTAAATGTTATGTTTCTATCAAACTCGTGTATTTTGGTTTTTAGATATTAAATTATGACATTATTTTGAAATGGAAAATATGAGTTATTTTTTAACTGTATATAATTTGAATTTTTTGTTTGTGCGCCCCCTATAAGGCATTTCTAAATACGCCCCTGAAGACAGGTATAATATTACAATGTGTTTGTAAAACACCGGCAAAAGCAAGATGAAAATTTAATACCAACAAATTCTTATTTTAATATTATTGAAAAAAAATAATATTATACTTATTGTGTAATGACATGGTACAAAATAATACTAAAATGTACATAGACTAGGGAAATACCTAAACTAGACTTGAAACAATTACTGCGGATAAGGGTAGGTATTATAAATATTATCGTCTTTCTTGTTTTTTGTTATCGACGTTATCGTAAATGTTTTTATTTTGTATCTGAACGAGGCCACTATGAGTTGACAATATACTATTTTATGTTTCAACTCTCAAGTTGTTGTATTATTATAATAATATACTAAATTACCAATAGATAATACATTATCTCTAGAGCTCGGAAATTAATGTTCTTAAAAAGTACTAAATATGCATGCACTTATGGGCTTAAAAAAGTACAAAAATGCTTTAAAAATATGCACTTTTATTTTACTTTTTTACACAAAATGTTCATTCGGACAAATATGCAAAGAAATATGCTCTAAAATGTAAAAATCAAGAATTATTCAAAAATATGCATTATAAACTTATTATAGAAGTTAATTGTGAAGATATTCTTTACATAATGGCTGAAACTTTACAAAAGTTAGATTTAGTTCTGTGATTTTTTTTTTAATACAATATATATTGATATTTAAAAAAAAAAGTAATGTAAGTATATCATAAGATTTTCATAATAAAATTTAATTTGTTTATTGAAAAAAGTCCTGATTTTCAAAAACACCCCCAAAACTTTTTTCTGCGTACGTCTCTGATGCCACTATATCCAAATGATTTATCCCTTTCAAGTGTATGTGTAGACCAGTGGACACCAAATGGCGGCCAGCGAACAAATTATACCGGCTCACAGACAAGAAAAAAATTATTATATTAAGAACAATAAAAATAAGTTCAGATCCAGGCTCACACCAACCAACGCATTGAAATTATAATGGATAGCGATCACGAATCATACACCATATACTAAGCAGTTAGTTGAGAGCAAAACTTGTCATTTTTTCCACTAATTGTGACCTAATTTTATACTTATATTAGGTATGATTATTATTAATTTGTATTGTATTTTTTTTTTATTTTTCAATTGATTATTTTTTATTTATGTTAATTTAGCATTACAATATAATATGTTAAACATATTTGATTGGTTATTTTGAAGACCCCCGAAAATTTTCAAAATTCTCAATTTGGCCCTCCAAAAATATTAATTGGTGACCCCGGGTGAAGACATTTGAAGCTACTTATCACACATTATCCATATCTTCTAGAAGATAGAATAGTTATCTAAGACAATAACTGAAATATAGGTGTATATAATATATTTACGTATGAGTATATGACAATATCATAAATGAGTTTAGATATGGTCACTTAAGAACCCGAAAAAAATGTAAATTAGACTTATGAATTTTTAATGTACGTAACACCTCTTTCGACGTTTTGAAATAATTGGTCGAATTCTTACTAATAAATAATGGTTCTTAAGTCTTTATTTACCTCATTGTCTATTGAATATTTAAAGTATAATTGTGTGACGTGTGTAATAAATGTATAAAAAAAAGAACTGTTTTGTCAACATTTAAAAAAATACCCCAGATAATGAATATTAAATAGTTTGAGAATATTTTTGCACGTAATATTATTGATAATAAATACTTTTATACTTTATACTTTTTGTAGTAGTAGTAGTAATGTGTACAGATAACCACAGATATATTATTACAAATATAAATCATTATTACTATAATAATAATAATTATATTTATAAAGCTCTGAAGAAAACTGGCAACTGCCAACTGCAGTTCCTGCAGTCTGCAAGTCTCCCGGACTACGAAGTGATAAGGAAGAGTGTGATGAAAACTGATAAGAAAAAAAAATAAGAGTTGAAAAATCTACCTATATGGATCTGTCCATGGCTTTTGATAATCTATAACCGAGATCTGTCCCTCATATTATCATATTATAAATTACTATCACAGATAAACGAGTAATTTATCAATGTTTATTATAATTTGTTGACGTGGGAAGCGAATAGCGATATCCATGGGTTGTGTGTTATTACTTTTATAGTGGTGCCACAGCGATAAGGTTTAAAGGTAACGCTAACCGAAGTCGAAGGAGTAACCATCGATGTTTCATGTTCCGTCGATTCCAGTTCTCGGTACCCAATAATTCATTGTGTTCAAACTTCAAGGGCGTTTTGCAGACGCAGAAGTGCAGATTGCACTACTCAACTGCCGCAGTGTTGAGTGTAGTGAATGTTGTGAATTGTGATTACAGTGATATTCTCGCGCATACGCCGCACGCGTGGGGGCGCTCCGTAGTCCCTACCATAGCGCCGCCCTCGGAAAACGGTCGCACGCACGCACGATGCATGAACGCCTTCTTTCCGCATATGACGTACCCGTTGCAGCTGATTCCTCTCGATGGCTGAAAACGGAAAACATGGACCTGTCATTATGTCTATATGTTATATAATTTTATGTCTGCACTGTGCAAATCTGTTGAAAACGCAATCGCAGAAACCAAACGAAAAACGTGCGATTTTCTTCTTGTGCGCTAACGTACTCCGTTCCAAATTGGACACGATTGAGTCTTTTGGTAATATTAATAACGCAATGTAGAGAATCCAGATGACACTGGACGCATCGAGACAAGAAAAATTTGCGCATATTGTGAGTATCCGTTGCGTTCCTTACTAAAGGTAAAAGCAGTCGCTGGGGCGTCGAGATATCCACTGTACACCGAACAACACCACACTGACGTGTGGCGGCCCGGTGTTACGCCGGATATTTCTCGACGAATTGTCGTGGTCTTACGAATCTACTTAGTTTTTAAATTCTTTCAAAAGTCGGGCACCACTCGCACCAGCTATTGGCAGTAGATTTTGTTGCGTACTCAATGGGCGTGTCGATAACGTGTACGCATTGTGTATGTGTTTACACATTTTATTTACCCGTCTAATTACAAAAGAGTATAGATTACGGAAAAATTATTTCTCTTTTACTAATTGTACCCGTTTGTTAACCTGTTTGTTAAAATTTATATGATTTTTCTTTTATGTACCTTATTAAATATTACCTGTGTGTCGCGATTCAATTCACTTTATTTACTTCTTTCTTACAATGAATTTTAAATATTGAAATATAACTATAATTTTTACTGAATTACAAACTTGATTTTTACCTATACATTTGACCTCATTGACTCTTATGTATTTTTATTGATTTATTAAAAGTATGTTATTTTATGATACATGAATAGGTGGTACGTACTCGTTTTCGTAAGAAAGATGAATTAATTACTTATTTTAACAATTATAATATAATACCTATAATATTGATAATAAAAATATTGTGAAATCTTTGGTAAAATATGTAATTGGTATTCTTATTTATTGACTTAATAAAATTAGTATATTATAATTTAAATCATTTATGAAACCTCTTAAATGCTCAACATTTAAATAAACTCCAATATTTTCTCTCTTATCATTTTTAAAGTTCATACCAATGTAATATAGTACTATAATTTGTTCAACATTATTACTTTTTTTCTTTTCAAGCCATATTTTTGTTAATTTATTAGCGAATAATGATTAATACTGAAATAATAAAAATTGATAATGTATTATGTATTATATCTATGAATATTATTTTAAATGGCTTGATAGTTATATTATACTATTTTGTCTATCAAATGAAAATAATATTGTTTCTTTTTAATTATATTGAATAATAAGTAGTCTAAATTGGGTGGTATACCTATGATTAATCAATCTGTACATTGCTTTTGCTTGAGTAAAGTAATGTTTATTTTCATTTAAAATGTGTAATTTTATCTTATTTCATGACTATAAATAATTATTATTAAATCTACCTAAATGTTAATAATGAATTTGGATATATTTTTTTCAGCTAGACCAAGTGTCTAGAATACCATGTTTTGTCGTCGCACTCAACCCATTATGGAAGACATTGTCTCTGTTTTTGAGTCAACTCAAAATCAGCCCTGGTCTGTATTCAGTGATAAACTAAATACAATTTCTAATGAAAAATGTAAAACAAAAAATGTTTTTAAATCAGAAAACCCTATTCAGTTATCACTGAAAAATGACTATCGAGTGTTTGGCTTAATTCCTCGACTTGAAGAATTTAAGTTGCTATCATGTAAAAAATGTAAAATGATAGTGAAAGAAGACTGTTTATTGCATCATTACAATCGTCGACACAATTCAGGAAATGATACTTTCTCGCTTAGAAATTTTCTTAGACCTACTATTAATTCCAATAAACATAAAAGGCAAAAGCTTAATGTTCGAAAACTTACCAAAACAAAATTAATGAATGGGAAGATAATTGATCCTGTTATACAAGATATAAAAACTGAATTCGATGAAGTTGAGTTTGAAAGACTTTCAAAAATAAAACTAGAAAAATTAGAAGGACTTTCAAATATTAAACTAGAAAGATTAGAAGGACTTTCAAATATAAAACTAGAAAAATTAGAAGGACTTTCAAATATAAAACTAGAAAATGTAGAAGGACTTTCAAAAATAAAACAAGAAAAAATAGAAAGACTTTCAAATATAAAACTAGAAAATGTAGAAGGACTTTCAAAAATAAAACTAGATAAAATAGAAAGACTTTCAAAAATAAAACTAGATCAAATAGAACACAAAACTAAACGTTTTTGTACTGATAATAATCATTTAAATTTTGTGATTGAAACTTGCCGTCCTGTTTCAAGTAATTTTGTCTTTGATTGGAATTATAATCGGCGTAGGAAAAGTTCAGTTTCCTATGCCGGTGATAAAATAAATAAGCATGATGTTGAACCTAATAAATTATCAGCTGAGTTGCTGGATGATAAAATTAAATTACATTGTCAAAAATATGGAAATTTTAATAATTCTGACAATATTGTTAACTATATTATTAGTTCATATGATTTATTACCAAAACCATTAATCTGTAATGATGAATTGAAGTCCAACATGCTCTTAAATTTAGCAAATCAAGATAAGTATAGTAAGGATAAATTACATGATACATCTAAAAGTAGTTATTGTAATTTTGGTAGTTCATTGAATAATGGAAATATTAAATTTAGTAAAGATTACTATTCAGATGTTATTAGTGATAATAAAGTTTTAAGTGATGTTACTCATAATCAATATTCAATTGATGAAGAAATGGATGAATTTGAAAGTTTATATCGTCAACTACCATATATTTCCAACTATGATTTACATGATGGTAAATATAAATGTCCTTGTAATTATTTTACTAATTTACATTCAGATGTTACGAGCAATGAAGATGAAAACTATGAAATTATTGATGTCTCTCAAAATAAAAGTTGTAAATTATCGAATAATATAGAAAAAACAAATAATAAGTGTTCAGAAGTTACGAGTGATAAAAGTTCTTTGAATGGAGTCATTAGTTTTTATCAACCATTTACAGGATTGTCAAAATTTAAAAGAAAAAATACAGTTCTATATAAAAAGTATTTAGATATAGGTGATAAAAATAAAATTGAACCTTACCAATTGTCAATTGAATCACCTATTAATAAAACACTTATGAAATGGCCTTCCAATAACATATATTCAAATGGTACAAGTGTCAAATATCCTGAGAATACTGTTACTAATAGTCATTCTTCTTCAATTTTACCGTGTAGTATCAAAGAAGTATCCAAACTTCCCCAAAGTAATGGATATACTGTTGCTATGTTTAATAAGTATTCTGATAATGGTGTTACTAGTTATGGTCAGTCATTAGTTACACCATTAATAGACATTATTAAAAGTCCAAACCCTTCACTACTTACGGATTGCAAAAGGTATAAAGTTGATGATATCTATTCTCACCACGAATGTTATAAATGTAAATCTGCAAATGATAAAGAAAACTCTGAAATAAATGACCATTTTATAAATAATTATACTTTATTAGTGTCTGCATTACAAAATGACAAAGTTAAAAAAATTTTACCAATTTATGCAGAGTCTTCAGTTTTTACAAATAATGAAAGTTCAAATGACATATTTTCTATTTTTGATGATTCAATAACTGCTTATCTAGATAACATGGAAGAATCAAAACCTAAATTAGGATTTGATTATTCAATCAATTCAATCAAGGAAGATGATGATGAAGATGATACTAGTGACACTCAGAGTAACACTAATGATAAAAATAAATGTTACTATTTATCTGAATTTATTAACAGTGATGTATCTTCTTCATTAATACTAAGCAACTATGATTATTCAGATATATACAATGACGATTCTGATGATTCTGTAACAAGTTGTGATCAATCAGTTGCGTCATTAGATATCAGTGATGAAACACATACTTTATTATCAACTGTAACATATTCAAATGTAATGATTGATGAAAGTTTTGATTCTGATACTAGTCGATCAACTTATGAATCACTAGATGTAATGAAAGAAACAAAATCTACTCAAACTGATTTCTATTTAGAAGATGAGGATTATGAACCCTCTAGAGATTCTATGTCTGAGGTTGGTGTATCATTAATACAGTTGTTAGATGATATAGACAATACAACTTGTTGTACATCAACTGATACATTTGTTGATCATGAAAAGATTAGTAACAATTTCCGTATTCCACTTAACTTTAATAGTAATGATGGAGAGTTTGTGGAGAGTTATATTACCAATTCTAATGATGAAACTACTGAAGATGTTATAGGTTGTCGTATTAATTTTACATCTAGTGCTGTAGTTTCTGAATCCCCTGTTCATGGTTTTACCTCTGTTAATTCTAGTGCTAAAATTACAAATAATACTATCATTCCCATTTCAACTGACAAATACAGAAAAAAGTATGAATTATTTGATAATGATGATGCACATGATCATTTTACCTCAAATAGTTCTCAAAATACCTCATACTACCAACAAATTCATTGTAATCCCAAGAACCAAAATGATAATTTTCCTAATCGTTTAATACATAGTCCAATCATTGACAATAATAACTCAAAACCTTCTACAGACATACAAAGTGATCATAATAATAAACATCATAATACAAATGAATCACCATACCATCCTATATTTCAAAAATATCCCAAGCAGACCACTTTTGAAAAAAATGTTGCTTATGGTAAGAATTATAAGATTGATACTACTGTAGTTAAGATTAAAAAGAACCTTAAAAGAGATTATGCATTTAAAGCTGCTGATGATAAAGAAAATCATAAACTATGGAAGTACGGAACCTTTAAAAAACGTCATAAAATAGAATTTATTGTGAGGAAGGTCATGTGCTCTGATGAATCTGAGTATAACGATGTCAGTGAATGAAAACATTGATTTTTAAGTATTTTGCTTAGACTTCCTTAAGGTCTCATTATGTATTTATTTGTTCCTTATTTTAAAAACCATTTTTATTCCAATTAAAATTAAAAAACAATATGTTGTCTAGTAACTAGTTTTATTTTTGTCAACAATTATTTTGTAAATATATATTTTTTACTTTCTTTTTTATAAATTCTAGTTATTTATTTATTGTATGTACATAGAACAAAATTACAAGTAGGAGTGATATGTCAAATTGTGAGAGTGAATCTTGTAGTATTCCTTTATCCACATCTATTTCTTTGAATGACAATCAAAAAAATAGTGATGTGATTCAATGGATT
The DNA here is from genome assembly GCA_949715065.1 of Periphyllus acericola. NCBI lineage: Eukaryota > Metazoa > Arthropoda > Insecta > Hemiptera > Aphididae > Periphyllus > Periphyllus acericola. Next base: position 34,189,616 of record OX454267.1, on the reverse strand, counting down.
AATTCTTTTGACTTTGCCCGGCCAAAAAGAAACATAGCCAGAGATTTTTCTGATGCAAGTAATATATATATATATATATATTATGTCTTATTGATATTAAATTATTAATTCATCATTTAAATTAAATCTAGCTATGATTGCTGAAATAATGAAATGTTATTGGCCAAAACTAATTGATCTCCACAATTATATACCATCTAGCTCATTGTCTAATAAGATTTCCAATTGGGAAACATTAAATAGAAAAGTGAATTTTAAATAATTACGCCTATTTAACTACTTCTATTATAAGTTTTTCTGTGTTGTAAAAGGTGCTGAAGAAAGTCAAGTTACCACTTTCTCAGGCCACAATAGAAAAGTTATCAACTGCAGATACAAATAATATTTTTCAGTTTTTAATATCTTTAAAACTTGTGGTTGATGAACTGGAGCTTGAGAAAAAAATTAAATTGGAAGAAAATCATAATTTTCCAATTTATATAATTGCCAATGATGAAATGGTTCAAGTTTCAGGTAATGCTTGATACAACTATTTAATGTATCAGTGTATCATAATAACTTATTGTCATTGAACTTAATATTTTATGTGGTTTCATTATGTCTCAGAAACTGATTGTCACACTAAAGAATATCTTAATAAAGAAGTTGTACTATTAATATCTAAACTAAAGCATAAAATTACAGACTTGGAGCAGAAGGTATACCCACTATTAAGAATTTTCGTAAACAAATTAATTTGTATATGTTAATAGTAAGACAGAGTTGTAAAATGTATTTATACAGTCAATAATTGTTTTTGTATATCTATTTTTTGTTCTTGTTGAAAATAATATGTTAAATAAGATTCATAAAAAAGGTTTACTTTCAAGATTGCCTTTATAATCTTAAATTGTCACATTTCAAAAACTACGAAGTATAAATACATTTTAAATCTATTAATTTTTCCAACCATCATAATAATAACTAAGCATCTTATATTATTGATATAGATTGAGCATATGAGTTCATTGATAAGTGTAAAAGATAGGAGAATAAATGATTTACAATCACAATTGAACCAGAAGAAAAAAGATTGTGCCTGAAACCTGCACATATTCAAACATTGATTTGAATTTTCCTGCAATTATAATGTCTAGTTTACTTTCAGAATAAAGTAATTACATTGGATTGAATTAAATATGATTACTGCTCATAATTATTAATCAATGTTTATTCTAAGATCTATTTTGTTGTTTTGATCATGTCAAACAATACTAGAACACTGTTTTAGATACTTAACTAATATAACAACCTTAAAATATATATAAAGCCTTATGTTTTCAATGATGGAAGCATGGGGCCAAAGCCCTCCACAATAATATAAAATATAAATAACACAATCCTTGATAAGTACCTATAGCAGTGTTGGGAAGGAACGCGTTCCTTTTATAGGAACGAAGCTCGGAACGCGTTCTATTTAAAATATAGGAACGAGGAACGGGAAAGAGTTCCTATTTTGAAGGAACTTTATAGAAAATTTCCGTTCCTCAAATAATGAAAAAAAAAAAATAGTTATTTTTAACACGTTGAGTGCCACAGTATTTATGAAGGGCATATAGTGTTTCCGCTCCAAAACTGAGCCGCGACGCCGTCGGTCAACTACGTGTCGACACCGGTTCCGTGCGCCATGGACCAATAAACGAAATACGTTCTCGAAATATTGATGTGTTTTACAAATAATCTGTAATACCAAATAATAATAATTTTGTCGTAGACAAATGGAAATCAAATTAAATATATAATAAACGGTATGTAAAAATATGAATATTGGGTATACCATAGTCTGCGAACATAAATATACACTTATTGTTATTTATGTTATACATCCGAGCAAGATACACCTGTAGATTATTAAAATAAACTAATTCTATTTCGTCAGAATATAGTAACAACGAAAATAATAATATGATATTAATATATTATTATCGGAAATAGCACAGCCGCGTAATCGGCATCGTCGTCGTCATTCGGGGAAAATTAATTAAAACTTATATCTGATATCATAATCATACGTTTAGCAAATTAGTTCTTCTCAAATAAAACAAAATGTCAGTATAAAAATATTTTTTCATCATTATTATAAATAAAAATAATATATAAATATTTTGACTAAGTAAATTGATGAATTGTTTTTTTCATTCTTCATTTCCATTTTGTAGAATAGTTCATACTTCACATTATATATTTATATTTTATATTGATTATTAAATAATAAACAATTCTAAGTGAAGGAGTGAATTTTTGGTCAAAATAATAAACTTTTTACTGAAGTTTCAAGTCTACGCTATACAACTTTTGAATTATAACAAATAAACCTAAGACAAATCATTTTTGTTAAAAATCAATGCTCCTAGGAAGGACTGAGTTAACCAATTTCAGTGGTGGTCAATGGTGTTTTTTGTGAAAAATTTTTAAGTCAGAAATAATCGGTTAACTCTCTCGGTCCGATTATTTCTGACTTAAAAATTATTCGCAAAAAACACCATTGACCACCACTCAAATTGTAAAAAATATGTAAAGGAACGGGAACGCGTTCTTTTTTCGCGACAGGAACGAGGAACGGGAACGAGTTCCTTTTTAAAAGGAACTTTCCCAACACTGACCTATAGTAAGTATAAAGCATCAGTTATTCTTTAAAGTACCTTATACAGTAAGAAAGATAAACTTAATTTATGATGTTTATAAGCTTATAGTGCTCTATAGCTAATAGTAAATCTTTTTTTTCCATTTATTTTTACTTATGTATTAATCTATGATATAAATACAAACATCTTGTTCGTTAACATTTTTTAGTCATAAAGCTAAATAAACTATGACTGAAAATGTACGTATTGACAAGTGGATAATTTATTTATAATATTAAGATAATATTATGTAAATATAATGTTAACATTAATATAAATACATTTTTTCAATTGTGAGCAAAAATTATTCTTTAAATATTTAAAATATGCATTACTTTATACCTCGATTTAGAGACACATAGACTCAAAAATATTACAGATCTACTCCTATGTATTTAAATTTTAAAACATATTTAATATCATGTATTAAACATAAATTATATTAAGGCAATAGTGATGGCCACTCAGAGAAGAGTTTGGTTTCATAAATTGCGTTGCAGTTAAAAAAAACATGGTAATATACTCAAGTGTTACCTATTGCCCAAAATATCTTATATTTAATTATACATACAATGTCAGCTTTACAGATTAAAATATTTATTATTAATAAGTATAGTTGAATACATAATATAAACATTAATTATCATTATGTACATTGTTGTATTAAAATCTACTGTACAACAGTCTAAAATCTAATGACTAAGTATAATGAATGGAATTTAAAATGGAACACAAATACCGTATATTATATTATACAATAAAAATTTCAATTCACTTACACACAAGTCAATATAACAATAATACAAATTATTGGGTTTGACTGAAATACAAATGATATATCCAAGAGCAACGAATGCATTATTTTTGTTTTCTTAATCTCATAATAAAAATAAATTAATAATTATCATAATCATTATGTTCTTTTAGTGATGACATTGGAGAAATATTATTTTTAATTTAATTTTCATACATATTATATATTATTAATTCCATAAAAACTATATGAATTGTATTCAATAAAATGTTTTATGTGACTGAGTTTGTTGGTATTCCCAATACCATACACCACCAACAATTAAAGCAGCAATTAAAATAATAACAAACAATACAATGAAAAATATTTTTAAACCACTCCAACTTTGATTTTTAGTATCTTCAATATGTTCTAAAAATAAAAAAATATGGTGTTATTACTAACAAAAACAAAATGTTTAAATTCAAAAACCAAATACCTCTTGGTGGACTGAATTTTTTAGCAGATGGAATTATATTTGAACGATCTATAAGAGCTTCCTTCTGAAAAATAATTAATATAATAATATTAAAAATAAATATTATAAAATAATATTATTATTATTATAAACAAATTATATAGTTACAGGATCATCAGAATCCACTTCATATAGTCGAACAGCTATAATTTCATGATTATCTGATAGGTCCCCAGTTGCTGCTGAAAATCCAAAAAAATACCCAGTTGGCAGTTCGACTCCATCAACACTAAAACAAGGCTTCCACACTGCTTTATCTTCTAAATCCGTCATTACTACAACATTAAATTACATAAATAAATAATTTTATATTAACATTACCAACAATAATAATAATGATAATACCAATAATAATATAAATTAAATTTACCAGTAAGAGTATTGCCAGTATATCTTATTAAAACATGGGCTTCAGTTTGTAAATTTCTAACTTTAACCTCACACCCTGCTAATTCTGTATGAGTACCATCACGATCATGATCATAATGCAAAGAACCATTGTTAATCATTGATGAAATATAAGGATGTTGGTGCTACATAAAAAATAATAGAAATATTAAATTACAAAAATAATTTTAAAAATAATCAATAAATTATATACATTATGTTCTCCATTGTGATTACTGTAAGTGTCAATTATAACAGCAAGTCCTTCAAATAAATCTTTATTACCAAATACCGGCCCATGTTTCATTCTTTCTCGAGTATACCAAATTGCCATGCCATCACCATGGAGACTTTCTTTTCCCTTGCCATGAACTTTGAACTGTATTTGTAATTCCCAATTATTAACATAACAGGGCTGTAGAAAAATAATAATTGAAGACCATTGTATTTTTATACTACTTGTGTAATACAAATACATACAATAGAGTTCCATATTGAACCTGACTTGCTTTGCAAGTCTGGTGTTAATCTAATATATTTATCTGTTACTATAGTCGATCCCATGAAATCCCAATTGGGTACTGTAATACCAGATCCTAATAACAAACATAATTCCTCAATGATAATTAACAATATAAGTTTCAATTAATCTTACCTTGGTACGGTTTCAACAGCGAATGTTCGCGTTTCATATAATCTCTGGTGTTCCATTCGGAAAAAACCTCTCTGCTCAGAAATGAAAATAAAATTATAAAAACGTTGAATTTCGTACAGACATTATATGAACACATTTTATTGAATTGCGTCATTTTATAGTTATTATAAAAGATACAAAAAGTAATGTAAAATGTTATGGAATGGCAGTAAGTAGTACGGAGTAAAAATTTGTAAATCAAATAAAAAACAACTCGTATTTGACTAATTTTGGAAAGGGGGGTATGAGATTAAAAAATAGTAAAATTCTAATCGAAATGGTTCCAAGTTCGAAAAACCAATATTAAAAGAGCAGATATTATACCAAATTCGTCTAAAATGAAACTTCAAAACGCCAATCGTATGATAACCATAGATAAGTTATATGACTTCTTTGACAATAATTGTTGATAACCAATCAAATGATAAGTAATAATATTGTCATCATGAAGATTTTGAATTTTTAACGAAACTTTTCTTTGATGAAAAGATCATTAAAATTGAAAGAATTAGACCCATATTAAGAGGAGCAGAAGCAATTCCATCTATTTCCTCCTCCTCCTGAAAGGTTTTTAAATGTTGATAAAAAGAGATTTAAATTTAATATGGCATATTCATATACAGTTGAAATGCAATGCTCTGAAAATACTTGTGCAATTTTTTTTCGAAAGGTGAAGTAATTTTATTGGACAATAACATAATTAATACAAATTTATTAAATATGAATGTTACAAATAAGTTGTTCAGTTGTTGAAATATATACATTATTTAATATAATGAAAAAGGTTCATGTTATATATTTTTTTCTTCATGCATAACAAATTACAATTTATTTTACATGTAAATATGTTATGTATTTCAAATCATCATGTATATGTTTTGTAGGTATATAGGTACATACATACAAATAATAAATATATACAATGCATATAAAAAAGAACTGCAGCATTTTGTAGTTTTTATATTTTATACGAGTACTTCAATTTATATATAATACATTGACTTTTAAGCTTTAAATATATTTACAAAAATATATCCTTGACTGACGGCCTATGACCGCGCATGATATATTTTTGTGTTATAATTAAGGCATTGATAGCAAAACGAATTGCCTAATTAAAGCAGTTCAAAATGTTATTTACTTGAGTAAAAGTATTTAATTACTTTTTAAGTAAAAAAATACGTATTTTAAATATTTTTGAAAAAAATACTTGTAGTATTTTAGTATTTTCTTAAAGTATCTGTGTTTAAAATCAAATACTTTTTTTACAAATTGTATTTAAATTAATCATGTTAAAATAATAAATTTACCAACAGACTGCAACAGGTTTCATGGAATGATAAAGGAAGGGATAAGAAAACTAGTAAAAAACACTATTTTTCAGGATGTGTAATTTTAGTTTAAAATGTTGAGCTCTTATTGTCACACCCTCTACATAATTGATGTAAGACATGAAAATGTTTTTAAAATTCTTGTAAACATTTTTATGGTTATAAAGTGAACAACATTGTTATATTTATTTATGTTTATATTAAGTATTTGAAAGTACATATCTATAAATACTTTTTTTTATCGAGTATTCAAAATAAGTGTCTGTATCTGTACCTACTTGAATACTTTTAAAAAGTATATTTTATAACACTAGCTAAAATCCTATTATCTTCCGTTGGCTTGCAGTACTCGTCACATGATGATCGTCGGCCACGCGTTACCGCCGTTACCACCTCGACAACAAAATATAATTGATCTCACCAGGTATTTTTCAAATGTTTTAAAGTGTAGTTCAGGATTTTGTGAGAAACAAAAAACCAAATATTAGTTTATTACAAAGATGTACAAATATGATATAATAATAATGATGTAAATACTGTAAATTGTTAACGTCCAATGGCCCTGTTGCCGCGGATTATTTGTTTATTAAAAAAAAAAAAAAAATATGTACAAAAACGAATTGTATACAATATGAAAATATGTTTACATATAACATAAGAGCATTAAAACCTGTAGTCTGATTGATAAAGATTAGGTACCTATTGCCGATAGGCTATTAGTTAGTATGGTGGATTAAGTTTTTTTTTTTTTGATTAAGTTATAAAAATTATAAAATAATATAGGAATATAAGTCGTGAGAATGTAGTAGATTAAGGATTAACGTTAACAATAATGGTTTGGCAGTAGAGGGATTTTAAGATAACTCGTCACTTTGTCAAATCAGAGAGGGTCTTACGCTTAAAAACCCGGTATATGTTTGAACAGTAAGGGCCCTTTCACACGCAACCACTCTACAGCGTTTCTTAGCAGCGCGTCAGTAGCGTTGAATATTTTTGGGAAGCAGTAATATTAGTAAATTTGTTCCCAATTTCAATGATATGTCTGAGGCTGAGAAAAAAGCAATTGGTAAGTAGAACATCGTTTATTATCATATTGAAACAAATTACACGTATACATGGCGTGCGCAGAACTTTAGTACAGTTGAGGCACATTTTTTCTTGTAGGTACCCGACTAAGATAATAGTTATTTATAGCAATACCACAGTTATAGAAAAAAATTACATTTTATTGAAAAATACTTAGTTATAATATCATAAATTAAAAAAAATAATAATAATGATAATAGAAATACAGAAACTAGTGAATAAAATAAAATAAATTTATATTTTTTCCATTTGCCACGATAATTGTCCCTCTTTCATAAAAAAATCAATAAGTTCTGTTCGAATGCATTTGGTTGCATTTCCTGGTTGAGAATTGTCCACTGTCGTATCATCAATCAACCTACTAATAGCGATAGTATCCTCAAATGTAATGCCATCTCTGTCCCTCACAAAATTGTGTAAAAGGCAGCACGTTTTAATTATATTTTCTGCCAAACTTTCTTCAACATTAAGTGCACGATGTAAGATTCTCCATTTATTACTAAGTACTCCAAAACTGCATTCGATGTATCTTCTGGCTCTTGTAAGGCGGTAATTAAATACTTTTTTACCCACAGACAAATATTTTCCACCAAATGGTCTCAGAAGAAATTGACAAAGTTCAAATCCCTCGTCCCCAATTAAAAAATAAGGAATTTTGTCTGAAAGAGGTTTGGGTGGTGGTATTTTAATTTTGTTAGTTTTTAACAATTTATACAGCGTTGAGTTTTTAAAAGTTGTTGAATCACTTGATTTTCCTGGTGCTCCTACGTCAATGTATAAAAATTTGTAATTTGAATCACACGTTGCCAGTATGAGAATGGAAAAAAAATGTTTATAACTTAAGTTCATTGATGCACTGCCCTCTGGCTTGATTACTCGAATATGTTTCCCATCGATGGCTCCAATAACGTGTGGAAAATTAGCTCGTTCTTCAAAATCTGTAGCAACTTTTGCTAGTAGTTCAACCGTGATTATAGGGAAACAACTTTTTTTAAATGTTGCCCAGAGAGATTCGCATACTTTTCGAACAATGTTAGATATTGTTGATAATCTAATGCGATAATCAATGTGAAGATCGCTCATCGTGTTTCCAGGCCCGAGATATCTAAAAACAAATAATATTTAAACTAATGATTTTTTCATGTCACAGGTAATTCATATCAGCGAAAATGGAAAAGTCGACGCGATTCATATACACGAGAATTGGCAAAGCAAAATAATGATATGAAATCAGGTTCTGCTGCAAAATTTCAAAAAAAATACATATTTTTTGATAAACTCAGATTTTTGGATACTACCACAAAACCTACAGATGATAGTATAGAGTTGAGCGATCGTGAAGGAAATGTAGAAGAAATTGAAGCAGTAGCTGAAGAAAATATTAATAAAATGCCCAATAAAGGAAAGCCTAAGAAACGGCATTCTGACGAAGACCTCTTGGAAGTTCTAAAAAAAAATATTATCAACAAGAGACAAAAAAAAGTTTGGATTATGAAAACGAAGACCGATTATTTTTATTATCCCTATGTAAAGATTTACAATCTATACCGGATCATATGAAACTAAATGTAAAGACACAAATGATGAATTTAATAGCGTCTGCCAAACAAACAGCTTGTGCTACTTCTTCAGGACAGCTCTATCCTTTAACCACTATAAATCAGTACTCACATCCGAATCCGATACGTCCACAGTTTAATATAAACTCTAATTCAAGCCAACCTGCACAACCTGCCATACGGACCAACGTAAATCGGCCCCTAAATACGCAATCTGAATTTGGAATCGAAATACCTGTATACCAGAACCAAACGCGAGCGCAGCATCAAGACCAGTTATGGGCTTATGGCCTACAACTTATAGCCCCGAAGATGCATCCTCTGTTCAAAGCGATTTATCTAATGATGTATTTAGCAATTAAATGTAACTCTCTAAAAGTATGCTAACAATTTTTTTTAGTTTATAAGAATTAAAAAAGGTATTTAATTTAATTTAATTTTTTTATTACAGTTTTTTATTTAATATAATGTCTTGTTTATAATGATGATGATATATTAATATTTATTTTGAAAAGATATTTCATTTATTTTGAAACAAAAATGTTAAGTATATTTCTTATAATAAAGCATAACACTTAAAATATTGTAAATTTATTATTCTTACCTCAGAGTTAAAGCTAGTTTTTCATTCGGAGGAATGGACTTCCTCATGACAGTATCTTGTTTCGTTATATTATTTTTGATACCAGATAAAAGTTCTTTGAATGTATTCTTCGACATACGAAAATATGAGAAGAATTTTTCATCATCTCCTTCCAAGTCATCAAACAGTGTATAAAATAATCATTTGTTCGGTCTTTCTAGAAGCAATGGATTCACCCAGAATGTTCTCGGTGTATTTTTACGTTTCTTTTTTTTAATTAATAGCATCGCCAACAATAGTTCAGTTTCCACGTCCATTTTGAGAATGATGTAGTGCTCTCGTGTTCACAAATATTGTCTACCGATACACTTTCGCAGCACCACTAACGCGCTTTTAAAAACATTAGCAGCGCCACTGACGCGCTTCTAAGAAACGTTGTAGAGTGGCTGCGTGTGAAAGGGCCCTAAATTGTCGTCATACCACTTATTCGTCTTGTATACACGACCAAACAATTTGCGCAACCACTATTTTGTCAAAAACTTGATTATGCAAACACACATACATACACGTTTAAACGGCTTGTGTGAACCTCAGTAGTCAGTACGTTTTTGTATGTACGTACATAAATAATGTCCAGAATCCTCTGACTTCGTCATTTTTAGTCGCCATACTAATTATTGTATTGTTAAATTTATTAATAATAATAATAATAATAATAAAGATAAATATTAATATTTTAGTTAGCACTTAAAAAATAAGAGTAATAAAAAAATGAAATTCGTCCCTTTAAATCTTCTATATATATAAAAATGGAGACAAAAAATTCGAAATTGCATCAGTTGAGAACGGCTGGGCCGATTTGGCTCAAATTTTTTTTAAATGATAGAGAATGTCGGAGAGCGGGTTTATAGCATAAATTATGGACCTAACTCCTGTGAGTTAGAGATTTAGAGACAAAAACTGAGTTACACCGGTGGCGCCCTCTAGCAGATAAAAATAAAAATATAAATCTAATATATAAATGTGAAAATGAAAACCTTTGAGTGATATGTTCTCGGAAACTACTGAACCGATCGTTATGATTTTTTTATTAAATTGAAGAGCTCATTGCGGAGAAGGTTTATGGCATTTGATCGATTCTCTAACTTTAGAAAGTTGTATCAGTATTCGGTTTTTCATAATTAAGTACTTAAATTTGTCTTATTTGTGTGTGTGTGTGTGATGCCAGCAAGACGCAAAGAGGCAAATTTGAGCCGTCGAATAAATGCGGCTAAAAACAAGAGAAAGAGAATAGCGCAAAGAACGGAAGAACAAATGCAATCCGATGATATGAATGTGCGTGTGAGTATGGCGCAATTTTGTGAATTTCAACCATAAGAGGCACGAGCTGAACGCAATGAACAACGACGATTGGAGCAAAGACTAGCGCGCCGTTTTATTATAAGTTGTTATATATTTATACCCATATCCTATCTATTTCTTTCTTTCTTCCTTCTGCCTTTAAGATTATAAGACCTTTAAATTTTTACTGACTTATGCGATATTGCATTTCAAGTAATTCATCCATTCCATAGACCGTTGTGAGAGTGAACAATCGTGTTGTGAATACTGCCCTGTACTGTTTTCATTATTACAAATTATTGTACCTATACATTTATAGTTTTAATAATCCAAATAAATTGTTTTCGTGGGCAATGCAATGGCATGTAAAGGTATGGGCAATGGCCTAGATAATTCGGGTCATATACTTGACAGTGATCATAACCCCCTTCGAAAGCTGTATATCTGATCGATGTTAAAGGATTTGGATAGAACCTGATATAATTCAGAATATAATCTATGTTGGTGATCTATAATTTCGATTGGAACACACCATGTTTTTCACACGGACAATTATACGCGGCATGCTCTCGAGTGGGTAAACCATCCAGTTTGTTTGTGTTAGCTAAAGATGGGCTAACAAAAAATAGTGTTCACGCTATAGCATTAAGAAATTGATATTGTTTGTTAGTGTTACTGTCGTAATTAATTATTAATGATATATATAATTTTGAGGATTAAATTATGATAAATTTTAAAAATTAATGTTTGGTGTTTTTTTTTGTATATTCTCTCATCGTTCACAGCGCTGCCTCTTTCACTCATTTACCATATCCTTACACACTTACAATAAGTTAGTTATGTTTTTTCTACACTATAAATTCCCTATAAATAATTTATATGGCAAAACAACGTTTGCCGGGTCAGCTAGTTTACTACAAAATTTTAAATAAACACAATAAAATTATATAACGACCACTGACGCTTGTCAAACATCGACATGGACGTTCAGACCGCTTATCCGTTACCAAGCGTTGCACAAAATATTTCGGTCTCGAACGAAAACCGCAAGTTTGGTTTCAAACCGTTGCGCAACTACTCAATACACCAGAAGTTAGTTATTTTTTAACTATATAATCATACACGACATGCTATAATATATACACTGTGATAATTTTAAGAATAAACTATTAAGCTTTATAATAATAACATGTGTAAGGTTTTTCATTTTATTATATTTAATTTGACTATTTTTTATGCCTGTGACTAGCGGTATTATATTTAAAGTCGCACCCCCACCACCAGCACCCACGAGCCGCCACAGCACTTTGGGTGCAGAACCGAGGACAATGTACAGACTGATAAATAACCATAAAGATTAGTGTTAAGTGTTAACAATAACTACAGTCGTGCAAAAGCAAATGACGAAATAAAATACGTGTCGCAATGGTTAAGAATGTTACGATTAGTGCAGTGCAGTATATTATTACGATTAGCCGGTCTGGCGGTGTTATATTTATGAGAAATAATGCGAGCTTATTAAACCATCGGTCGATCGACAAAATCCGAAAAACAAAAATGTTGACACAAAATGCCGTGCATGAATCACGGCGTTAACCGACGAACGCGAACACTTGTCACGCGCGCAGGTATTTATTTTAAAATGTGTTTCGATTAAAAACACCTCATCAAGTAAAACAACCTACGAGTCAGTTACGCATGCTCGCGTAACGAGCGCTCGTAAATGATCAGTGCGTTTTTATTCGCGTCTCGGGGCTTTCTTTGCGCACTCCCGTTTGTGCGGTCGCCACGAATTAACGTTGATTTAACACAGTGCACGTATACGAACGATAAGTTATGCCGAAGAAAAAGGTTTTATCCGATTCAACCGCGTTCGCAGTAGTCTCATCATTTTTAAGCTCGGTAAATAGAGAGCTATGGATCGGTATTTTATTCCTCGGCTTGATGTTTTAATACACAGGTGGACCCACGTGTGGGAACTGTTGTTTATGGTCACTCTCCCAGCTGATCAACTATCAAGTCAAATATTATTACTATTATTATTATTACTTGTAGGAATAATCGCGTTTAGAATGTTCTGATTCCCAAAAGGCTAGAGGAAAGTGCTCGTACAAAACGTATTATCTACAAATCGCGTCACGAACATTGCCTCATTGCAGCAGACACTTAAAATTGGTTGATCCGGTTGAATATTGAAGCGAAACTCGAGATGATATTTTTTCGAAGAGTCTTAAATTAACGTATACTTGTACACAGTACTATAGTCGGTTAAAAAACTTAAAACTGATGTCTGCCCGATGCATTACGTACACGCGATCACACGAGCACGTTGTAAAAATAATGATTACACAAGACCTGGAAAAAAAATTAACTTAATGGAATAGGTTTTCAACCATAAATTAACTTCTACAAAAAGAAGCGTAGGCATGTCTACAGTCTACACTGCATGCAGGTACACCGGTACGTGGATGACTTGTGACCATTGAATTCAGTCGATATATAGGAATGGTTAACGTCCATCGATTGGGAACAGTTATCGTTCGATCGAGTACTAGGTATACCTACCTACAAGGATAAGAGAAGTCGAGGACTAAGGTATACAGACAATTTTTTTGTCGCGCTTAAAAAATCAACGGGTTTCACAGACAGACAACGTATATTTATCGAGTAGATGTTATGGTGTCGTGATTCTCGCTATCACGCAACGGTTTCGTTAATGGTAACATTTTCGGTGTTTGACAAGCTCTCGGAATGACCCCCAGCCATGAGACATATAGTATTTCCAAGTCAATAATTACGACAAGGACTTTTGGGATTAATGTGTGGAAAAAAAATATAATAAATAAAATAATAGTAATAATAACAGGTTTATAAGCACCTAACCTTTGTGAGGAACTGCAAATACCGTATATATACCGGGGTTTCTTAACCAGTGGTCCACGGACCCCTGCAGAAGGTCCGTTCATGGTAACTAGGTGGGTTCATGAAACATTTCTGAAATTTGTGTTCACATAACATGAAAATTATATTTTACAAATAATTATTTAGCTACAAACAATCAGTCATTTATACTAGTAACATATAATGATAGCTATATATTTATAATTTACATACAAATACTAATATAATAACCAAAATCAAAAACAAATGAAGGGATGAGGCTTACTTTTTATCCTAAAGGAGTCCATGACTCAGAAAAGTTTAAGAATCACTAGTCTATACCGATACCGAGCACGTGCAATTAATTCTATAAATTGCAGAATGAATATTACGAGAGTTATTCCTACCCGTCAAACTGTACCACAGTACTATGCAGAAAAGTCTAAAATTGAATTTATAGTGCATTTCGTGTAGTACGAAAAGTTTATTGTGTATGCTACGAAATGTTGAAATCGTCAAAACACAAACACTAATACGTAATATGTTACTCACGTCTCACATAATCATAAACAAATATCAAAGAATCGGTTTATTGTATTACGAGTACAGAGGAAATTTACATCATTTCTACGACACGTTTTAATACATTTACAAAAGGTATAGACTGCAATATTACATAATTAATGTCCGTCTAACAATCTGTAGCCGTGCGGAATACGTCCCAGACTATTCAGACATTTATTTTCAGTGCATTGTACTGTACGAAAAATTAAAAAATTGAAGTTATGCAGCTCGATATATCTATTACAACGTATATACGCGCAGGTAAATGTATTAAATATATTAAATAACGAGTGTGTATGAGAACTTCCTTCATCGGGGTAAGTGGTGGATTATAATATTTATATTTTATCGACACTTAAATTTCGGTTAGTATAATAAAGATAATAATACTATAGCGTGAGTAATAATAATCAAAATTAATATGCTAATAATAATATTAATACCATTTAGTCGATAACACAGACAACTGATAATTGATAAATAAATAATGGTTGATCGCTGAAACTAAGAATCTTATAATCTCAAGTTCTCCATACGGTCATAAGTGTACGTTACTGTATACGTTTTAATTGATCATTACACGTACAATTAAATTAATTAAATATTTATAATAATGGGCTCTTGGAGTTCTTGCATAAAAGTACATAACTGGAAATTATAATCTGTGCGTGTAACATTATATTGTATTATTTATAACACATTCAATCGCGATGACTGTTTACAAATCTTTACAAATCCATATAGTTACTATTCAAATTCGTCATCCTACTTCTTATAAAAAAAAAAAAAATAATGGTCAATATTTCAACACATTGCGCCGCTATTAAATGCATTGCTGATAATGTCATACTATTAAATTATTATAGGCACATTAAACACGCGAGAAAAGAAGTGTTTAATTTGACACTAACTACTCGTTTGTACTACACATATTTGATGAATCATTGCATCAATATCGATCATTACTGGTGATTATGTATGTTGTGCGCTCTATACATTTTTTTTTTGTATCGATATTTTTAAATATTTCTTACACAAACACTACGATTGCCTTCATTGATAAAGACGAGTGAGCACCTGCAAGAATGTCCGGCGAGACCAATAACTTACAGTTAGAAATTCCGAGATCCACAGATGAACACCAGTCGTTAAAGGTATCTATAATTAGTCTTACATGTTATAGTTCCGCAGTTTTATAAGAATATTCGAGTAAAATATATTCGAACGCATTATTCGCATTGGAATAATTCTACTAGCGTTCTAGACTTGTAGAAAAAAATCAGTTTGAACATGAATTGCATTAGTTGTTTATGCTATTTTGGATAGTGCTGATAAAAAACAAAAATATATTATACCCTTTGCGGACATTAATAATTTTTTAAACTTATTTTTTTGATAAAAACGCATTTTTAAGTATTTATATATATTTTCTACACGGTTCAAATACATATTATATACATATAATTGGACAAAAACATATATTCGTGTGCTTACAATAAATAATAATAGGTAATATATTATTACGCCTAGCAGCTATAGAATCTGAATATTTTTCAAAAGTATTATTTACAAAGCTGAACGTTTGATTCTAACGGCTAAATTAGAGCACGGGCCACGAAAAGTGAAGATCAACAAATTTACAAATTTATAACGCTCGCTTATACACACGGCTATTATAGAAATGACTGCATAAACGTATCGAGGGAATATAAAAAAATAATAACAATAATGTATTCGTCGATTTTAAGGAAAACATGAGCGAACAGCATACTTTGGTCAACACCGAAATGTTGGCCAAAACGAGCCTAACAATTTCTCTGGAAGAAATAGCCCTCGACAAAGAAGAGCCGCAAAGAGGCACTCAATACTTGGTGGCAATAATCGGTGAGTTCTCTAGCGTCCCGTTTCGTAAAGAAGAAGACGTTTTATTTCCCCCCCCCCCCCTCGACTGACCGCTGCCGTTTACGCGCGTGCCATTATTACTGTAATAAAATGTGCCCGGAAATAGTGAGCGTTTCGGGGTTCATCATTGGCACATCACTCGGATGGACATCCCCGGCGGGTCCGATGATGAAAAACGACCAGTACGACTTCCGCGTGACGGAGGCAAACGTCTCGTGGATCGCCGCGTTGATGCCACTCGGCGCCTTGATCGGTTGCCCGGTCATGGCTGGCGTGGTGGACAGCTTGGGGCGTAAAAAAACGATGGCGTTGTTGACCATACCCACGCTCGTCGGCTGGGCAACGATAATATGGGCACGATCCGTAAGTACCAAAACCGCATTCGATTCACGTGCGACGAAACATTACAGGGGAAATGACGGCGGAGGAGTTGTACACGTTCTGTGATAACACTATGATAGCTCGATGCTGTTAATATCGCATCCAGAACACAAGGTTATAAATATGTGTGCAGTACACTGAGTATGGCGCACGCTGAAATGTGAACAGGGGTAGCAAGCTCAAACGGGTAGATCCGTTTTAATATAGCAGCGGAAAACAACGCCCCCCCCCGTAGAAACGTCACCGTACTACACGAATGAGTGTAAGTTGAACTTTCCAAAAATTTGTGTTTTAGGTAATTCGCGCCGATTTGTTCGATCGGTCCGCGGCGAATTCCCACGATGACCCATCTCGTCACAAATCCATTTCCGAAATTTGTCATTTTCCCAGCCTTCCGAAAAACTTTAAAAGATAGAGCACAGACGCCCGGTTTGAACCTTGTACGTGCCTACATTTACAATATTACTTCCTAGGATTTTCCATTGTATCGCCATAGAATACGGGGATGTGCGTATAGCAGCTGCTACCCCCTTTTAACCCTCTTAGGTGTACCACTGCGTTCACGTTTATATCCATACGGTCCGTACGTAACACTGCGATACGCCACGATGTATTTAGGTGACATGGATCTGCGTCGGCAGAGCTATGACCGGATTCGCTAGCGGCTCGTATTCCGTCATCGTGCCCCTGTACACCTCGGAAATCGCCGACAAGGAGATCCGCGGCACTCTGGGCACGTACTTCCAGCTGCAAATGTTTTTGGGAATCCTGTACACCTACGTCATCGGATCATATGCAAGTCGTCCGCAGTGCCCGGGAACCGCCTATAGAGTTTCTTATCGCAATGTCGCTCTGGTTACAGTCCAACGTGTTCTGCCTGTCGGCCGCGTGCGCGCTGGTCCCGGCGGTGTTCGCGTGTCTGCTGGTCCTGATACCGGAGAGTCCGATCTATTACCTGATGAAAGCGGACGTCGACAACGCGCGGTCGTCGTTGAGATATTTCCGCGAATCCCATGGCAACGTGGATGAAGAGTTGGAAACCATGCAGGTGTCCCTGGTCAAAGTACGCACGCAATTTCTTTTCGGGCAGGACCACATAAACCTTACACTGTTAGACGGGAGTGTGGGGACTAATCCCAATTTTGGTATTGGCCCCCCATAATTTCAAGGTTATCAATGATTATTTTTATTAATCATTAATAACTTAAGGCAAAGTTTGCAATTTTTATTTAACAGAATACCAGATAATTGTTTATAATTATTAATTACTATACTCGTAACTTACGACATATACGTATTGTTCATATTTTATAACGTATTTTTAAAGTCAAAATTCTATCTTCTTTTCTTCATGATGGCAAACTCATCGACAGCAGCCGATGGATTATCAATAAATTGCTCACTTATTACTAACGTCAAATCGTTTAGCCTAGGAATTTTTATAGTTGACCCGAGGTATGTTTTCATTCTTCTCATCGTTGAAACACTACTTTTTAGAGAAAGTTTGGGTAGGCCCGGGCCTACCTACTGGCTACGCCCCTGTACGTAACATATAAATGTGATTGGTTTTCGCGCGCGCGCGTTGAAGTGGGTATGCTTTACGTTTTATCCTGCAGGCCGAGAGGGATAGGCTGTCGATGGTAAAAGCGTTCCAAACCGTTCAGGCCAAACGGGGCCTGTTCATCGGCCTGGGGCTCATGGTTTTCCAACAGTTCACCGGATGCAACGCCGTCATTTTCTACGCGACGACTATATTCAACGTGAGTCCCGTACGGTTCGACGACCGGTAACCGACCGGTATACCAGCGTACCTACCAACTGGTAACGGTAATGTTTTCGAACGATTCGTTGCAGGCGACCGGCAGCGCGATACAGTCGAACACGTCGGCCGTCATCGTGGGCATCATCGCGCTGATGTCCACGTACGGCTCGACACTTGCCGTCGACAGGCTGGGCAGAAAGTTCCTGCTGCTGGTCTCCGTCGCCGCGATGGGCATCTGCACGTTGCTCATCGGCGGCTTCTTCATGGGGAAGGATTTCAATTACAACGTGTCGCCGGTCGCGTTCATCCCGCTGGTGTCCCTGTGCACGTTCATCGTCGCGTTCTCCATCGGCATAGGCCCGGTCACGTGGATTTTGATGGGCGAAATATTCCCGGTGCAGATTCAAGGTGAGATCGTACCGCGGTGACAATGCGTCGTTTTACGACCGTGTGGGCGAAAGAAAAAATAAAAATAACCGTCGGAACGGGAATCTTATGCGATCGCGATCGATGTTCTGTTACAGACGCTACCAGCTCAATAGTGTGCATGTCCAATTGGTTTTTCGCTTTCTTGGTCACCAAATACTTCACAGCGCTGGTGTCCGTCATTTGTATGTACAACACATTCTTCCTGTTCACAGCGTTCAGCGTGCTCGGCACATTTTTCGTCTGGTTTGCTGTTCCCGAAACCAAAGGCAAAACAATGAACGAAATTCAAGTATTGCTCGGACCCTAACCAAATGGCTAACGCTAAATCTATT
Source organism: Periphyllus acericola (assembly GCA_949715065.1). Taxonomy (NCBI): domain Eukaryota; kingdom Metazoa; phylum Arthropoda; class Insecta; order Hemiptera; family Aphididae; genus Periphyllus; species Periphyllus acericola. Next base: position 34,170,451 of record OX454267.1, on the reverse strand, counting down.
AGTTTGGTACTGCGCTGCCAGAAACTACGATAACGAGAATAAATAGTTGAGGAAGGTGAACAATTTCCCGTTTAATTAATATCACGTATATAAGTTTTTTGTCCCCTAATTTATAATATAATATATGAATGGTCACAATCGCCTCCCGGCTCACTCCTTTTACTCGTCCTTGGATGATTCTCCTTATTGCACTCGCCATGAGGACCTTAGTATATGCAACGCTTCTTATTTGTTGTTTAATTGTCCTGATCTCCATCATAACCGCCGTCTTCTTTCCACTATTTGTTTCACCTACAATAGTTTCCAATCCGCTAATGTGCCATTGATTAAATCCATCATCAACTTTTTCCTTTCCGAGGGTTTTTGATTGTGATTTTATTTTCTTTGTGTTAATTAATTGTTGAAAAAAATATATTTACAATATAATTTTCCTCGAAAATAAAAATTAAAAATATATATGAACCATAAAATTGTATTCAATTATTTGATTCTCTGAAAAGTATTTTCCTTAAACAAAGACGAATTAAAAAATGATGAATGATTTAAATGCTATTTTTTATAAATTATATTTACAATTTATATTATTTTAAATTGTTTTAAAACAAATCGTTTAAGCTGTTAATCTATGAATACAAATTGGAAATCTAGAAACACCTTATCATCATAATTTATGTAAATCTACAAGTCTGTGTATTTTGAACAAAGACTAATTTAATCTATAGGATAGATTATGTAAATAGTCAAGACAGTTTATGCATAACTACTGATTTTTGTTTCATAATTAAATTTAGATAGAATTTCTTAAATTGTCATAAGTGAAACATGAAACATTTTAAAACAGACTCATCCCAACAGCAGTAATTTTTATTCATAGATACATTTTTTGTTCTCCAATACATAAATATACGATAAATAGTACTTACATTTTTAATTTGTAAGAAAATGTTCTATCATAAAAAATGAATTATTCATAGTTTGCATGTCAATATGATTGTATGCAATTCTTAATCTTCAACTATTGGTCAGTTCAAAAACTTTTCTAGCATCTTATACCTTATGTGTCCCATATAAAATTTCTCTCAAATAGTCATATGTACTTACCCAAAGACTACTACATAAGTATTATTTTGAAGTGGACAGTTTATGATATTATTACTGAGTGAGTAATAAGTTCTATACTACACATTTCTTCGCATAAATCAATGTAATATACTAAAACATTTAGTGTAGTTTTGTTTATTTGTAAATATAAAACATTTTTAAACATTTACAAAAATAATAATTAAGTGAACAAAATAGGTAAAAATTCAATATTTATTTCTATATAATTTTATAAACAAAACAGATTTTTGGTTAGTTTCATATTTAGTACATAACTTATAACTATTGCACTTGACTGAATTAAGTGTTACAAATTAAATAATACAAAATGCAAATCATACTTCAAAAAAGCATTTTTAATATTAAAAATAAATAATATTAAACTTTAAGTGTTAACTAATTTTAGGATTTTAGTAGGATAATGATTATTTTTCCTCAGATCATTTGAATAATACAATTGGATACAAAATGAATTGAAACAGTCTTTTAGCGCATTTGACAAATTCATCATCAAATGATTTTTGTCTAATATTATTGATGCTTTTCACATTGGAACAGGTCAGACACCCAACAGCAGATGCTTTAACAAACGGATTTTTAGCTGTTAATACGCCAAATTTGTTACCAGAAAGCTGACCTGAAAACCATACGTGGTCATTTTCTCTTAAGCTTTTAGTTGCATTATCCATTATAATGTCTTGACTATTGGTCAGCAGTGTTGTTATATCTTCACTGCTACCCCATGTACCATCATTGTTCATTTTGATTTCTATTTCATAGGTATAACGATTCCAACCAGATACATGGCATAGATCTGATAGTTTTGAGCTCACATTGCAACCATAAATTTCGGAACAAGTAGAAAAACGTTTACCCAGCAAACATGTCAATGGACTTGCTATAATCTAAAGTTAAATGTTTAAAATTATTTTCATTCAGAACTAATTGGCTTTTAACACTTACCTTAGGAAAGTAACTCAGTACGGCAAGAACAGGATTATATACTGACACAACCTTGCTGGCTTTTATACGACCATCCCATTGCACATTTTGTCCAATTAATTGCGAACAATCAATATCAGCTAATACAGTAGTTTCCTGAGCTTTTTTACCAATATCTTTGTTACAAAAATCGGAAAAATCATTGTACGTTAAGTGATGATCGGCAGGTGGTTCAATCCATTGCTGAATACGTTCGTAATTGTTGAAAACACAAATTGTGACACCAATTAAGACCACAACAACCTTTACAAATTAAATATAATAGTTAATATTTCAATTAATAGTCCAGTTATTACAATTCAAGTACCTGTAGATATGTATAAAAAGTGTCTGTTCGAAAACCTTTACGTTTGAAGTACTGCAAAATTATATGTAAAAGCCACATAAATATTAAAACAACAAGTGGTTGTATAATCTGATAGATGGTTTCAAAATCATTGCCAATAGTGACAAATGGCAAGAAAATGCCGGTAATCGGAAATAGTATAAACACACAGACCAAGGCTAATATACTACGAACCAGTCCATACCATGTAGACTCTATGGAAAACAGTTACATTTATTTATACATTTTTTTACTAAATATTATTTTAATAATAAATACCTTGCGACGCAACTAGAGCCATTTGCCACCATGAAAGTGTCATGCAATGTGGTATTAAATCCGTATAAATTCCTCTCCAATTATTACGAGCAGCCATTTTAACCATAATTGCAGGCAATATTAAATAGAATAAAGCTCTAAAGTTGAGACAAAATTCAACCCCATTCCCTGGAAAATCATTAAAATATATAATGAAATAAATGTTTAAAAGATATTCCACAAGCTTACTTACCAATAACATATGATGCAAATGTTGGTACATGTAAATCAAGAAATCTCCAACCTTTACTCACTACCGTATCAGTTTCATATGGATATTTTGCCAAGACATTGACGCAAAAAGATAATAAAGCAATCAGATCAATATTTTTGGTTTTACCTAATTTTGGGCCACATAACTAAAACAAAACAACAAAATTGTTGTTCAAATTATAATATTTAACAATAAAAGCATTCAATGAATTAATAGAAGAAATAATTACCGAAAAAGAATAAAGTGTATAAAATGTTAAGCAAATTGATACAATGGTTAACTCAGATTGAAACATTGTGTCTGAATCAATAACAGTTTTCATAAATAAGTGCGCTCCTAATGATGCGAAAAAAAAAACATATGGCTTCAAAGTGTTCATCAAGTGTTGATATTCAGCTTCTTGAGCACTGAGGCAACCGCCACTGTATGTGATGAATAAATTAGACCATCGGCGGAACCGTCCATAGTCTCTTTTTGCACATAATGCACACACTGTGGCAACTACCATTGCAAGTAATGATCCATAAAATAGAACATGAGGAATCAATAAACTAATTCCATCAGCACCCAATATAAAACAGAGGACGGTTGTTAATAATGTTGGCGCATGAAAATATGAGAACGGATTTAATGGCAACTTGGAAAATCTTTTATTCAATCTCTCTTGAAGGCAAAGATTATAATTGTGAATAATATACACAGGTTGGAGAAATAAGTCACAAGTAGTTGATATGGCATTTTTATTTCCTTCAATAGTAAGTAACTTTTGCACCAAAGGCATTTGCCCACGAGAAAAATCTTTGGCTGCATTCACTAATACATCTTCAGTAAGTTTTTCACCAGATTCATTTATTCTGGATTTCCAATCTTAAAATAATATAAAACATATGAAAGAAACCTGACATATCAAGAATTTCATTGTACAGTAATAATTATGGGACAATAATTTATTTTGAGAAAAAAAATATATATACAGTGGAACCTCGATTATCCGGGATAATGGTAGGGAGGGGGTCACACGGATATTTGAAAATCATGGTTAATCAAGACTTTTTATATTAATGAAATTTTTTATTTAATTATAATTAGAAACACATTGGTACAATTTTATAATAATGAAATTTTGAAAATTTTAATTTGATTATAATTAAAAATACATAGGTAGGCACAATTTTATAATAATGAAATTTTAAAAATTTTGATTCAATTATAATTAGAAATATACATAATATACATACAATAATGTTATACATATATGCATAATATTGTATACAACAATTTACCAGGGCTTGAAATATGAATTTATCAGTCTAAATTTTCGGAAGAGTGAGCACGGTTAATCGCAAACACGGATAATCGAGGTTCTACTGTATAAATATTATATACACAGGTGCAAATAAAATAAAAACATTTCATGAAGAAAAAAATAAAATAAAATACAATTGAGAATTTGAAGTAGAGCTAATGTCTCATTTGTCCGTATTGTAATTTTAATTTTTAAAAAATTTGAATGAAATTTAAAATTAAGTTTTTTCTATATAAAACACAGAATCTAATTTTTTTAATAAATAATTTAATATTTAAAATGAGTAATAAAATATTTTAGAACAAAACTTAAGACATTATGTCAAAGTAAAATTACACTAACATGTATCCAATAGAAAAGTAATTATAAAGTGTATTAAATGATGATTAATTTTTAAATTTAGTTTTTATCTGAACTGTCTATTATACTTAACTAACTTATAATTACTAATTATTGGAGTTAAACTTTCTAAAGTAAATTGATAATTTTAATTATTAATAAAACAGTTTTTAATACCTCGACGTGATGTTTTTAAACGCTTATATTCTTTGGAGTTTTCATCTACTTTAATTATGTCTGAACTAATAGACGTACTACTACAAGCTTCATTCAATTCATCTTTTAATTGGTCACTAGTTATAAAATCTTCTCCAGCTGACATTCTGTAATAATATAATTTGATTTAATATGTTGCAGACAGAATATTATTATAAAATAAAATATACTATACTATACAAACACGTAATTGTTTTTAAACATAAAACATTACCTATCAAATATTTCATGAGCAGTCTTTTGAATGATTTTATCCTCTTGAGAAGTTTCAAGACAAACTTTGACGTCCAACCAATTGTGTTCCGTTATACCTGAAAGAATTTTTAATGTTTAAATTAATGTTACTAATGTGATAACATAAAATATAAAGTTCAAATAAAAGTATACATTTATATAGCTAAGTCCATACATATCAAATAATGAATATCTAATTTGTTCTAAAATCAATATAAATTAGTTAAAAAATTTGAAAAAAAAAATATTAAATGTAGTGTGGCAAAATTGTATTTTTTTCTTTATTTTAAGACATAGAAATTGTATACAAAATGAATCTTGTGTATCAAAAAATGTTGAAGTTTATACTCAGTTAATTTTATTTTTTCAAGGTTTAAACGTATATAAAAAACTTTAATGAATGCTAAAAATAAACTTAATTTGAAAATAAACATACCTTTTCCTGTGTCTAGGCACTCTCTTAAAAGTTCAGTTGCCTCTTTATGTCCCTGTGATGAAGCCTTTATCAGCCAATAAACCCCTAAACTAGCATTTTCTTCTTGATCTTTTTCATCTTCTGTAAAGTAAAATAAGAAAATGAATTAAACAGTGCCTTACATAAACATTTTCAAGATTAGAAATATTAAACACTTGTGAAAGTGTATACCAGTATTAATAATTTATTTAACAAACATTCAACATTAACAAGTTATTGGTTTTTTGTCAGTTATTGTGATAACCGACAACAAACTCATTTTAGGATCTTGTACCGGTTTTATTTTTCACATATTATTAGGTACGTCGCAACAGAGCAACGTCCACCGAACATAATATTCAAAGCAATAGTCATACCGCAGTTCTCGTTTAACAACTGCTTGGCCAAATCGACCTGGGAATCTGGCCATCCGTCTTCCGCTAGGAAACTTCCGAATCGATTGTAGCGATTTTGCGTCCGGTCTGTGGAAAAAATTTAAACACAGGTTAACAAAATACGGACAGTCCAACAAATGCACGGCGACGTTTCGGGTTCATTACTCAGCAGCGTCCATTGCTTCCTTCGCGTCGACTTCTGCCCGATTATAGGATGAGCCATGTTCTCCTCCAGTTTGACGGTAGGACACGAGCGGGCGATGCGCGACGAAAACTATGGTCGGGTGTTAGAAAAACGACTGTGCGGTAACGGCAGTAAACGTTGCGGGGGACGTAGGACGCATAACGTTTCACACATTCGGTCTTATCCGACGACCATTGCGTCCGTAAAAGCGCACAGGTGCGAGGAATCCGGTACCGGGTAAGAGTGAAAATGGAGAAATCGACGAATCGAGCCGAGCGATATTATTGTATTTATGACAGGTAATACCTATAAACCTATTATTATTATTATTATGAAATCGAAATCCTTATCACGTGTCGCCGAGCCGAATGCAGCTGCTGCAGTTGTTGCGATAACACACTGTCGGGACGATCACGAATAATAATATCGATAATATTACTCCGATCGCGCGTCGTTTCGGCCGAATTGCTGTTGTCCGCACGCGCGGAACTCGTTGCGTAGACGTCAGTTGTGACCGTAGCAAAGCCGCAAGACGACTACGAAATGCGATCGCCTTCCGTGCGACGTTCTAATCGTGTCTATTATTATTGTTGTTATTATTATTATTATAATTATTATAGTGCGCACGATCGGACGGCAAACGCCCGGGGAACCGTATCAAAAACGCGATAACGCCATTACGGTAATCCGACTCCCGACAAGACCATTTATGGGAATTGGGAATTGATGAACGATTCGGAATGTGTAATTTTAACGCGAGAAAACTTTGAACGCCGCCGGATTGATAAAATGATAGTGCGACGCCGTGTAACGGGTGGCTGGTTGTTCGTGCCGTCATTCGGTCGAAAACCAAAATGGTAAAAGTAGCTTTAAAAAGCTTTAAAAAGCTCCCGTCGTCGCAGACCCGAAGCGACAACCTGCGGCACCAATAAATTCATTGAGATTTTGGATCGGAGTCCAGGGACGTAGCCAGTAGGTTGGCCTGGGCCTACCTAGATTTTCTATAAAAATAAAAAGAAGTATTTCAACCATGAGAAGAATGAAAACATACCTCGGGTCAACTATAAAAATTCCTAGGCTAGCGATTTGACGTTAATTTCCATAGAAAGGCAAATAAGTGAGCAATTCATTGATAATCGATCGGCTGATGTTGGTGAGTTTGCCATCATAAAGGAAAGAAGATAGAATTTTGACTTTGAAAATATGTTATAAATGGACAATACGTATACCTATGTTGTAAGTTACGAGTATAGTAATTAATAATTATAAAAAATTATCTTGTATTCTGATAAATAAAAATTGCAAGCTTTGCTTTAAGTTATTAATGATTAATAAAAATAATCATTGATAACTTTGAAATTATACGAGGCCATAATTATTATACAATAAATAAATATAGGAAGTTCCAGAGTAATGTATAGCAAAGATGTGATGACTGATGTTCATTCATTTCACCATTATGACTTACAAGCATAAGTATGACGCTTATTTATTTATTCCTAGGAATAACAGTCTCCATGTTTATAATAGTAAACAGTCACATCAGTATACACTATACAGTTTTGAAAAAAAAATGAGAAGTGATGAAAAGAATATAAATGAGTGAAATCAGGAAATAAATCACTAAAATATAGTTCATAAATGCAATTAAAAAAAAATCAATAAAAACGTGTTCAAAAGAAGTTTGTTATTATTATATGCAATACGCGTGACTAAAAGACTTATTAATTATTAAAACACTTATTTTTTTCATCTAAAATACAATTAGTATTTACTTAGGTATATCTTGTAACTTATAAGTATCAAACGGTATACAAATCATCATATTATTTAATACTGGGAAACAAGCTAACTATAAATATAATTTTTTAAATTGTGTATGTGTACAAGATAATATAAAATGCTAAAAAGAAAAACAGATTCATATATTAAAATAGTAACTATATAATAATAATAATAATAATAATAATAATAATAATTTAATATACACGATTTGGTAACAGATTAAAACATGACTAGAATAATGAAAATGTTATAAAGATGCATGAAAACTCGCAATATCACTATATAATTTACTCTATACATACAATACTAACTTCTGGATTTTCACAATTAAAAATCAAAATTTTTTTCAATTTTTTTTTCCAAGGTGATTTAATTTACTGAAAAAACGAAAAATGATTAGTTAGTAAACAAATATTTTGTAACGCCTCTATTGATAGTACATTCATTTAATACGATATAATATAGGTATAACATCATATACTATATAATTATATATATATTATAATTAGTCAATGAGCACAAGGGAATTAAAAAAAAGCGTAAAATTAATTCAATACTAATTATTTATGAGGGGCAACGTATGCCCAAACCATCGCTAAGGCCGAATTACAAAAATAAAAGTTTCCGTTTTGGTAAATCTTACCAATCATATTTTTGATATTTAAAATGTTATCCTAAGATAGGCATAAGGCGTTCATAAGAAAACAATTTACAAGAAATATTACGATTAAATCGGCTACTCTTTTAGTTACCAGAATAGTGATTTTTAAACTTATTTTATGTGGTGATCTCAAAAAATTAAAATTTAAGTATCCCCCTAAAAATAAATGAAAAAAAGTATATGTTATACACATTAGTTAACACAATATAATATAATACGTTGTTTTTTCGCTTACATTAGGGGTAGAAGGTACAATAAAGATTGGAAACAAAGGCAAAAAAAAAATAAATATTCTTAAAATAAAAGACATATCTACACGATCTATTATGATTCACGCGTACGACTTTTCCATGTGGTACATATCGCCAAGCAGTCGCTGTATGGGTATGTCACCAATGGTTTCTTTGAAAAACAGTCTCTCAATAGTCGCCTGCCGGACAGCCCGCAAGTTGGGCAGCATGAGCAACAGTCGTCCGAACCGGGTGGGCTGTCTTGAGTACCGACCCCGCACGTAATCGCCCAGTATGCATTGCGCCTGGTCTTGCAACATTTCCACCGGTTGCGCGTCAATTAGACCCGGCGTTTCTATAATAAAATATAAAAACAATACATTTCTGTTACAATAACACCCGTTAGGTTATTTTTGTATTATGTCCAGTAATATTTAGAGCGATTAAATTATGAAGAAACTATATGTAATATTATATGGGCGCCGCAGTAAAACGGAGCGAAAATGTAGAAATTCATCTGGGGAGGGCCAAAAAACTCCTTTAAGTTAATCTTGCATCAGGGCGTGAAAACATTACTATATATTTAAAAAACAAAAAACAATTCATTTTACTGTGATTCTTGTGATGAGCCTTCCTACGAGTCCATGAAAGGGCTAATCGGGTGAATATGACTCAATGACCTACATGTATATAGGATCTATTAGGATACTGAAAAACAAAACCTCCCAGAAACTATGCACTGTTGCCACTAAAAAAAAACCAGTATATCCACTGCAACAACTATAGTGCAAAATAAGTCAACGTATAGGATTCTTTAAATTGAATAATATATCATAATTAATGAATAAGAATTGAAGTAAGAATTTTTTAAATGGGCTATAACATTTTTTCGTATCAATTCATATTAATTATTCAAGTAACTAACATGTTTAGGAAAAGTAAAGTAAGGAAACTAACCGACATACTAACATTCCATTTTAATTTGCCTTTTTGAGTTACATTTGTCTAATAACTATAGCTCCTCGATTTAATCAATACAATTTCTAAAAATATTTATTTTATACTTTTTACTGCTCAAAACAAAAACGACCTACTCATACACTTATATGTACGTCAATGACATTATTTAACGTACTTAAGCCCGTTAAAATTGTATCACCTATCACGTGCACTCACCTGGTGTGAAAAGAATAACCGCTTTCATGCAGCCGCACTCGCTGCCGTCCGGCGACAGTTGCCTGAAACGGGCTAATATTTCTTGTATTATTTTCATTTCATTGTTGACCTTAATGTCGTCCGCCGGTAACCTCTCGCGAGCCTTTTCCGAGTTCAGCAGTGGCGACAAGTCCCACGGTATCGACCACTGGGCCAAGTGCAACAGGAACAGTTCTTTCCACGACTCTTGCAACAGCAGTAGCTGTAGTTATCGTGAAAACATAAAAAAAATCTACGTTAGAACGTTTTGCCTCCAAGAATATTTAAATATAAATGTATACTTATATTATATTATATTATTATATGCATTATGTTAGCAGTTAGCTGCAGTAAGGCTATGAGGGTCTAAGCGTATTACAATCACATTTATCGATGTTTCAATAAAAAAAAGTCACAATCGTATACATTGTACATGTGCGCGTAGAGAATTTAATTTATTTTAATCATCACCAACCTGATCGTGTTTGGAGAGGGTCTGAAACGGAGCCAGGCATCGGACCCATCTGACCGCCATGAACAATAATCGAGCTGTGGTTTCCTAAAAAGTTACAAAACCATATAAATTTTATATTTTTTACTGATGTACGAGATTCAAAAAATAACCTTCGTAATTCAATAAAATTCGATAATCTATAGTATTTCTCTGGCAATCGACGGTTTATGTTTTTATTTCTTTTCCCTCCGTTAATAGCGACAATAGAGTAACGTAACTTTTTCTTGGTTCTAAGATAGATAAACATTTTAGATTGTGAGTGAAGCGCGAGAATGTACTTGCACCCTTGATATCTACTAGATACTATCTAAAATTATACATTGTCTTAAATTAATCGGTGGCTACTGGCTAGTACTTATGTCTTGTATAGTTGTATAATTTAAATACATCATTTCGGACATTAATGACGACATTACATAAATATATCTTCGAGATTGGGCTGCTAGTAACTAAATTGAAATTTGTGGACGGATAGAGAGATAGAATAATAATTAGTTTCTTAGATTAGATAAACATCATTAGTCAATACACTATTACATTACCCAACAGTTTAGATAAGACTCATTTAAAATGTATGTTTGAAATAGTAAATAATATATTCAGAGAGATTCTTATCCATAAAATAATGATATTTTATAATATATTTGATTTAATGTATGATATTTAAATAGTTGTTTATCATTTTGGTAGAAAAAAACTTATAGTCCCAGATATACTGAATTAAATATTTAAAGATTAAAATATGATGGCAGATGGGTATTTAATGTTTTAATGATAAATTTAAATAATATGTAGGATATCCGTATAAAAGAAAACCAATTTAATTTCTTTAAGTAGTTATTGTTTTGATTATAAATTATAAGAACAATGAACACATTATTATGATCTATGAAGTGTATTTGTAAATGTATTCGTACTTTAGAGTCGCCATTTTTAATCTTTAATCACAGGCGATTGGATAAAGGGGCATACCTTTTGCCACCCGCAGAAAAGTAGGCGGGCAGTCAAAAAGTCAACCCTCGCGTATAAAATATAATCCCTTGCTCCAGTGCATATACAACCACCCGACGAGACTTAACACATGTTTATAACACCAGTAATATTGTTATGCCTTATATCAATATCACATAGGTATTACTATTGTTATTGAAATGTATGTATAGATTGATATAAACACTTAATAAGGATATTGACAATATTGACTGATTTTTATGTCCAAACAACTATTTAAAACTTTAACTTCGTTTATTTGACAATGTTTAAGTTTTTTTTTGAATTCTATATATTTTCAATAAATTCGAAATATGTGAATCATATAAGCTTTGGATATTATCATGACCTCGTTTGTTGGCTGGGAGAGGGTGGTGGTAAAGTGGTAAATTGCCTCGGGAAGAAAATGTTTATAGAGAAATATGGTAAATGTATATAATGCTTATATATTCATGCATATAGCAATGATTTTTTCGTAGTTTTCTAGGGGTGTGTACATTACTTTGGGTAGCACAATTTATTCACCTAAGGTTACACAATTATTCTAAATTTCTAAATGCAGGTTGTTATAAATAAGTAATTAAATAAATTATAAATTATATAATGTATTATGGAATAACTATACTTAATTTAACAGATTTCCGAATGATTTTTGAAGAATATTTATGTTTATATATAGTTATATTTATAGTGTTTATCGTGTTATTTTATATTATACAAGGTATCTTATGTTGTTATATGCGTGGATTTTAAACGATTAGATGGATCGATTATATAGAATTTCAGAAAAACAAAAAAGACGTGTTTCTTCATTTTTAACGAACAATTTTTTTTATCACAAATTCAAAATGCTTAAGCTCAGTTGTACCAATAGCAAAACCAATATATATATATTTATGTTAAAAAATGTATCAAAAATATTTAGTTCACATTTTGTGTAAGGTATATTACATAGAAGATATTAAGGTGTACTAAAAGATTATTAAGGCATAGTAAATTAGAGCTGCATGCTCATTAATCATAATGCATACAACTGGACAAATGTTTTATTTTCCATACTGACTCAAATAGATGGCGGTAATACACAATAGTAAATATAATTTAAAAACCTATAGAGTTATATTGATTATTATTATGAGTTATTATTTAATTACCTGCAGGACTTCCCAAGTTGGTGACAATGACAACGTCAGTGAACCTTGAGGACTGGTTGGTTGCGGTATACCTACGGGTGATGAAGCTTCTGACATTTTCGCGCTCCAAATCAATTCCTGTGTAAAAATAAAAAAAACAAGATTAAATCTGTGTAGGGTAAGTTAGCCACGTACATAGCGTTTCAACAGATAATGTTTATTTTAATGTACAAATATCTAAAAATTAACAACCATGTATTACAATAATTAAGAATATTTTGAATAAACTTTATTTGTATGTACTTAAATTAAAAAAACCAAATTCGTATAACTGTGGTAAAAATAAATAAAAACATACATATTAAATTATCAAATAATTTCATACTACGAGTGGTTTAGAACGTGAACGTCTTGTTCCCTACCAAACAAAATAAGAAAAACCCACAAAAATTAGTGTTGACACTCCTGACCTAACCTTACCTAATGAAATAATTTCAACCCTCCTCCCTCCGAAATTGTTTCCTACGTTCACCCCTGTACGTGTGTATAAATAATAAATATATACAGTATACATGCGTGTAGCGTTTCATATAATGACCGATATAGGAGAAGTGATATTGTGTACAAGGAAAACAAATTTTCCGAGTCAACGATGTAAAAAAGTAGAGAGAAAAAGTGCTCGGGTCCTTGCATCACACCGATATTAATAGCGATAAAAGTCGAGCTTAAGCCCTAGGGTCGATGGCAGACGCGAGTAAAATAATCGACACAATGCGTGTACGTATATATATATTATATGTATGTATATTATATTTAAGTACGATGTACGATCGTAGGCATGTGTGAGTGTGAGTGTGTGTGTGTGATCGTATAATACGGTAAAGCCAGAGGGCGTCTTTGACGTCCGCGAACAAAGGGTTCGATTGCTGCTAAAACCCGCGAGGACCATGTGGTCCGGTTCTCACATCAAAACGTCCGCGCGCGCCACTGACTCATCGGGCGCGTTGCACTCTTCCGCCACAGCAGCTTCCTCTCTGTCCATTCATTCCCTATCTAATTCTCTCGTTCTTCATCCCTTCCACCACCCATCACTATCGTCCTCTCACTCACCCTTCCGCCCTTGCGTGCTTCGTATAGTATACATATATATATATATCACGTGTTATATTATATGCTTACACCTCACCCGGACTAGAAAAGACCGTAAGTACAGCGTGCCGAATAATTCAACTCTTGAAATGCTAATTTCGCACCTCGCGGCCACCGTTCGTATACAAATCGTTTGACCGTTTGATCCCGGGTGCCATAGAGATTTCCCTAAAAAACGCGCGTATATATCGTATTACACCATCTCGAATTAATACGCCCCAAGCTGTGTATTTTGTGTACAGTATAATATACATAATACGTTACATAGTAAACGCATACACCTAACCTCGACTTTCTCGTTTTCAATAATATATAGTTGAATATTCGTAGCTGCATAAACTTTATTTATAATTTGACTAAAAAGTACTGGACATAAAAAAAAACGACCAAAGTTTAGATAAAATATTTCCAAAAGATTAAAATCTTCTTTCGATTTACCTGACATTTTTCGGCCGACATGAGTATCTGTAGGAGCCCGGGTGGTGGTGGTGGTTGTTGCTGTCCCAAGAAAATAGGTCCTTGCGGTGGCGTAGAAGGCAAAAGGGTTGTCGGTGGAGGCGGTGGTGGCGGTGGTTGTTGCTGCTGTTGGTGTTGCTGTGAAGGCGGCGGTGGCACGGGCGGCAAAGGCGTTTCCATCGGAGGCTTTGGATACACCGATGAAGACTTTTGAATCATGTGCTCAGTGCTCAACTGGATCTGGCTGGGCTGCCGCTGGTGGTTAATTGGCTGCGGTGAGTCTTTCATTGGATGATGATGATGATGATGGTGGTGGTGGTGCAATTTTGGTTTGCGAGGTCCTCGTTCGTGCTGCACCGCTGTAATAAATAATAATATTAGATACAACGTTCACCTAGTAGCTTCAGACATTACCCTCACCATCACCACTCCCCCCTTCCATGAGATTTTTCGAAATAGTTTATAATAAACTTGACTTGTATGTTATAAAACATAGACAATAATACATATAAATTCAATAATTAAGGAATATATATGAATACATATATATTAAGGATGTTTATCAAAATGTATATTTTCTATAGACAATAATTACAATTATTTTGTACATGAAACTATGACAGTTTCAGCTTTTATTTACTGATTTGATTATATAAATAATTTATCAACATAATAAAATAAGATGTATTTCTTATCGGTTATTTTACTTATATTATTTATTGTTATGATTTTATATAGATGATTAGACTGACTACTTCATGGTGATATTAACTTGGTAAATTTTTATTTAAGTAATTTTTTTATTTATGACGATTTGATTACGTTTTAACCAATTACTCAAAGTATACACCTTTACATTTTGATTTTGTCAGAAGAGATTTTATCTTGTAGACACGCTTGGCCACTACAGCTGGTTTCTGTTATTAATTTAGCGGGCCTAATGGGGTGGGCACTGAACATAATAATAACGTACAGGTATAACGCTGAAATGGATTTCAATTCAATGAGTAATCAATTAAAATACGCCAGAAATAGTGTTTATGTAACTATAATAATTTGTTTTTTAATATCATTTATTTTATTTTTAACATATTTTTAAAAATATTATCCCTTAAACGGTTCGATTTCAACAATCTTTCATTGATTGAATAAAGTATATAGTTGCCTAAAATAATTTCGTTCATATGTTTAAAATAATTGTCTATGAAAAAATAGTTTCTAATAATGAGTAGGGTTAAAATAAGAGATTTTATTTTGTACATTTCAATTTCGATTTCATTTTCGCTGACTGTTAATATACAACATTTCGCTCTAAATTACATTTAAAATTCCAGTATAATTTATACCTTATACGAGTATATCACGTGAAAGTATATTTGACATTCGACTTGTGTAAGTATATTGGACGAAAATCACGGGGAAACATGTATATATAGCTTTTTGTTCTGGTATAATGGTACGAATCCGTTTATGTTTTTTTTAATCCGAGCTTTACAAATAATTTGTTTTCATGATTTCGTCATTTTTCTTTTTTTTAATAAAAACGAACGCGTGCAAAAAAAATATTTATATAAACTCGATTTATGATATTCAAATACCTGGAAGCAATAATAATAATAATTCATCATCGGATTACACCGATATCTATACGCATTTATATTCGAGGGTTGTTTCATTGTTCCGGATATTTACTGCTGATTGAAAACTGTCTCCGCGTTATATATAATATACTCCCTTGTTACTCCCAGTTCTTTTGTTATCATACCGAGGTGTATATGAACATCAATATCACCTAAATCACCGATCCACCTGCAGGGGGGCTCCTATATCAATTTATTGCGGGATGGTATTCAAATGTATGTGCGTTCCACGTAATACCTATTTCACTTTTTTCATTTATTTATTTTTTATCAAAATTAAATTACTTGTATTTTGCCGTCGCCGTCGCGTCGCGTCGTCTGCAACTCCACAAGAAACTTTGTGATTTTGCAAATTTGTTACGCTAAACGAATTCCAAGAATATGACGTGGCCCAGATGATTTATTTTTATGTTTAACTCGAGAAAACAACCCGTATGAAATAAACCCTCCTGTTTTTATTTTTATCAAATAATCCCGGTACCATACCTTTTTGATCCAAGAATATTCAAAACGAACATTTCTGTTGTTTCAGCTAACGATCCGCAGACATACGGGCATTTTATTGGTTGGGACAACTTATATTCCTGAGCACACACGACACACCTATATATTTTAAAGAAGTGACGATAGACATAGAGCTTTCAATCAATAATATTGTATTTAATGTAGTGCGTAGTTTAAAAGTAAAATAATAATTATTTTAATACACTATTAGTTGGATGGGAAATGGGTTAATTTTACTATCATACAATTTAAAAATAGCATTTAAATTAAAATTCAAATTGTTTATAATAATTTGCAATCATTATTAAAAAAAAAAAAACTGTAATGTTATACATCATTGTTTTAGGTTGATGTTGGTGGTTATAGTATCTAGCTTATATCGACCACTTTATCCTTATAACAAGATATTACTATTATTATATAGTAATTAAAGGTTTTGAACGATGTATACAACTAACAAAGTTGAATAGATGCAATGTTAATATGGAATAAAAATTTATTTTCATTTTTATACAACGAAGCCAATCACACGTCGACGCCACTGACATAACATATTATGTATAATGTATATTGTACAGTCAGATGGAGTTTCACGCATCGCATAATGTAAGGAGCGCAAATTCTATTATACTTGCTTTCCTCCTTACTTACGTTAAGTACGGGGAGAAAACCACTCCCTATATTTATTTAAATGGGTATAATTTTCAGAACTGCACATTTCAATTGCATCAAGTCATCGACCCCTCCTGTCTATTTTACACTTGTTTTTCCGTTGGTAAGTCAGTTAATCCAGCTATCAGCTGTCAAAAACTCGCACGTATATACATTATACACAGTCAGATACAAGCACACACTCACACACGTACACATACACTGCAGTCGGTCGGTCGTCGAGGAGGAGTGAAAGGGATATATTATTTACGGAGGGGTGCGCGAATAGCTGAAGAATTTTCAATGAAGCCGGTAAATTGGCTACGCGCAGTGCTGGATCGGTAGCTTTTTGCGCGAAACGTGGTTCATTTATCAGTGGCTGAGGAGAGAAAGAAGAGAAAAAAAATTAAAAAGAAAGGATAGAGTTAAGAGAGAGGTTTTGCTTGGCGTGATTGAAGACTTCGCGTTAACGACATTATAAACTAAGCATTTTGTTCGAAGGCGGGTCATTATTCAACACCCGAGAAATTAAGAGTATATAGAAAAAGAAAGATGTAAGAAAATCTTTAGTCAGCCCTTAACGAGCAGTGGATAGTAGCTGAGTGTTCAAAACGACGGAGAAAACAAACGGTCAAAACCGCTGCAGGTTTACACGTCCAAATTCGACGTTAAATTATTAGTATTTTTAACACGTATTCTGTTCACAGACGTTTTTAGCATTAAGTTTGTTATCCAGGTTAACCGTTTTAATGCTAAAAGCATATACCATCACGCCATAGCTAAATATTTGTAATTCATTTTTTTTTTCAACAACTTGTATTTACAAAAATATACTTTGCTTTATTTTATATAAATCGAATAAAACAAATATTTTAATTATAAATTGAGTCTTTCAACATAAAATGTTAATAAAGTTTGTATAAACTTTACATATTGGGATTATTGTAACATGCAGCTGAATATTCTATCACTTTTAAATTTTAATCGACTAAAATCAAATCATTGTCGATGAACACGAAATATATTCATATACATTTTCTTTAAAACTAAACACTTTTCAGCATAAAAACGTTTCAGCACAGTAAATAGGTATTATATAGGTATCCAGTCTAGGTATCTCTGTCTTAGAAATGCCACTCACTAATCATTGTATGGTATACATATTAATTTAAATTTTAAATTATTATTATTTTTATATTATAAAGGAAATAATGTTAGTAATACGCTTTTTAGGTGTGGGGCATTATGATGTAATATATGGATGTAGAATATACTTTAATGCATTGCAATTTTTAATTTTTTCGTTACTGTGCACGCTTTTAAAAATGGTTTTTCGAGTATCTATGTATGTACACGGTGGTCTTATGTATTAAATGTATTATATATATAGGTACATGCGAAATGAATTCAAAACCAAAGTGTTTCCTCGAATATAAAATCCTAATGTAAACACGATGCGGTGCCACTGATTTTATGATCTGTCACGATGGCACCGCAAAATCATGAGTACGCATAATATTAACAGTTTTGTTGGGACACCGTTGAAGTAGCTTTTGTGGTGTTTCCCAGTTATATATATATATATAGGCACTCCAGAAAGAAAACCTTGAACCAAATATCTATTATAGCAATAAATTGTCATGGTAAAATACATTTGCAAAGGAAGAAATGAAAATAGAGCTACAGATTTGCATATATAGCGAAATAAAATATTTATGCAAAAACGAAAACACAAACATATCATTTCCCACTGTTAAAACTTTTGTGGATGCCACCGCGTGGTAGTAAATATACTTGGGGCAGATTCAAGCATAATATCACGATTTTGACATTAACTCACCGTCCTTGTTCATAGCCGACTGAAAACACTTGTTGAGCCGGCAAGCCCGACACTGGTTTCTGTGGGTTTTGTCAATGGGGCACCTGCCTTTGAGTTCGCCTTGTGCCTTGCACGTGTACACCCGGTTCCGGTGAATGCTTCTTTTGAAAAACCCAGAACAACCTGCACATTACACAATGGTCGTTTATGCCAGTTCCCGCGTTTGGAGGAGAATATTAAATTTCTAATAACCAACGTTGTACAAAGCTTACCGTCACAACTGTAAATGCCGTAATGTTTGCCAGAACTCCTATCCCCACAAACTTTGCACGGGATGTCCAATAATCGGTCCCCTGTGAAACGAGAAAAATGTTTTATTTTATAACTCGCCATTATAGCATGTCCAATTGTCTATCTTACGTTACAACTATATATACCCAATTTGCACAAAGTCTTAAGTTCATAATACTTAAAAATATTTTTTGACAATTTATTGTAAATGCGGTTCAATTTTGTGGATTCTTTAAAATGAAATCCAATTTGAACTACGATTGACTTAACATAGAATCATAATATTATTGATGCGGAAAAGATCAGTTTCGACGGAAAAAGATTGAACATGTTTGTTTTTTACTCCGAAGGACTGCCCATGGTCGTTGATTCAATTTATTTTTAAAAATTGAAAACGTTGACCGAGTACGGTTGCAATCTGTATTCTGTTATAATGATGCTGATCGAGACACGCAAATGGAAAGCAAATGATAATCAAATTATACGCAAAGACTTCCCTAAAACTATCATTTTTTCCAAAATGTTAGGTTAGGTTAGGTCTGACGCGGTGCGTTATCTCTCCGCTACATAGGTGTAAAATCGCGCGAATGAAGTATAAGAAGTGGTGGCCCAGTGAATACCAGTCGAGTGTCGATTTTCAGAGCGTAGTCGCATTGTAAAACCCGTATCGTCGAATATCTTTTCAATGAAAATGTTCTCACCCATGCCACGGTCTCACTAGTTACTTCATCAACCTTGTTATACCGCTGCTATTAATGCGGTAAGGAATAAGTTCAAGGGCGAACTGTTGAAGGCTACAAAAATTAATACTGCCGGGTAGTCCCATACATTCCGCGAATGTTTAATCGCAGAAATCCCTTCCCCCCCCCCAGATACGGCCTCATGTGATGCGATGCAGGGACGTGACAGTATGGAGTGCATATAATGTGTATATAAACGCGATGGATGGCGCGGCGGGTAGGCGCGGTGACATGACACCGAGCGGGTTAGCGGTTTTGCGAACTTTGCACATAGCGGCCCGAAGACGCGAGGCGAGTGTGATGGTGATGGCTGTGGCGGCGGTGCTGACGGTATAGTGGCGGGACGGTGGTGACACGTGACGGCGACTCTGCCGTGGGCGTTCGTAAAGTTGTGCGCGGACACCCTTACACAATACGCGGAGACGCGGAGACGACGACGTCTCGACCGCCGCCACCGCCTCGTAACGCTGAAAAGTGCGTTCGAGTATATAGGGCGTATGACGCGTACTGTACCGTACGTTGTAATTCAGACGTGAAGACAGAAAATCATCTTGTGGATATTTTGTGAAGGCTTTGATAACAATAATTATTATAAATAAATCAATTAACGACGGGAAATTATACCTTAGTTACTTCTACCTATCTTATATATTTTACATGACCGAAAACAATACTGATTGTTGAGTACGGGTATAAATATGTACACATATACACACATATTCTTACTTATATGGGGGGGGGGGGGTCTGAATCCCTAAAATCATCCCTTGTATACGCGCCAGCGTTGTGTACATAAATATAAAATACACGAGGCGAGCGTACCCGACCGTAAGCGATACGATCGGCTGACGTGTACTCCGTGGGCCGCGAAAGGGTTAGAAAAGTTAGCGTGACGTTATCGTGCGGTATATACACCAACACACACACATATATATTTATATATATTTACTTCCTCTAGTGTGCTTATACGTATATATATGATATAAGGCTACCGGAAGGAGGGCTCGTCGTGTGGTTTATTAATGAGCTTGTTTCAAAATCCGCTTATATACGCTTCTGTACAGCCAGTGGCGTGCATTGACATTCACTATACATATAGACACGTGTATATAGTGGCCCATTTTGAGGGGCGGCTATTTTTTAATAGTACATCTCTTAGGATCACTGTAATTTTTTTTTGTAATTCGCACTTATAATATTTCCCCTATAAATGCAATGTGTGAACTTCCCTCAACAGGATATCAATCTTTAATTTATGAAGCTACTAAGTATTATAATATCATTAACACTTAGCGGCGATGGTTCTACGAATATATTGTTCACGGTCTTTATTCAAAGACCCTTTTCTAAGAATTATATTAAAAATATAATAATACCGAACACGGCGATTGTAATCGCTTACTTTGAAATTTAATTACATTTTTTTTTATTTAGAGGTGAACATGCAAATACACGTACCCTGAGTACAGTGTGTGCTGTAGGCACTCTTATTATTTAACGACTACGAGTAGACAATATACGCTGTGTACAGTCGTAACATTATCACCATACGAGTATACCATCGCTGCCGTCGTAGTGTTTATACATTAATTTAAATATCATACAATTTATTATTAATAAGTTTGTATGTTTGTCGGTACGAAGGAGCGAGCTTTTACTTAGAATTTGATCCGTCTCTTCCCGGGGATGAATTTAAAAGTCAATTTAAATGTTATATTATATATGTATATATATAGGTATAGGTGATTATAATTTTGTGTGTTGGCTGGAAAATAATGTTAATAAATATGTTTTGATAAAATTAGTGAAATAGTTATTAGTTGTTGGCTATTAATTAAGAGCGGTGAAAATTTACGAGATCAACCACGCAATGTATACTTATCAAACCCTCCTCGGAGAAGACAATTTTAAATAAGTCACTATCAGCCAATTGAATTTATACGTGTACCGCGATTGTGATAAAACTTTCGGTCCCCAAATCTTGTGACGATATCTTTTAGTGAGTCCTAGTCGTACACATTTTTATTAATTTTCAAACGATTCTTAGTTTTTATTCCAATAAGCTATCTGACTGACAGCTGACACGTTTCCTATCTAGTGTTCCAATTTACCTAAATATGATGAATTTTTGACAGATTAAAGATATGCCATGGGTATTGAGCTAAACGGCTGGGTAACGAACGTTGATTTGGTTTGCCGGAAAATATTGAAAAGCCCGTATCTGACGATTATTTAGTCTTACTGCAGATAAAATGATTTAACAAAATCACGCGTACTGAACATTTAGGTTGAAATATGGAGATCCAGCGAGATGCAGTGTTTGCGCCCAGCTCATTCCTGTGGACAACAATATAGGGTCGAGTTTTCGATATGAGCCCGATATGTCGTCTATCGCCCCTAGCTCAAAAATAAATCCCGAGCGCAGTGCACGTACGAATACGTGGAAAACGTACGTTGCAACTTGCAAGTGTAGCGAATGTATATAATTTATACTATGCTTATGTGCACGTTAATATATACAGGGTGATTTTTTAAAACCATGTTCACCCCCTCTTTTGGCCGTATAAATGCTTAAATTTATATTTTTATTTGATAAATGTTCAAGTTACCATAAAAGTTATGTTTTCCAAAACTGTTCCAAAGGTGTCCTGTGGTGACACAAACTTTTATTTTTCAAATGGAAACACCATTTTTCACTACAGTATGTTATTGAAGAAATTTTTCTGTGGATTTTGATGTATCGATATTAAAATTCGAGCTAGCAGTTTTTTAATTATTCTAATGTAAGCATTAAGGAAAATTCCATTTGAATAATATTTCGCGTAAAAATATGGTGTTTCCAATTGAAAAAACAAAGTTTGTGTAGCAACGAAACACCCTCGAGTGGACACGACAAAAAAAAAATGAATAGAAAACATAGGTTTTAAGGTATTTTGAAAATTAAAAAAAAAATCCGAAATTCAGCATTTTTACGGCCAAAAAAGGAGAAAGGATCATGTTTAAAAATCACCCTGTACGCGCGCGTACAATGTACACGCAACATGCGCATACGCGTATTGTATTTATATGACACAGCCCGAGGCCTGAAACTGCAGCAGTGGCGACGGCGGCGACAGCGGCTCTAATGGATGTTCGGCGCGCGCAAAAGTGTTCGAGGAGCCGGGGAGCGCGGCCGCGGATGTAACGCCTCTCCGGTGCCCCCGCCGCCCGCGGCCCCGGTGCCGTGTTGTGAAAAAGCTATACGGCGCCGCGTACATTACACGCAGCTGTGCCACACCGCGCCCGCGGCCGTTCGGCTGCGACCAACTTTCGTCCTAACAATCGCGCGGTTCGGTCGCGGTAAAACGGTCCGCGTCGGCGGCAGCGACGTACCGCGACGGCGGGCCCTGTGCGCGCCAAAACTTTGAGGCGGCTCCCCTACCACCGTCCCCCGCCGCCGCACGAGTCGACGGCGGCGGGGGCGCGCGGTTCCGCTGCAGTTCCGAAGTCGCGCGCCGCACGGGGTTAACCGCGCCGCGGACGATCGTGCGTATTGTGCACACCTCGACCATAACCGAAATATCTTAAGGTGCGTTCACATTTGGGCAAATTTGTGTGTGCGTTGTATTTTATTTTCGACGCACACTTGTTCGCCCTCATTTTGTTACTATGCGTCGTACGTCGTCAGGCGGTGCGGTGCAAAATTAGACTTCTCTCTCCTAAAACTTCCTAACAAACTTGACATTTTTTTTTTAACCTCATCATGGTTTGTGTTCAATTCCTTCGCTATTTCACACCATGCATCATACTTTTTTGTTTTTGAAAAATGATATGGGTCTTTTGAATCCCATAACAGAGTACGTTTTTCGTACTCTTGTATAAGCAAGAGACAATCATCTTGGCACCACTCCATTGATAAATGAAATTGAATTTATGATTGAGAAAATATCAAAGTTAGATGTACTATTCACTGTGAGCGCGCCGCGTGCGTAACAAAATGTGCGTGATAAAATAAAGTCGTCCAAACTGAGCGCCGCACAGCACAAATTCGTCTGATCTTGACCCGGAGACCGACAACCGTTCGGATCGTGTGCGTTGTACGCCGCGAACACAAACGCAACGCACAAGCATGTTTCGCCCGGTCCAAACATGTCTAATTTTTGACGCACGCGTGTTCGTCAAAATTCAAAATACAACGCACACACAAATTTGCTCAAATGTCGACTTATAGTAGGTATCTCGCGTTGAACGTTTACGCGCTGCCCGTAAGACACTACCCGTGGCGCGGGGGGCCGCGCGGTGCAATGCATTGTTCTGCACGTTAATCATACGCAGACATGGGGCGGGGGGGGATCAAAATTAAACGATAGCCATGTGATATTACACGTATTGTACGATTCTGTACTTATGGTTGGAACACGAGAATATAATATGTACAGGATGTCCCAACGCGGAATTTTACGCAGAGCCATTTAACTGCCGTGTTAATACAGTTAATAGAATTCGGTTTTTTTTTTCTTTTTCTTATGAGCATACCTGGACGAAGGCAATTGCGTTGACAATGGTTTGGTAAACATTAGCGTACTATTGAGGAGAGTTAAAAATTTACTTTTTATTTTATAACTTTTATAAATTTCGAAGATAACCATTTTATAGGGCTATTTTTCTGAAAATATTTACGGTTCAATTTTAATTTACTGTTGGATTTTTAATAATTTTTCTAGCTTACAAGAAAATAGTATACTTTTTATATAATTTTAAATAATAATAACATTATCAGCAAACCTTATCGGAAAAATCACGAGATGATAATAATTTACTTTCTTTGAATTTCACAAAAATTATAAAATAAAAAGTTAATTTTTTAACTTATATTTACCAAACTATTGTCTACATTTCTACAATATTGTCTTTGCCCAGGGATATTCATAAAAAAAACACAATTTCTTTAGATAACTCTATTAACACGGATTATATCGCTATGTGTAAATCCCCATGGGATACCCTGTATAGGCGTGTATCAAAAGTCCGCTAGAAAACTCGATTCCGATGTAGCCCTTGAGTATAGGCACCACGCGAATAAAATATGTGTAAATAAATATGTTAGTTCAAAGATTTTTTCGGATGTTCCAAATAACTGTGGTGTACTTTATGAAAACAATATTTTTTCAAATCATTAATTATATACCTATAAACTTATAGTAACAAATAAAAAATAATTTTTATGAAATTATTAGTATAACGTTTCAGTTTTTTTTATAACAGAATTATGAATATCTACCACAGTTTATCAATAAGTACAGATTACAGTGCATGTTTTTATTAGTATCATTATTATTTTTATCTCATTTTTACCACGAAATTATTTATTCTATCATGAAATAATCAAAAAACTACAAGCAGCCCATGCACCCACGAGCATCCACTATCAGTATGTGGACCATTTAAGAAGAATCATTGGTCCATAAACTACGATTATAAACTTTTTTTACACGTCCATTATGTTATTATTTATTAGTTATTTATATGAGTAAAACATACGTGTATACGAGTCATGTAATATACCTGCATTCACAAAAACTTTATTTTTTAATATGAATATAATATTTAATATTTATTAATATTAATATTAATATTAATAAATATTAATATTTAATATGAATATAATCACATATATTTTTAAGCTTAAAGCTATATTAAAAATTAGTTACTTCACACTATATGTATTCTGTGTATATAATAATACACTTGAACAGTATAATGTATACATTACTCGTATAAGAATTACATTTGATGTTTTATCACAATGCTGTTCGAAACTCAATTTATATACTATGATCGTCCGGTCTTGGTGTGATTCAAAAGGATTTCTTCGATTGACTATATATTATACATTTCGCTCATAATTTTAGTGTGCCATTTAAAATTTATGGCCCTTTAAAGCGTTAAGGTCATTCAGATGAAACTCCAAACAGGGTGATCGCCGTGCTCTTAACGGCGTTAAATAATGATTGATAAAAGGTTTAACTTTTTTTATTTCCTCGTTTATTTATTATTTATCATTAAAAAAAGAAATAAAACTGTTCTTTTAAGGGCTTTTCGAACTTTGCGCGCTCTGAATGAGTAGTTTCGTTTAAAGTTTTTTTTTTCACCTTTTGTGCGGAATATCCTAATCTTTCCCGGGCTTTTTGAGTTTAACCAAAAAGAAAGGCTTACGGGTTGCGACGATATAAAAAGGTCAACAAAACTTTTCAATAATAGAGATTATGACGTGCTTGCGATCCTTTTAAAAAGGGGGTCGAATGATTCCAAGGCGCGAGTGTATTTGTCCGGGATCAACTGATTATATAAGAAATGTGAAGTAACGGATTCAAAAGAACTTAAATTTTCCGAATTATAAGGATTTATCTTGAGAACTTTCAGTATTCCAATATTTATGATTATATTTTATACACATAAAGTATAATAAGTATTCATATGTGTATTCATACTCAATATTTGCAAAATATTACATCACATTTTTTAATCTGTGCAATAATTAAACCTAACATCTAATCGGTTAACAAAAACTCTTTCAAGGGTAAGTTATTAAAATCGGTAGTGGAGAAATATGTTGTTCGAATAGCTAAATTAAATTATTAACTTTATAAATAAATGTAAATATAGTTGAAATATTATATTAAATTTTCCAATACGTTATTTCAACTATCATAAACATTTTCAACACGTACAGTAGGCAATAGTTATATCGTACACACAATCTGTAAGTTAATCTACATGTTATAACCTTTAATACTTTTTAAAATATTTAAAATTAAGGTAAACTATAAAACTGCTCGGAAAAAAAGCAACAACAATTATCTTAAAGGTTTTATAATAAGAATAATAAACCTATAAAAAAATAATTTAGGCTAAAGTTGTTTCTAAAACGTGATAAAACTTAAATTGCTTTACGACAACAACAATATAACCCCAATACACGAAAGAGTTTTTTGTTTGAAGAGTTTTGTGATTTTTTTTTAAATTGATTTTTTATGTACATAGTATAAAGACTTCATTATACAATATTATGTGTCAGTTTAATTACGTATAACAATCTTAAAAGACGTAAAATCACTTTTAGTGTTCAGATGATATTTTTTTAATATATTGTCAAAAACTCAAAAGTTACTAGAAGTTTAACTTTTTAATTGCAATCACTTATTTAATTGATTACTTTTTGTAAACAATTTTAAAGAGTCGTAGATAAAGCACATTTGATAAAGCATACTTATTTTCAATAATTTAAACACAATTAATACAATATTTTCTATACACTTGAATGTAATTTACATGTAAACTATTAACATTCCACAGTTTATAAATAATTCTTTTCAAAACAAATTTGAAACTTTTATTGAAATTTGAGTACATATACCTATGCATATTTTAACGTTTTACTGTATTATTTAGTATAAATTTCAAAACCTTTACGGAAAATAGTTTGTTTAGGTCATTCATTATTTGACATATATTTTTACTCTATTATACGAGTATAGTATCAAATTATGTAAATGCTTATGTAGGCATTTAAACAATTAAAAATATAACAATTTTATTTACTATGGATATTAAAATAAATAAAAAGTAATCAATATGAAGACTAATAGTTTTGGTTACGCTATCAATTTATAAAGTAAGTAATTATACATAAGTACATTTTATATTTCGGTTATAATTAACATTATATAACATAATGTTAGTAATATTTTATTAAAATATAGGATACATAAAACTATGCAACGTACTGATATTTAAGGGTTGTGAAACTATATGTTAAATGTAAAACGAAATATGGATATATTTTATAAGTTGTTTTTTGGACATTAAAATTTAATTACTCAGTTATTCGTGTAGATTAAATTATATAGGTACATACAGAGTTTAATATTTTAATCATTACAATCTACTTAATTACTAACCCCTAAATGAAGTGCTCATTATAGTACACAAATTAAATATATTTGTGTATCTTATCATAGAATATAAAGTTATAAATGTTCATTGACACCTTTAACTTGATTAGACATTTTGATAAATATGACAAACGATAAATCACATCAAAAGCCATCAAATGCATATTAAACTATAAATTCGAATGGTACACAAATAACCAGAATGAGAGAAAAATTATGTGATGTATATATTTTGTTTTCCGACTTGTCGGTCACTCTATTGCGAAACACTAATGTAAAACTAATAAGATTTCAAAAGAAAATGTTGATTTCATATAAAAAAAATAAAAATAAGACGCCAATATTCGACTAATAATATTTTTAAGCTCTTAAAACCCGTGTTTATTGTAGTTAAAAAAGTTGACCAATGATACCTATTTTCTACGAAAACCGCGCGTACGAGTTTAAGACGGGTAATACGAGTATAATGACATTGATTTTAATTGTAGGTTACGCGTGTTTTGTTCTCATACATTGCGGTATTTCAGATTTCTACGTGCAATCTAATGTCGTCGATAACATATCATATTATAATATATATAAGTGCAATGTGCACGTAATCGTCGTAAATCGTTACGGTTTTAAGACTTAGATATACAATCGTACGAGGCGACACTCACCTGTTCCCATTATCTATACGTCAAATATCGTAGCGACTGCACCGACGATAGAGCCCATGTTCGAAGAAATGTCTTGAAGAATATCGCGATCTATGGAAGAAATAACAGAAAAAAAAATCTAATAAAAAATCAATAAATAAAATTGAATAAAAATGGGAACATGACGATTAATTAAATCCGGACAGCGATACCGACCTTTGCAGCGAACGGCAGCGACAATGACTTGCGGTGCACACGGCGGCGGGTTAGTTGCAATGAACCAGTACGCGTTTGTGACCGGCAACGGCTGCAGCGCGCAGTGGTGATGGTTTGACCGCGGCCAGGGCCAAGAAGCGAATAGAGCGATGGTGTGGCTGGATGCTGGTACATCCGGCGCGTCCGCGTAAATACGACGATAGCGGCGGCGGCAGCGGCGGCGGTGCCGTTACTAAGTCGGCGGCACAGGGCGGCGCTCGGTGTGCGACAATCGCGCGTGTGTGTTGGTCCGTGGGCGTGTCGGGCCCCGGCCGCCGCGGGACCGGCCACCCCTTTGCCGTGAACCGGGTCGCGGGGACCCGTGACCGTTGCCGCCGCCGACATCGTACAACTACAACGTGTCAAACACGGCAAACTACCCCCGCGGTTCGTGACCGGTGGCCCTAAAGTTATTAATTTCGTCGTAAGCTTGTCCCTCTTTACACACCACCGCGCCGGCCGTTCTATATATTATACACCGTGCAGCGTACACCCAACACACGCCCAAACACACACACACACACACCTACTACACGACGGTATACGTATACACATACGTATACTATACGAGCCGTGTGTATGTAAACCATACGAAGCGTGCCCGTGTGTGCGTGCGTGTATGTGCACCTATAGTGTACACTGTGTACACATCGCGTTTAACCCTGTATATACGCGCATCCCTCGCCGCAGGATTCACGGTGCCGGCGCAGCAGATCATCTCCGACCCGACGCCGCCGCCGCCGCCGGGTGTCCCATCTACGTGTGCGTGTCGTAATAGCGAACACACACGAGTGTTTCACACGCGGCCGCGGCGATTTCGATTAACCGACGCACGCACCACCGCACCGCCGCGCCGCCGCTACGACGGTGATGATTATGCGTTTCGTGCACTTCGTAACTTCATCGCGCTCGCCCCCCGTCTGCGAGAAAATGTATAACATAATAATATTATACAACGTATAGTGCAGTGGCATAGCTACACGTTCAAGCGCCCCGAGGCCAAATCGTTTGTTCTCATTCCTATATTGGTAGCGGGTCACACACATGAATCATACATGGTCAATTAAATGGGGACGTGAAACTTTAAAAACTTTGAAGTTAGATTCATTATTTTTAACCATAGTCTCTCTACCAAATACTCGAAAATTATCAGCACCTCTATCACACGTGTTCGCCATAAAAAAATGTTTGCACTCCGAGGCAACTACTTCTGTTGTCCTTGGGGTGGCTACGCCACTGATATAATGTCAGGAACACTGTAAGCTACGGCTACGGAATCTGCGACCCGATTATCTGCCTTATCGGCTTGCTCATTGGTGTTCTGTACCACCCTAAAATTACTCTAATCATTAATTAGTCAAACTATGTCATGGGATAAAAAAAATTTGTGTAACGAAAAATGTGCAAGTTTTTTCCCTAGCAACTTGGTGAAAACTAACTGAGTAACATTTGCCCAAATGCACATTCAAACATTTCCATGATGAATTTACAAACACAAAATTACAGTTCGTACTTTTCCTATCATAAGCCGCTTAAAATTACTTGTTGATATAAATAAACAAATCTCAATATCAGGTTATAAGATCAGACATTAGTATGACCTGTTATTAAGATATCTGCTACATATTAATGAATAATGATCTTACGTTTTTTCCAAAAGGTAAAAATTTGTTTTTTTTTCTGTTGAATATTTAGTACGGACATTGTATGAATTTATATACGAATTTTTTTTTGGTACTATACAGATTACACAAAATATCGAATAGTACCGATGATGAGGACTTTGTTTTTTTTACGTTTCAAGATAATTTAGTACGGAACTCGTTCACACACGCTCACCGATACCGGCAAAGCGCGCATAATAGGTATGATATAGGTTTGATCGTAATATTCGTAAGTGTATGGTGATATCGGATTTTGATAGAGCACATATTATTATCATTTATTAATTAGTTTATTATAAAACTCTATAATATATAATGTATATATCTAGCCACACTGCAGAGCAAGCTTGTGTGGATGCCTAAATAGGGTATATATTATTTTCATTAACACTATGCTTTTCGGACTATGATCATGAATCAATTATAAACACATCAATAACTATATTCTCTTAAAAACGACATTTTTTTGCAAATTGTTTTCACTTATAACAACTAGGTGCGGTTATCGATTCATTACAATGTTATATTCAAGTGTACCTAATACCTAAGGCTAAAGAGTAAATCATAAGCTACTTTGACAATTTTATAGGCTCGTACAGTTTTATACTTATATACTTTTATTCTAGGTATGTATATTCAAAATGATTATGTAACAGTGTACTACACAACCTGATAATTTATTGATATCACACATATAGTCTGATGGCTTAATTTCAGTGAAATTTGGCGTGCCTAAAAGATAATTCCAACACATATTCAAATTGAAATTGCACACCTGTATGTAATACGCTGTATCCACTGCGTCGGCATCTAGTCTAATAGGGTACTTCGTTTACGCGAGCGGGCAACGCGTTTACAATAATGTTATTATAGACGACGACGACGACACCGCATCACATCGTGTGTGCAGTATGTATAAGGGTAGACGTTTATAGAGCTTACGGCTGAAATTGGCAGTAGCGGGGAATCGAATAACCCTATTTTCCCCACCGTATATATCAGCCGTACTGTTTAGCAAACTATTAAACGGCACGGACCCAAGATTAGGAAGATCGACAAACTACCCTCTGGCACAATGCACATATATACAAACGTGTACATGCGAATCTGTGCACATATATATATATATATATATCTGCAGGCTTATATAGACATGGCGAGAAATATTTTTTTTTGTGTTTTTCATGAGTATATACGCGTGCATGACGTTTGGGAGTTGGAAAAATGTTTCACTGCAATATTATATTAATAAAAACGCTCTATCCGAATTCATTTTAAAATCGATATCGACAATAATAAATTATTTTTATCCTACTTAATATATACAAACTATAAATTATGCGTCAATTATATGAGGTACAATCAGTTATTGAAGATTTCAACTAAAAAATTATAAAAATGGCCAATTTACCAACCAAAATATTGAAACTTGAATAAAAAAATGCATTTAAATTTAAATCGCAAACCCATATTACTACCCTATTTATTGGTTTTGTTCAAATCGATTTCCAAAGTTTTATTTTCCCATTTAGGTTTGATTCTACGTGAGTTAATATCACGATTCTAAAAATATTCATTAGAAATCATCGACACTATAGCTGTCATACTATTCGTACTATAGCTGTACAATCATTGATGGTGCTATTCTGTACGTGACCGTAGCGGGTAGTGCGGTAGTAAGGGAATTACGTGATTCTTCAGCTGTTAAATTAATTTGTAAGTTACTAATATGTAGAATGTAGATTTATGTAATATTCAGTAACAATATTTATACATTATACAGGTATACTTATCAAATTGGACTGCATAGGAATATAGTATTGATAGAAATAATTTGTACTTAAGTATTACCATTATATATTATTTAAAATAATACAATCGCTGAGCTATTTTATCTAAATTTAAAAGTCATCTCTTTTTATGTAAATAACCTGTATTAAAACATTGTATCTAGTGAAACACTATACAACATATACATGAATTGAATTTGCTTCACGCGTTCCGGAGAATTATGGTGGAACAAAGGAACATGTATATCTACATCAGCTTATACCTATATATAATTCTACCTAAATGGTCTACTTTACGCATGTATAAAAAAAATATTCGGGGAGGGTAAATAAGTGTGTACATTACTTCACTTGTACTCAACTAATCTGTACAAACTATAGTTTAAACATTTTGTGGGCTTGCGAGTCTTGGACCCAAATAAACCCGAAAATCTATTAACATATACCTTCGCTCTGTATACATGTAAAACAATGTATTTACATTTACGTATTAAGTACCTTCTTATGTTTGCTCTCACAAGTAGCCAGTAGATAATATTAATATATTATATTATATATATATGTATAAATTTATATTTATGCAGTGCAAAGATAATTTATTTCATTCAATCGTCCCATATATAAATTTATTAATATCACTAATAAGGAATGGTTATTAACTAATATTTGTTGTATACGATTGAAAATATACTCGTATATACTATATATATATATATACAGTGTTATTTTTGGATATTCCTAATGATTGATATACAATCGTTGAAATTTAATTTTTTTTAACTCGATATCAAGAACAAAATCAAGCGTATTATGAAGTATGAGACCTCAAGTACCTATGACGTTTTATACAGCTATTAACCATTTTCTTTATAATTTTCGTACACTATAATTAAACTTTTTAAAGTTCAGTATGTATAATTGATTCGCTTGTTTCTTATACTATTATGCGTATCATGTATAAACATTGAATTTGTAATTCAGTGATTAAATACTAAACGTAACTATGTTAAGTTTTTATTTACCTATTACATAAATCATAATTAATGATAGTTTTAATTGAATTCTTATAAAAACCGATGGCTTACATTTACACGCGTAAAAAAAGTGTCAAATTAAAATGCGTGTGGTTAAGAATATATCCACCTTTTTTTTATTAAATAATTAATATTTATATTGTGATTTGATATAAAATATACGTTAATAACACATAACAAAATTAAATGACTGTTGTGAGAATATTGAGATTACAAAACTATACAACAATAATTATACAATTCGCATACCTACCTAAATTATACAAACGTATTGTAATCATATATAAATGTGTTGTACTTTCGATGGTTTCGATTGGATATTTTGGTGTAGGTGAACGTGTGAAACTATGAACGCAAAATAGAAATTGGAAAATGATAATACACGCACCAGATTATGTTCTGTGGTCAGGGTGTTGGATTTTAATGAATGCAATATTTCTGTTGAACAGTAAAAATTACGAAAGATGACGTCCTTAAAAGTTTTGTTTTCCCTGGACTGGTAAGTGGTGAATATAGGCATGAAGAAAAACTTGTTGCTCTTGGAGGTAAAACTAAATTTGTTTTCAGTAAGAGTCAGCGCGTTGAACTTGGATAGTTTGAAACCCTTCATGGAGCTTTTGCACTCAAAAACAACGTTTCCGGTGAACGATAATATTCTACGACAAAAATTAGAATAATTAATTAATTTTAAGAGTTCGTTTTTGGATTTAATTATAAAAGTAATTACATTACTAGCTCACGTTAATTTTCCTTAAAGTGAAAAGAAAGCTCTTTGACAGAGAGGAATGTCAAGATAAATTTTAAGAGTGGAAAAAATACTGCAGTTGAAAATACTTATAAGTATAAAAAAACGCCGACATAAAACTGTTTCAGTTATAAAAAATGAGATCGAAATATAAGCCTATGCACACATTACGAATGCGGGCGTTGAATGTAAAAAAATGTTACCTAATTATTAATTGATCCATTTATTTCATTTTATTTTTTCCTCTTAAAGAGTATCCAAAAGTAAATTACATTAGATATTCTTTTAATTAATACTTATAAGTTATTATTAGCAGTATAAAATACGTAACTTTAGAAACTATGTGAAGTAACCTTCACATAGTCAGCTACTGATTAAATTTAAATAATAAACCATTTTTTATTAAAATTTAAGAAAACTCTTTACAATTCAGTAATGATATTATAATAATTATTTACAGCTGTAAATATATACTTATATACTAGCACAAATAGAAGCGCATTTTGGTTATTGTTTACATTAAAAATAAAAAAAAGAGTCATTTATTGAAGACAACATTATAACATCGGTTTTGTTGTACAAAACTATACATCTGTACTCTATAGGCTATATAGCCTACACAGTTGCACTGTTGCAGGTAGGTTGGACATTTTAAGAATGAGTGCTTTTAGCTTGTGACAACTTTTTTTTATTTTCGGAGTAAAAAATGCATGTGTCGAAAAACAATACGTAAAAGGGTTTGCTGAATAAACAAACGAGTGGTTGAGGTGTAGTAGGGTCGAAAACGCATTAAAGGAGC
Source organism: Periphyllus acericola (assembly GCA_949715065.1). Lineage (NCBI taxonomy): Eukaryota > Metazoa > Arthropoda > Insecta > Hemiptera > Aphididae > Periphyllus > Periphyllus acericola. Next base: position 34,135,747 of record OX454267.1, on the reverse strand, counting down.
GTTTACTTTTCATAACAAATTGCCCTCCATATACTGGTGCACCTTATATTACAATATACATACGTTGAAATGTTGAATATATGCAAATGAAATGGCTGCGGGTGATCTTCCTTTCCATCATCTGCTCGATGATGGGTTATTTGTTTTTTTTTACAATTTTTTTTCAGACCTTAATGTTTACGTTCAATAACGTTCATATACTCCATCGTACGTGCGCGCCATCGTACAAGATATTATTCAAATAATTCTCTCTTTGTATTGGATTTCTAGAAGAACATGTTACAAATGATACTGCTACACTCAATACACATCATATATGTATTATGTACTAAATAAGTATTTTCAAAATTCAAATTTTCAACCGGGAAAGAAAAATAACATATATCAGATACTATCAATATCCGCACGAACTGAATAAAAATCGATAACAAATTTTAACTTATTTTTAGATATATACACTTCAAACTTATTAAAGATTATACAGTATAGTTGTTATTTGATTTTAAATAGAAATGTATATAGATACTTGTCCAATGATTTAGGTACTGATTGATCTAGACATAAAGTGATCAATATGGACATTAAAAAAGGTTGAACAATGAAGACATATTATTACTATTACCTTTTTACTAAAAACAAATTTCGTATAGTAATAGATACATTGAGATTTTTTTTAAGACTAATGTGTTCCTATTACCCAGATAAATTTGACTATTTTCGAAAGGACAGCCACCAAAATATTTCCTACATTTTTTAAATTATTTCGATACCTGCCACTTTTCTTAAAATAAAATTTGATCTTGAAGGCAAAACTTTTAGCCTAGTCCAATTAAAATGCCTAGTTTCACCTATGCTTAGAATGTTCCAATTTTAATTCTGAAAATATTCTTCATAATAGTAAATGAAGATAATAAAAAAAAAATAATTTTTGGGAGGAACTTAAATATTTTTTACTTTATATAGTTACGTGTTTATTTCCACAACAATTTAGGGCCACAGAGGAGAAACGATTAGGATAGTTTTTAAGATACTTATATCCCTTCAATCTGCTTTTAAATATGCGCCTGTAAAACTCATCCCCCCCTCCTCGCCTCAAAGCACGACCCAGTTACCAGAAAACCGAAACGGTAATTTTCTATTATGGGCTGTTTATCCATTCTATCTACTTCGCCAGGAGTAAATCCTTCGCGAAAGAAATCCCTTCTTCGTGTACTCTTCTCATCGCGCATACGGGACGACAACGCGCGATAATGTAATCCTCTCAATTTCGACGGTTGTTCGCGCCAAAACGGCGTGACAGTTAATGAGCGTCGGTCGCGTAATCCCTCGAGAAGATAATCTGGCCCGGTATTCAAGCCGAAGGGGTAATTAAGTTATACACTATCTACGCGCGCAGTGCAGTTGTACGCGGGGCGGGCGTGTTTTCTTTTTGATTTTTCTTCCCACTGCGAGGCGGTGGCGAAAACGAAAAGCGAACCGCCGGCTGTCCGGTTTCCCACGCGCCACAATCCCAACCGTTTGTGTAATAGCTTGTAGCCTAGACGCCGTGAGCATGCGAGTGCGTGCTCCCGTTTGTGTGTGTGGTGTGTTTGCCGCTTCTCTCGTCCTTTATTTTTTTTTCGTACTTTTTTCTTTTACTCTCGCCTTCCTTGCCCCCGTTTTTCGTTTCTTTCCGTTCCCGACGCCTTACAACGTGTACACAAAAACAAACAAGTTTAGCAAACCGTGTATATACTCGTATGTATAGAACACGATATCCGCCTGCGAACAACAATCGCCGACTGCTTTAATTTATTAGTGTTCTCCTAAATCGCACTAAACACCGTCAAACAAAATACTGTTTGTCCGATGTACATATTACACACCATCACGATCAACAGAACATGTTCATACGCAAGTATAGTCACGATAAGTGAACATTGTTCGAACCCTTAAGCCGAACTAATATCGTTACAAGTCTGTCACTATAACTTTTCGCTATATAGCCAAACCGTAGAACAAAATTGAAAATAAATTTCGAATTAATATTTAAGTGTATGCAAATGAATGAGTAAAAACATTTTATTTCAAATTATACTTACGAATTAGTTAATTAAAAATGCATGTAAGTATAACTCGCAATGATATTCTATGTATTATATCTGACAGGTTTACGCAATCGTCCAAAACTTAAAACTAAATAAAACTTATAGATACACGTTTATGGAACGTCTCAGAAATAACATTATAAACTATTAGTATAGTTCAATTTAATTATAACAAAATTATGCCCACCGAAGTTCTAATAAAAATCTGATACTTACTTAACATATATCTCCACAATGTACTTAAATAGTTAAATGTGCATTATCTCACCTTCACGAAAGTCGATGCAATATAATCTATAATTCTATTCTATGCAGCATCTATGATCTATAAATCCACATGATTATACTATTATTAGCTCCATTCTAAATATTCCTACCCTTACTTCTCGTCGTCGCGATGCTGATATATCATTCATCACCTCACTTCTCGAAAGTTCCATCCCCTGATTTTCTCACAACTATTAGATTCCGTGTCACCCTATATTTAACTCGCTCACACTCCTTATTTCATATTCCTTCTCATCGCACTAATTACAATCATAATCATCTTATACATAGAATGCTTCATCTTCTCTAATCAAATAAAACTTACACCTTCCTTACACTTTTTAATATCTTTACAACACCTATAACCTATCTATACGACAAAACTTTGTATAATCACTCAATCACCACGACTGTTATCATACCTACCATCATACTTTGTATAAATCATTAAGTCATAAACAGTGTAAATATTATGATTATTCACTGTACTAATAGTACTTTAATCTATTCTATCTCTGTAATTGCCGAACATGGTGTTAAATAAATAAATAAATAAATGTAACGAGGCTATTTTTTTCAATTCTTATTTTAGAAGGACGGATTTTGGTTTATATTTCTGGGGTAACGTAACGGTCTACAATTCAGTGTACACACAATTTATCGATTTTTTAATTACAAAATATAGTTGATACAACCGATGAAAGCTGACCGAAGAGGCTAATGTTGGTTGTACTCTCATCAGGCATCCATCCATAAGTCCATCCGTGATGCAAAAATGTATCTTATTCTCATGCAGTGAAGTCTGGCAATCAACGTTGCCTGTTGGTGTAAAACTTTTAACTTACTGTTGTTTTTTAATGTGTACTACAATCATTACAATAAAACGATACATGCACATACGTATTGTTTTAAGAACTTACCGTTGATATTAAGAAAACATACTGCATAATACACGAAATGACATAACGCGAAAAAAACATAATATACGTACTATCCCACGGCGAACGTAAAGAGTGGGTATATACTATATATATATATATATATATATATAAATATATACATGATATAGTATTGTTCGAAACGACGACATGTTGTTTTAAATTAAAACGTCATCGAGCGAAAACACACCGATCCCTGTGCACGATTGACTTGTGAGCAGGCGTCGTATAAAAGAGGAGGTGGGGAAGAGGAGATCACCCTCCACCCTTTATAGCCCATATATCATATAATATACATACATATTTGTTATGTTTAATACATCATTTCGTGTACAAAAATATTAAACGAGTTATCCGGGTGCATGCTTTTAAGCAAAATTGAAAAAAAAATGTTTTTATCTTCCATACAGTCAAATATAGGTTACTGCTTACAGGGTTGTTGATACGTATATTCACTGCTAGCTAGCCTATGAAGTATAAACCTATAAAGGTGTGCACGGAACGCGATGGCCGCGAGAACGTGCGGTTCTCGTGAAGAAAAACGCGTAGTAGTTGGTAGGTCAGAAAAATATATGGTCGGGTGGGGGGAGGGGGAAAAGGACAATATGTGACGACCACGATGAGAGGTGGTGCTGCGGGAAAATGATAAATGTCACCTCACGACTATTTCGTGAGTATACAGGTATACAGGATCCCAGCAACACAGTGCCCGGTCGCTAAGGCGACCACGACGTGTGTGTGTGTGTGTGTGCGAATAAGAAATTCTTTCATCGTGGTTTTAACCGTTTCCCGTGTCAACCGATATTATACGGCTCGATTATCGCACGAGCCATTTATTACGGCAAGGCTTTTCAGCGGCTTACACGAGTGGTTTTCTTTCTCGCGCGGAAAACAATATACGCCGCCGTCACTGCTGTTGCAGTAAACACGACAGGACTCTTCAAAGCGACTACATATTAAAATATAATATTATAACGTATTATTCTTTCCAGTAATGCGTATACGTGTACTTAACGGTTCGGCGAGTGTACGTCAAAACTCGCGATTGCTCATTTCCATTTATAAATATATACCGTACAAACGTATTTTAACGATCAAGTACATAATATGCATATTATACATACTTATACTTAAAATTATTTACACGCGTAACATACTCGAGGGTTGATTTAATATTTATATATATTGTTCTTTTGGACTCCGAGAGTTTTCGTGTACACATTTATTTATGACAAACTTGTTTATTTTCTCGGGAAGTTCATTTATTTATAAACCATACATAATAATGCATTATTTATACGCTTAGTATTTGCATGTTTTTTTTTAATTGCAATGGGTAAATTGTTTTATTTTACATCGAAAACTCAGAATTTACAACAGAATATTTTATTGTATAAAACCGAGTAGCAAACTAGAAGTATTATTTTTAGTAAATTTATACTTATTATTGTTAGATATTAGTGAAATTAAGTAGCAGGGGCTGGGGAGATAATACCTTGCAAATTATGCTGTACCTTTTATTCGCCACTAATAATTTAAAACACTTTTTCGCTTTACAAAAGACATAATTACTAATTACAATATATACGAGCTTTGAGCAATAAGTAATTTTGTTTAATGATATGAATAACAGATTTGGGAAGACGATCAATATAGTACTATACCCGAGCCCGAATAAACTTTAAGCCCTTATAAATAATTAACTATACGGGTTAGATGTTTTATTTTACGTCGACATTTTCAGACAGATATAATCCTTCAGAATATGAAGTAAAAAAATATTTACGCTTAGACAACAAGAAAAATATGCTTTTGAAGAAATAGAAACATTAAATGCGTTAAATAATTAACTTAAGACAGTCGTGTACTAACTATAATACCTATTACAACACATTCTAGTAATGCTTATCATCGGAATATTCTAACGATTGTTTTTCGTGTGAAATAATAATAATAAAAATAACAAATAAGCGTTGCGTTTGGTAGAAGCGAATTGCCAACTTTTCCAACGCTGTGTGTGGTAAGATGGCGGCGACCAAAGCTTAACGCCCGTAGAACTTTGTGGCGTGTCGGCACGGAAACGACTTAGCCACTGTGGCCTCGTTTCCACAACCCTTTCCGCCACCCCGCAGGTAAATCGCATACGTATCCGTCGGCTGACCCCTGCAGAACGGTCGGCCAAATCGTTATCTACCGGTATACACACACACACACACATCACGCGCTGCACGTTATACAGGGTGTTGCGAACGTTTTTGTTGCGAATCCGAGACAATATTTTGGTCTCGCCGACACAACGGGAAGAATTGTAAGTACAACACGATGTACATACATGGACATTTGTAAATTATATTTAACATCGTCGATTAAAACAGTTAAGGTTAACACCTATAATAGTAGCATTATAAACGATTACACAGACAAAAATAGAGACATCGCCGATAATAGTATTGATAAATACCTACATAAAGTACCTACTGTAAAAACTGCACATGCTCGTGCAACTACATGTTTCGTGTCTCCCTAAATTCAATACAATTCAAGTATTTTACACTTCAAAAGTTCAAAATTTAAAATGCACGTAAGAATACTGTTGTATGATGCGAAAAAACTTGATTCGCACAGACTCGATTGTATATCATAACCGTCGTGCAAATGATACCGGTGAAACAATAGGTAGATCGTTTCGTGTTGGAAATCCGCTACCGGGTGAAGTATACGTTTTTGGCGTTGAACATAAGAAAAATATTAACAACAGACCGTTAAATGTGATATTGCGGTATGTATACACTGTGAGGGATGAAACAGGAAAATGGAAATCGCTGGAAACCTGCGCGCCGTCGCCAGCAAGATGTTAAACTACTCGCCGAGACTTCGTACATCCGATAGACACAACAATGAAAAACCATTTTATCGAACTCAAAAGGTGCGCGGGTAGGGGCTGTGAAAACGCTCTTCCACCACTCATGTGTAACTATTGTACAGGATTACCGTTGTCCATTTTCTACCACGTTTCATTCGCCTGACCGCTTGACATGATACGGATCAACCCATCAAATCCCGTGTATACATGCGCAATGATGTACTATTATGTCGATTCAAACGTTTCGCGCACGGTCGATATATATATATATATATATATATATAATATGTATTTTAGTATGTACATAATAACATGTGTGTATACATAAATGTCGAGTCCACTTAGTGTTTTCGATCTTTCCGTTCTGAGTTATAGTCGGTTCACTTTACGAAACGTGTCCATATAATGACCAACATTCCGTCATTATGATATGACGCGTTTGCTCGTTTGGTGGAGCTTTAATATAATTTATACAATTATTTTTAGAGGGGGATACGAGATTAGCAAAGTGCATGTTTATTTTTCAAAAGTTTTAACCAAACAAAACCGTTTTTAAATTAACATTATAATTTTGAAATAATATTTTTAGTAGTTTTTGCACGTCGTTCTTAAAATAAACAAATGTTAACTAGAAGACAGAAACTCAAATCGTTTTATTTAACAGCGATTAAGCATCTCCTTTAACAGGCGCGGATCCAAGCGGGTGGGAACAGGGGAGCAAAAAAAGCATATTTATAATAAGAATGCTTCGTAAAACTATTATTGTTCTACACTTATTATTACACGCAAATATTAACCTATTTTATGTATTCATAATCATATATAAGACTTTGTAAACAATCTTGTAATAATGTACTCTACCATAGGAATAAGGTTTTATACATTTTGATTTAGAACATGTATACCCACGTTTAACATAAACGTAAAAAATAATAAAAACCTTGATATAAGAAAGAGTTTTTATATTTCTTTGGTGACTCGGTCCAACTGTTCCAAGGCACCTATTCCATTTGCTGGCAGTGGCGCTCAAACAGTGGTTATGATAGGAATAGCAAATTGCTGCAGATCTTTATCATTTAGTAGGCGCTTCGTTTGGATTGTCAATAATTCCTATAATACCTATGACTTAGGTAAACTTATCTGGTTCAATTTTGAATAGCCTTTGTAAAATATTTCAAATCTGCGATACAAAATTAAAGTATTTATAGATTCGTGTTTCTAAAGTCACTAATTTCGGTAGATCTTTAAGGGATATTTTATTTCGGGCTATTGCTAAAGTATTAATAATTCGTACTTCTATATACTAGCTGCAGGTGTACAGGCGTACCGTGTAGTGACTAGAAATTATTATTTCCCCGCGGTAGGAAGAAATTCAAAATAGAGCCGCTAAAAATGATAACAACATGAACTAAAAAAAACCTTAATAGAGCGCTGCAACGGGTACATTTATATATTATACACATCGGTCGACTCCGCTGACAACGCACTCCTCGTCGGCCGGCCGGAGCATATGCGTGTAAAGTGTCTCTGCGTAAAATTATTATTTACGCGTCGAATGGAAAATGCCGCGAGGGGAAAATGTCGAGAGGGGAAATTAAGTAGCGTGCACGAATACATATTATAATATTGATATATCAGGCGGGCGGGAGCTTAGGTCGGGAGAGACGTCGGCGGCGGGGGGAAATAAATAAGTAAACGAGAAGCGTCGCGGTGACATAATTATTTATTATAACGCCACCGCCGCCGACGGATATGGTCTTTTGATTTGGAACGCGTCAAGACTCAAGGACCAGCGGTGCGGTGACGGCGGCGCGGCGCCCCGTATACATGATATTTGTCAGCGCGAAAGCTTGATTGATTGCCGCCGGGTGCGTCAGGTGACACCGCAGTCGTTGTCGCTAATGAATCTATCCATCGCCAAGGCGTCATAATCCCATTTACGCGCGCGCGCGCGAAATAGGTGCGCGCCCCTACGCATTTATATACATAATAATATTATTATATACATCACGTGACACTTATGCACTAGCGTCTGTGTGAGAAAGATAATGCGCGCGTGTGTGTGTGTATATTTAGGGGTTATAGCATGTGCAGTGAGAGCGCGCGCGCGTGTGTGTGGGCAAGTCTAATATATACGCGCGACCGTGTGCGCGGGTGGGCTGCCGCGACTACTGCATTGCCGGCGCAGCTGTTACATTTCGGGGTTGCCCGTCCGCCCTGCCTACCTGCACGTAATATTATGTACCAACGGTGTCGCGCAACCGACCGCGCGATTCCCACGGCATGATTAATATAGACTGTTTGATCCAACAATAAGTTACCTACTGTCAACAGCGCCCGGTCGCCCGGACGACGGCGATCGGTGGGTACGCGGCGCGGGTAGGCGCGACGGGCGTAAAGGATGATCGTCGTCGTCGTCGTCGTCGTCGTCGTCTTGCCGCCGCCGCATCACAGCCCCGACAACCGTGTAGAGTAACGAGGACCGATTTATCGTCGCCGAGAAACCAACAAGCAAATGGTTCGTGCGCGTATTTTATTCGTTTTGCTAAATCCCGCAATATCCTTCCGGTTTTTGTTTTTTCGCTCCTCGTCGTTTTCCTCTTGTTACAGCACGCCATGTTATAAACATTACGTTATGATATTGCTACGCACAGCTGTCCGATACGTCATTTTACGCAGCCAAAACACAATATTTTAAACTTTTTTTTTTTCTAATTTAGTAATAATCTATACACTGGAGGGAATAGTAATGCAGTTTTAAACCGTCCGAGTACAAATTTACGTGAACTACGTGTGCACAGTTTTTAATAAGTACCTATTTAGATCAAATATAAATTATAGAGCATGTTACCTATTCAGAAACGTAATAAACAATAGATTACGCGCTTATAAACGACTTCGGCGTACAAAAGTTATTATTATCGCAAAAGCCAATATTTTAACAATTTATTAACTTTGGAATGACAATAAAGTGTCAGTGCAATAAATGTGGATTTGTCGGCCAATTTATGTCATTATTACTTAGGTATAGTAAACTATAAACATGATAAGTACCTACTTATCATGAAAATGAAGGGCAGAAATGATTTTGGAAATTTAAAAAAAAAAATTTTATTTTAAATCACCACGCACCATCACTTCACTGGAAATGAAAATATAATATTATCCATAACAGACTACGCTTAAAAGTAACATAACAATGTTAACCCATGGATAATTTGACTGACTGTTCAAAAATAGATGTCCAATGTCCATGCCACCAACATGACCTCAAATAGTAGTGAATAATGATACGTGAAATCAATAACTCGACATCAATCAACAACCAGGTATAAATGCAAATCATTTTTATTAAAGACTAAATAAAATGTAATAGACGTAGTAACTGAAAACGGAACACACGGTTCACGCATGAGGCATGACTGCATGAGACAGAGTAATATTGTGGACACTAGGTACGGATATGTTATGGTATGTCATGATATGTGAGCGGTACATAAACTCAACCACGGTATTCATTACTGAAACTAAACAGACCAAGCGCTGGATCATGGTGTTTGCAAAAGGACGGTCTGAATTTCTCCTAGATAACATTTATCTATATTATACATATCTAATCTCCATTACGGAAACGCTTCCAACTGTCGAATTTCCTCAATAGTTTAATTCGTGGCTTATAGCATCTATATAGGTCTTTACCAATTATCTGGAGAAATGACTAGTAAGTAGTAATTGCATAATGCATATACTGTTCAATTGTACCAACTTTCTAAATGATTATACCTATTTCTGTATACCATGGTAGATGGTGTAGGTGGTACCATGGTTCTACCGTATTTCAGTAAAATATTTGAACATTATATCGTCAGTTATTACTTATTACAATGGAGTATGGACTAAGACGTAAGAAGTATCTATTTGGTTGCATTCGGGTTCTGTACTTCTGTACTTTTTTCATAACTGCCGACTGGTCTCTAGAATTCGAAGTGATCCCAATTAACTGCAATTTAAATTGCTCACTTCATTAAAAATTTATAATTTTAGGAAGGTTAGTTATTAGTTAGTGCAACTGCAACATAGACTATGGAAAAAAAGACGAAGACAAAACTTATTGAAAAAGAATCATTATTCAGTAGCTTTCAACGTGAAATTGATAATGAAAAATTAGAACACGATATTCGAGATTGTGGAACATCAATTCGTGAAACTTGTAAATCGGATGAACGAAACACAACAATAAACCTGGACACCAATTCGAATGATTTTAATGATAAATGTGATGTGATGGTAAGGTAATACCATTCAATTTGAGTCACGCAAAAGTTGTTATTTTTTTTTTTGTCCATCAGCTTAAAGCATTTGACGATGCATTTGAAACTATTTATGGTGATAATGAAGTTGGTTTTATTCAAGTCCAACAATTATCTGAAGAATTGCAATCTAATTGTGTGCACCTAATAAATATGATTAAAACTCAAAAAAATACAAGTAAGAAAATATAGGAAGTAAATTACAATTTTATTTTGCCACTAATCTCAAATTGATAATTTAGCTTAGATTTAATAAATATATATGCATATATTTTGGAATTATTTATTTAATACATCTTTAAGTATTTATATAAAAATTTGTCTATAATACATATGACAATGTTTCAATCGGTTTTCATCCATTTAATTGAGTAAATGAATTATAAAGTAATTATTAAGTAAATTTTAAATAATTACCATAAAATTGTGTTAACATAAAGGTACTTACGAAATACTCTGTGAAAATTAGAAGAAAAATTGATGTAGAATTATTTTTATTTATAATTGTTTTACATAAAATAGTATGTTAAGATTTTTTTATGGTTAACTATAACTTTTTTTTGTAAGCTCGTTTGTATTGTATTATAATATTGTAAAAAATAAGTAAACATGATAATCCTATTATCTTTGAGTTCTTCATTGAATTTTCATCCCCTAAATTAATCCTTGTGTTTCATGCTTGTTGCCTTTTCCCCATTCATGCTTGCTGACCTTAAATAAATTTGCATTTGAGTTTTTCATACATAATTTTTTTTCAAGCTGAAATAGAACAATTAAGATCTAAGTATACTTTGTTGGAAAATGAATCACTTACTACCATAAATAAATTACAATTTCAAGTCACAGAATTGGAAATACAACTTAAACAACAATCATTTTTTAGTTCCAATATTGGATCTACATTTGGTTACTACTTGTGGAAGGCAACTCAAATCCCTGCTGTAGTTGATATGGTTTTACAAGAGGTTGCCTATGCATCAGTTTAAATGATTATGATTTATAACTAAAATATAACTAATGATAATTAATAATTATTTTTATTATTCTAGGATAAAATTATAAATATGGCCAAAATATTTACTAGTATTCTTAGTTCCTTTGTTGAAAAATATAATAATCAGATGCCACCTGTAAAATCTTGTGAAACCAAATTTGTGTTAAATATTCTCGGTATAATAGCTAATCTAACTACTTCTAAATCGGGTTGTCATTTTTTTACACAAATAAGTGATGGCATTAATGTAGTTAATCTTATTGTGTCTTTGGTGCAGTGTACACCTAATTCACTTAAACATAATTTAAAGAAGTAAATATTCTAACTTAATTTTGTTCTACAACTAACTATTGTTTAACAATCTAGATAAAATATAAATATTTGAATATTTAATTCTTAGGATGGCTTATGCAGCTCTTTACAATGTGAGTATTCAGTTTAATGGACACTTACTGATGGAAAACAATAAGCTTATTGAAACATTACGAAATGACTTAAAAGTAACTACTTACAAGGATATTAATGAGACATTGTTATTTTCATTAAAATTGTTACACTCATTGACTAGAAATATGAATGAATCAATGTGTATCATTGTTAAGGATGAAGTAAGTAATAGTCCATTTCAGATACATTTATTTAAAATTATATTTAGTATATTCAGAGTTTGAATTAACAGAATACACTAAATAAATCTTTTAATAAACTTAATTATTGCAGATTTTACTAAAATTTTATTTTGATTTTGAATTGTAAAACTGTATAAATCTATTGGTATTTTTCCTATGATTTATAATACTCTACAGATTTGATGAGTACACAAGATTACTAATATTATTTTTTTAATAGTCTTTAGAATTATTAATATAGTATATTAATTAATAGTATTATTATTAAATAATAGTATATATATATACTATTATTATAGATTTTTAATCAAATATGAAACAAATTATCTTCTTAATCTGTAAAGTAATTTACTTTTTGATTGATACGGCTAGAATCAAAATAATAGTATGTATGAAAAATTGTAATTGTGTAAAACATCAGGCTCTTTAGCTTCATTTTAAATGTTTACTAAGTTATACAAAATACCATTATTTAATTTGAATTTATACAACATATAATTATATATTACATGTAATTTATTTTGTTCATAGATAAACTTACAAGAAATTCTCAAATTGGCAAGCTATACTGAAACAGAATTAACAGCTAGAAAAATATATGAAAACATTCATTTTGCTATTGAAAAATATAATATCAAGCATAAATAACTAGTATTTACTTATATTTTCTATTTAGATGTAAAATAAATAATAATGTTAAAATTAATTAATTTTTACTTTAAAAAAAATGTATCAACCATACTTTTAATACTCCCTATAAAAGTAATAATAAATCATTAGTTATAAATTATAATTAACAATTTTGACATCTATAATATAGGTACTTACTCATAAATGTATAACTTATCAAAAAAAATCTCACGTTAACCATCTCAAAATAAAGAGAAAATTCTGACAGATATTGAGAAAATTAATTGAAAATTAATGAAGTTCTAAGTTCATTGATAAAGTATCAATTTTCCTGAAAAAAATTATTAATCGGGATGTCCTATTTATAACCATGTATTTTTTATTATTTTTGTTTTTAGATTTCTGCATTTATTTTTATATTATGTTCTATTTATTTATTTATTTTTATTCAAATTTCTGTGTTTGCTTATTAATTTTATTATAATTTCGTAGCTTATAATTATCTTTTAACCATCGAACGGTCAATTGTAGTGCCAAATAACTCTTTAAATAAAAAATTAAATAAAAAGTGATGAGTAAGTAATAGATAAGCATAACCATAATGTACAAGTTATTTACTGCCAACTTCATAAAATGTAAGTAAATAGAAGACGATTTATTTCAATAATGAATTTATAACAAATTGTATAACATATACTTTTTACATAATAATTTTCTGAGACACTTCGAAAGCTTACTTTTTATTATTTTGAAAGCTTATGAAATTCAATTATTGCTACAACATCATCAAACATCAACAATTCTCGTTCTTAAAAACTTTGAAGTAGTCTGAAAATTCGATTTTCACCCTTCATAATTTTGTTTCCCAAAAGATTATTTTCAGATACTAAAATTAATAAACTTATTTTTTAATCCATTCAAAATCACGGTTTAACGCGCGTGCCTCTAACGACAAATCGCCGCCTATACAGGGTGACAAAACCAATGTTTTGACAAACGTCAGCACGTGTGTAGCACGCGTCTAAAACGTCTGTTCAACGTACCCGGAATATTTATTTAATAATTCACAAGTGTTTTTATTAGGGTGCGAATCAATACGTTACTGCATTATGCAAGTACTTGTTGCTAGTTTGGTATAACCAATTGAGTGAATTATTTTTTTAAATAAAACTATTAAACCAATGACTATGACCGTGGGAGAACCGTGACATCTCTGTTCTCTACTACTTGAGTTGTTTTTTTTATCATGCCGTATGTTTTATTCGAATGTATTTTTTGTTAAGTAAATATTTTCATAAGCCTTGATCTCAGAAACGTTGATAGGAGTTATGGGTAAAAAATTATTATGTATGAAGTATAGAACTAAACATAGTATATATTTTTTTAATTTTTTTTTTAAGATCTTCCAGTGAAAACTATTACAACTCAAAAATTACATATAAGAGTTTAACAATTAATGTCGACAATAGTACAAGATTATTACATAACTCAACAAACGGAAAATACAGCAAATATTAAATAATAATTATGAATAAAGATATTTTTACATGCCACTAACTAGATTCCACGTAGAATAGGCAATAAGTTAAACTGCTACATGATGTTTATTTAAATAATTAAAAGTGCATAATAATCTTTTACAAAATAGAGTGACATGAAGTTGCTTTTAGTTCTGAGACTAGAAACCATCTAGTCCGTTAGGACTCATATGAATATGATGTGATTTGGGTCTTGTTTTATATTGTTCCATTGGCATCCTGGAGTCCCTGTTTCCAGAAATAGTATTCCGAGTACAGGCCGTCCGAAATGTTTGATTGGCACGTGTTTAACATAATGTTATAAAAGTTTTTAGCCAGCATGTCTGACTTGAACTTATATTAAAGTTTGTTGTATTTTTAGTCTACGTTATATAATAATATAATCTATACATGGTAGGCCATGATTCAAAAGTTTTGGATGTTCTTGAATCTTTTTTCTTTGAGTCTTACTGTCTTATCTTAAAATATACTCATACATTAGATATGAATATAATACAATATATCTATTATAAGAATAATGTAATATAAAATGACGAGAAAAATTTAAAGCAGACGTAAGTAACGAGATTACTGGAATAATGATTGTTTTAAATTCATTGAATATTATGGAAACCAAAAGATAATACTGGTGGTTACTGGTTTAGAGTTAATTGGCTGCAATATTGGCGTATGTTTGTTTGTGATTGGAACTGCAGGGGTTCCCAGATGGCATGTAGTTGAGATTGCATTTGATTAGTTTAGGAATGACTGGAACGCCCGGAACATGTTTTTATCGGAGGTAGTGGTGAATTTTATAAGCTGGACATCCTCTATAGTCTATATGATGTTGTGTGAGCTCTTGCATAAAGTGCGCCCTTGACTGGTAAAGTGTGATCTTTGGAACACTCAACTGAGGAGTATTCTTTACCAAATTTTACGCAACGAGAGTCATGGCGATTGGCAGTTATGGCATTGCGTTGGACCGCGTCTGTTTTTGAGGTTTCACGATAGTTACACTCGTATGATGTTACATTATATAGCCTATAGAGTATAGATAGACGTCGTTAGTATTATTTTGATGTACAGGTCAGCAAAAAATAATTGAAATGGAAAATTATTTTTTCACATTATAGACGTGCTTTACTAAGTGACCTTTTTGGACAAGACCGCAGAAATGTCATTACTAAGGGGAGAATAATGTACATTCCTGATGCGGACGAAGGCAACGAGGAAGAAGAGTATGAAAACTGGCGTTGGTTTCTTGTAGACGAGTCAGGATTTCGTTATAATTGACAGCGCCAGTAAGTCGCACAATAATAAATGTAGGCGTAGACTTACACTTAAATCCATTTGAATCAGTGATCTTTGTTAGTGTGCCATTAAAGGCAAGAAATTAGAAATATCCTTGATGTAGATAGCCGGAGCTACAATAGTCTCGACTTCATGTTCAATAGTCAATACTAAACGCATACTATAGTTCATCAGTAGGTTGAAGTTGTAACAAAAACATTGTTATTAATGTCTTCAAAGGCAAGAACGACCAAGCGATTTGGGGAGATAAAAATGTTTGAACGGCATGGAGATATTGACGAGTTTAATGGACACGTTTGGAAGGTATATGCGTACGAACGTACGAGGCGTAACAGAACCAGTTACCTGATTATTAATTAACGAAATAATCCGAACGAACGGTTTATAAACCTACTTGGGCATTTGGCGAACTAAAGGCGATAACGGAACGAATTCAACGAGCGTCTGCTCATTGTGGACGTGTACGACAAACTGAGTAAGCATTTTGAGTAGGTTATTGTTTAAAATACGAGTATATACATAGTTTAATTTCTGTTAACCGATTTTTGAGGATTTAAAATTTATTATTATAGATTAATCATTGAGTAATTAATTAACTATTCTATCAATATTTATTGTACTCATTGATTTATTATTTATATTTTAAAACGTGTGAACAAAACAATATTTATATTGGATTTGTGATTGTGAAGTAATGTCGCTGCGATTACCATTACTTCACATTTGTTTGTTTAATTTTAAGTAGAACGTAATTGCTTATACTTAATGTATTATATCATGAATAAAGATTATCAATAAATATAAGCTATATAAAAAAAAACTATGTTTAGAAGGAAGTGTTTTGTACGAGTAGGTATATTTATGTCTATTTTTTATGCAAGTTAATATTTTACCGCGTTACCAATTTTCTCTTCATGGATGTCTAATAGACGTGGGAATAACACTATTGATGTACGTTGTTTGACCACAGCTTTCCTGAAAAACGTTCAACACAAGAAAGATTTGAAAAGACCAACAGTCGTAAATCGGCTTAAATAAAAGCTATCTCGACTTACATCTTTCTCAAATCCTCTCCACGACTTTCGAATGAACAACTTCAATAGGTACATTCATACATTACAAACGTTTCCCAGAGTCTAAGTAACCCTAAACTATAAAAGAACACAAATGCTAACAGAAAAAATAATTTTACCTTATTGAAGATACATTTATAATATGAATTTATTAGTTTGTTGTAATTTTATATAAAAAAAAAAAGAAAAATATTGAAAATAAGTACATTTTGGATAAATTGAAAAACTAGCTTACTAAAGTCATCTATAATTAATATCGATTTAGCTGTATAAGTAAAAATTAAAAATATAAACTAAAACAATTAGAATTATTGCTGTGAACGCAAGTGTTTATTGTTTATAACATTTTAAGTATAAAATATCATTTTTAACAATATAGCTTAATATAGCTTATATAGGAAACCTCTCGGAATAGAATTTGAATGCGATTATTGTTCACTGATCACTACTCCTTATTTTATCGCATTTAATACGTCAAAACATTCGACAATATACTGCAGGGCTCATATGAAACACGCCAGGCAACTTATATATGGTTTTTTTTTATCCAACAGCATCCCATAATTAAATTTATGATTCATACCAATTATGTCCATGTATGCCTATTAGAAAAACTACAAACAATTATGATGCTAACCCTACGCTATATGGTTCACAACTGACCATTTCTATATAACAAACTGTCTGGAATAGGTTTTTCCACCCCATTCTGGGCACTCTGTTCGTGCTCCCCAGTTTTTGTAAAAAATTATCTCTAGACACGCTATGGTTCTCACCTGCTCATACAAACCGTTGTTCCCGAGTTTTATTAATTGTCTCATATTATCGTGAGGATGACTATACTTAGAGAGAGAGAGAGAGAGAGACAGAGAGAGGAAAAACCGCTTTGTCAGCTTCAACTCCCCCTTTCTGTATTGTATGCACTGTATATACACACCATCATACGATAAAAATAAGTAATAGAAGCCGTTATTCATCTTCGACGGCCAGTGGCCAGCAGTCCCTCATAATAATGAGCACCGACGATTATGGACGTCTTATTTAAGCGAAATCTGGACGGAAAATGATGATGTCATGGAGGGTGTAGAAAATATGTTTTCCAGTAGATATCAGACATTTTATCTATTTATCTCGTGTTTTCATTAAATATTACCTTTCTGCGCGTGATGAAGCATAAAACATGTTTCCATTTGTATGATCAATAAACGCTTGGATCACAGTTTTCTATATAAACATGAACATTTATCCTTTATGCCGGCTGTATCAATCATATGTTACTAAGTGTCATTAACGGCCGCGGCGTTTAAAATTATTCTACATTTTATAATGCGCATTTTTGTGTATACGTGATGACTAATGAACAATATCTAGTTTGTTATACAATATTATAAATAAAATACAAGTATAATACAGTTATCGTTTTTAATATTTAGATTCCTATACAAAATAATCATTACTCATTAGTAATATTAAAATATTTCGATTCTCTTGGTCTTGATTCTAAAACATTTTTCGTCAGCTATCATGATGTCAAAACTAAATACCCACTATTTATTTTTAAATTTGTATTTTATATATTTTTATATACTGGATGAATATTAAATTGAATTTTTCATTTTTGTGATAATCATGGTGTAAAGTAAAATGTGCCTCCTCTAAAATGGAAAATTTAACCTTTTGAACTATCAACTATAATAATGAGAAGGAGACAAAAGTATCTATCACAAAGTTCGATCTAAACCCTTTTGTTAACTAAACCGTTATAATCGGTTTATTCCATTGATACCTTTACATTCACTAGCCCTCTTCGCCGATCACGGTGACCCTTCAACGTGTTATAGTTAAGCTACTTTAAAAAGCCCATGTTTGCGCCGTCCTTCAGTCCTTGCCTTTCTGAGTATTTGCAAGACTAATAACTATAATAATTAATCGTGAAAAGAAATTAAAAATAATAATTTAATGTAACCGCACTCAAATACAATATTACAAAAAATATGTTATCGCATTATAAAAGTATAAATATTTAATATTTTTTACTGTCATTATCTTAGGAGCTTTTTTTTATATATTAGTTATTCAGTTGTTATTGTTATTATTTTAATTTTAAAACTAAATATTAATGCGCAATGCTCATATCGTAATATTATCTTTAGCCTTAAGGTACTAACTATATATCTAAGTATCTGACCAATAATATGTATTTTCAAGACTCATCACTTAAATAACATAACGAAACAAAAACCATAAAACTACATTTTTACGTATAATATGTATATATTTACCTACCATTAAATAGACATTCCAAAAGACTGTCCATCCAATATAAAATAATTATTTTTTAGGGAAACAGTGTCACATTTTGATCCATCTATAACTATTTTGCATACATAAACATAAATTTAAAATATAAATAATGTGTTTATATTTAAATTTTAATATATACATTTAATATGCATTTAATTTATACATTTAAATTTAAAATTGTTATAAAAAACATACAGTGTCACGGATTAATGAACGTTTCTATGAGTTACAGCGTTTTTTCGCAGTGTTAAAAGTCCTCCAAAAAAATAAGAGACTTATACACTAAACATCTTACGCGGGTTGCAGTTACATTTAGTGCGCGTCCGCCCGTAGAAGCATAAGGGATTTAAATCGACGTAGGAAGAGAAACCTATTACAACAAATAAAAAGGAAAAGAATCCTCAACAAACAATTAATCTAAAGCTTAAATATTATGTGTGCGGGCGTATATATAAAAACAAAACGCTGGTCGTCGTGTCGTGTTTACCTAGCCACGCGCACACGGTCGGTCGCGTCTTCCTTGTACATCCGCCGCCGGAGAGGGTCCGCGCCAGCACCGAGGGGACTGTTGCACACGTGTTAATACAAATCGTGTAGCGCGTATACAAATGCACATAATATATATGTATATACTCAACAATACGTAATATAATGTACGTAATCGATGGACTCGAGCGAGAAGGCTAGGGGAGTCGCAGCAGAAGGGTATATATATATATATATGTGCGTATACAGCCGAAGGGACGAGCGCGCGGGCGAATATTATACCGATTTCAATTGCCACTTTGTCCGTTCCACTCCATAGTAGTCGCCGCCACCCTCCCGTGGCCGATCCATCCCTTCGCGCCACCGTATACGCCGCGGAAACCGCCGCTATTCGCACCCGCGTGACATATTGTTTTAGTACACAGACACAGCACCGCCACCGCTCGTAAAGCCCAAAAGTAACGACGGCGACCCTCGGTGAGGTGCACAGGGGACGTGTGGTGGCTGCGTTTTTTCCCACTGCAACAAAAAAAAAAGAAAGAAAATATAATAAATAATGATAATAATAACAATAATGAGTGCTAACATTTTTTGGGGAGCAGCGAGAAAACCACGTGCAGAGAGGTGAACCACTATAGTCGTATAATAATTTGTGAATTGTTTCCCAAATTATACCTATCAGCCCGGACGGCCTGTAATAACAGACGTGCAAATCCTGAAGCAGTGACGCACTTTAGCCGCACGTAACTAACCCCGATTATGATACATCGATTCCATCAAAAACGCTGCTGGAAAATGTGAAAAATTCCAATCGTAAGTATGTATGATAATGCAGTTTAGAAGTTGAGAGTGAAGTTCTTATGTACGTACAGCACCACAGCATATAAAACAAAATCAGACGTTGAAAACACAAACTCCTACAGCCGGGATTATACCAGATTCTATAGGTTTCCCTTAAAATTTTGAAGCTTAACACATCTTACAGCATCATAATCGCGTAAACACATCGACTGATTGGTGCATATGTACCTACCTGCAGGGTGCACTGTAAAGCAATAGCATTATAATTAAACAACCGCCAGCCCCAGCCGTATATAAAAATATAATTATGTAATGTTATACGCCATGTATTCTTGACGTAACGAAAAGTACTAGAACAACACCGCGCTTCCGTTTGTCAGCTATAAATGTACGGAAAAACACTTAGCACGAAAAACCGTACACAACGCGTTCTTTGTGTATACGCACGATTACAACGGAAATTAAGTCTGCGCTGTTAGGATTTCAGACGCGAAATAAAAAAGATACGAACCCCAGACAGCAGTAAAACATTCTGCATGTGTTGTAAAAGAATATAGGTTAGGTCTTACTACATAAATGTTTTTATTTCGAAAACAACCAAATTTTTCGCCGGCAAAAGTCATTACTGATCCACTGTGATTACGAGTGCGTTTTAATGATCCTATACACAACTTTAAGTTGATTTTTCAAAATCTATTGTGGTGCGGATTTTAAGATCAACCAAACTATGGAATTATTTTTTATTCCTATCAGCTTTAACTTTTAATCGTGGAAATCGAGTTAGTCAAATGATTAATTATTTAAATCGAGCGCGTATACTCGTTTTATGAGTACAGAGTAGGTATACCATCAATATATACCGGCTGTACACTGCATGAAAATTGTACCTTTGATTAAAAATCTCGAACGGATCTGTTAAAAAATAGTATAATTTAATTCGACGGTGTTCAATAATTATCATCACTCGTTAGGTGAGTACGAACATTGTTATACATTGAGTTTATTACTTTCATATCGAACATTCTAAATGTTGAACTATAATTACTAATAATTTGTACAACCATTGATTTTAGAACAAGAACTCATCTACTATAAATTATAAAACCAATGGTATTTACTATAGTAATAAAAAAAAGCGTATTCGTATTACATACACACCCAAACGGATAATATTCGAAGTTTGAATAAAAATATTGTCAACACAACTATGAGTGTATAATTTCATGTTCTATCGGTATTAAAGTGGACAAAAAGCGTACACGTCATATCCAACACATGATAAGTACAAGTATATTATATTATAATATGTACACGGTGTACACGAGGCACTATATATATGTAATACATTATGTATATGTAATCTATTTGGTTTTAATTAGCCCTAGGTCAGATGCATTGTCGCGATCTGAATTCGACTACGGGATTACACGCGAGGCAGCATCGGTTACACAGTACGAAGTACTCGTAGGTATACCTACCGCAGCGAGGCAATGGCATTAATTCGTGGGCGGCGGGTGCGCGGTAAGCCGTTAAAACGCGCTTGTGTGAGAACGTGACCAAAGGCCAGATCGCACCGAAGGACACGTGTTTACTGTCGGATTACACTGCAGTTACAACGGTAAACCTTTAACGCTATACAACACTTCACGCCCGCCCAGTGCATTATAATGGACATTCGGCTGAACATAAATGACATGACCTGAATGGAACCCGAATGTGTGACGTTATGCATTATTCTACACGTACAGATATACATTAAAAAATAATGATAATGACAGCAACAAAAAGTTGGTTTTTCGAGCTTTGACCATTGTTACTTTATTTTGTTTTACTCCGCGCTACACGAATATCATGACGTGTACGGTCGCGATGCACCAAGACAGTGAGACTTTAGTTGTTGATAAAATAAATAATTTTTTGTCGGCCTACTCGTTATTTTAACGCTCGCGTATAAAACCATGTAATTGCCGGATGCCGTTGATTTTATAATAGATCTAGAATATAATTATAAGTACGTATCGAACGAGTTTCAATAGTTTTTGGATTATAAGCATATTAAATACATGTTTTATGCTTTACACCAAACTCTGCTCAAAATTGGTAAGTATTAATCGCTTTCTGTGTTACTAGAGGAAAGTTTAGAATTGCTTTGGTTTTATTTTTATATACGTTATAATATGTAAGCAAGACATTATGATAATTTAATTAATGGGTAAGAGATATTATTGAAGTATGGATTAAGTTGTTTGTGTAGTACAGCGGTTAGGAAGGAATAAAGGGATTAATAAATGCGGAAAGTTCTGAGATAAATTTGGAATACGTTTTATCGTTACCACGAAGCGACGAAGCTATTAAGTAATAGAACATTATTGGAATCGGTTAGGTTAGGTTAGGACATAAGAAGTTTTGGAAAGATGAGGTGGTGATGTGAGAAGAGGAGACGTAATCACGGAAGTACTGTATTCGGATTTAGATTTTTAGAATTTCGGTGATTTGACTTACTTGACGAATCTTGAGTAGTGCTTTGCACTTGTTTTACTTTGTCGGACATCCTTTATAGTAAAAAGTACGATCACCCACGCAAAGAACGTATCTGGCATAGAGAATAAAATACGTGGATGGTTCATCCCTTTGTCTTCACCAGTGCTCGAAGAGAAAACAAGTTACCGTTGATGTATACAACATTGGTTACCTAACTACGGTTAGTAATCATAACAATTTTTATCAATTATCACCCGTCCACTATCTCACCAATTGCCGGTAAGTACTATAAGTATAGTCGTATACGAGTAGATAATAAGATAATAAGATTTTTGTTATTCAAATTCTTAAATTAAGATTATAAATTATTATATTATATTATAAATCTTGGCATGGGTTTCATGATGATACCTCAAAGTGTGTACAAAGTGGGATACCTGAACTTGGCCCACCCATACAAGAAAATTTGTCTAAATTATCGTATTGATTTGCTAATTCTGAAAATCAATTTGCTATTATTTGCTAAATATTGGTATAAGTTTTACAAATAATTCGATATGTGGGTGGGTCAAGTTCAGGGACGTTGATGTTTTAGTAAGTTGTTGTAAATTTGTATCTTTAAACCTTTTTTTAATAACCATGGAGTTATGTTCCATTTTAACTGAACGGGTATTTCCAATTTTTACTTGTATTATCATTCAATTTCATTCTTATCTTATTGATTTATGCTTTTTCTTGTATGCAATTTTCATCGGAAAAGTATTACAACTATTTACTCTAGAGCAGAGTTTGGTCAAAGTGTGGTCCGCGAACCCCCAGGGGTCCACGAGTCCATACCATGGGGTATGGATACCATACTATTGGGTCCAAACCTAACCCAACCCAAATATAGGCGCTGGTTATTTTGTGTTTGAAAGCACTTTCTACAATCTATACCAGTGGTTTTCAATCGGTGTGCCGCGATAAATATTTTAATAGTTTTATTTTGTATTGGTATTTGTAATGCTTTTCAATTTTGATGGTCGTTGTCGCTTCTTTAAATTTTGGTGATTATCATCCATTTTTATATGGTAACAATTGATATTATAAATGCAAATATGAAATAAAAATGTTTAATTAATATGTTAATTAAATATAATAAAATAATAAAATAAATAAATTAATAAAATAATAAATATTAAAATTATACATTATACATTAATATGTTCCAACATAATATAGCCTATATAGGAGACAATTTTCAAGTAGCTATAACTTTCAGTTACGTCGAGAACCGATGAAATAGTAAAATAATACAAATATGTGATTTTGCAGATAAACACGTAATAATAACTATGGTCTATAGGTGCTATTATTTTATTTTATTTTTGTATATTGAATGGTAGAAGTCTAGTCGTCTACAGCCCAGAGTCTTTAACCTCGTGCAAGCAGTAAGCAGTAAGCACCCGTGTCCCACTTGTTGACGGCGCCAACGCGACGAGGCCGACGTGTCGACTACAATCTCTTGATTTCGAGAATCGAGATAACGCAGCGTGAACTGGATACAAGTGAACAAATTACTACAAGAAGCGGGTTTTGTTTATCGCCGCGCCCGCGCCAGTGCGCCACCGAAACAATAACTGCATAGGCGGCACTGCGGCAGCACATGAACGAAAATATTAAAATTTTTTTGACTTTTAGCAAAAACACGGTCTCGTAATTCCAATGCCATGTAGTTTTGAGTGAACCTATTATTACCTTTCTTTTATCATATTAAAAATGACCAGTTTAACTATGTTTTGTTGGAACCAGATTTTTTTAATTGAAACTAAAAACCTAATTATACATCAAAACAAAAAGCATGTATTCCCAAATATTCAATTGTGTAAGATTTAGAAAAAATT
This sequence comes from Periphyllus acericola, assembly GCA_949715065.1. NCBI lineage: Eukaryota > Metazoa > Arthropoda > Insecta > Hemiptera > Aphididae > Periphyllus > Periphyllus acericola. The sequence goes on along the minus strand of OX454267.1, from coordinate 34,111,173 downwards.
AAAAATTTTGAAAATCTGATCCCAACAAAACATTGTAAATGTTATCAACTTGCTAACGGAAAAAAAATTATGTGTTTAAAATTATTGAGTACCTCGTACTATTGGAAATACGAAAGTACTATTTAGCTACGAAAATGAAAGGTGTGGCGTCCTTTTAAGTCTTAACAGTATTATTATCGATACTCGGTGAAAACTCATAAAGCGTGGTTTACACGGTGCTAGTTCACTAGCAACTAGTAAGCTACTTCACTATGTGATAGTAAAAAAGCACCGTCTAGTTGAGTGTGCTAGTAAAATAGCAAACTAGTTTGATAGTAAACTAGGTTGCGAGTAACTAACAAACATGAAGCAGGCTAATCGCTCATCATTAATCGTAGATACAAGATACGTATAATAGTATATAAATAGTATTTATTATTTAATATTAGTTTGCCCATCGCAGCCGTCTGGATCGTTTTATCGTATGGTGTTGGCAGTGTTGTGCACAGGGACTGGTACCTTTTGGTTTTTTCGGTTCTGGTTCTGGTTCCAGTTCTCAATTTTTTTATTTAAAAGTTCAGGTTCTGGTTCAGGTTTTTAAAAAATTCAAAATAAGGGTTAGGGTTAGAGTTCCGGTTTTATACGGTTCCAAATGTTATTTTTAAAAAAATAATTTTTATAGTATGACGTGTTTCATTTTTTGATAAGTACCTATACATAAAATAGTTGTACATGTGTTACGATAATAGCAATATCGATAATTCCATCAGCATGTTTATTGTCTACGAATTTGATATACAATATATATAGAATAACCATTCACAAGTCAATGCAAATAATCCTTAAATTGTCAAGGTATTATATTATAATATACTATAATTATAAACAGAGTAAGTAATACGGTACAAAAATACCAATTCATTTATAAATGAATAAATATATATCTGAAAATAATATATACATTCCTATATACAAATAATAATTTTTATTGTTTATGCCCTAGACTCTGAGCAATAGATATGGCATATAATATGTATGAAAATACATGTAATTCGAAATACATAACATTCATTAACTCTACTGCTATATCGCAATCAATGCTGGCTCAAGTTAAAAGCAAGCCAAGAAAGACACATAGGTTGAGGCAGCATTTTCAAAATCGTGATTCATACATAAATTTTACTAATATCAATTAATATAATTAATAGCAATTTTCAAAAATGTTGCAAAAAAATAGGGTAAAGTTTATTAATTTGTATTTAATGGGGGCAAGAGCTAAAAATTATTTAATGGGTGGCAAAATTTAATTTTTCTTGAGCTGTCTGTGTTGCAATTAGTTATTTTTAAGTTATATAGTAGTAATATTATTTAGTATCTATATAATATTACTTATAAAGTTAATATTGTTAATAATATAGAATAATAATAAAACATAGGTACTAGGTAATAAAATATATTTAATAATTTATAATCATATTGCAATTAATTTTAAGTTTACTTCAACTCCAATATTATTTATGATTACATTATACACAAAATACATATTATTAAAATATATTATGTACAATATTAATATTAACCTAAAGGTCAAAACAGAATAAATATATATAAATAAATATATATATAAATAAATATAAATATAAATATAAATAAAAATTAAATATAAATAAATATATATATAAATAAATAAATATATATAAATAATGATTATGAATATTATGATAACATTTAGAAATATAAATACAACAATAATTCCATATACACAATTACTATTATTAGATTCAGAGCTGTTTTCATAATACCATGTATGAAGCATTATTTCACCACCTGTATGGCCATACGTCGATCTTAATGCTTATCAATGGGTATTCCCTACTTTTATTATAATATATTTTAAAAGTAAGAATTAAACTAAAAATGCAATATTTTAAGAATAAATGAAATGGATAGTTTTTATGAAACCCGATATTTTTCATCTTATAAGTATAGGTTCCGGTTCGATTCCGGTTATTTAAAAATTTAAAAATTCGGTTCCGGTTAGGTTCCGGTTCTTAACCCTTTCATTACCTCTGTCCATTTCAATGGACATGCTTTTATAATCATTACTGTTCTTCACTGTTTGGTGATAATGAGTAATGACGTTATGATACGTTTTAATTGTTCGCCAAGTTGTATAGAATAAGATAAGGTTAGATAAGATTATCTAAACATGTTAAAGTTTTTGTAAATAATTTATATACAATAGATAATTTGAATCAGATGGTTATGTATAAAAGTACAAAATATTTTTATTTTTTGCTTTATTTGTGTTATTGTTGGCTACACTGCGTATTTTTTTCCTTTATTTTGATTTTATTTAGAAACAGCTGTTGCAATAAATATTGTTATATATATAAATATATAAATATCTATGTTTTTCAACTGTCAACACGCGTTTGAAGTTATGTCCATTTGAATGGACACTGGGATTTCACGCCTTATCATATTATAATTATTGTTATAAATATATCGTTATTCGACTAAAACGAATATTTTGGTTTATTTACGTAACATAGCTTATAATTATAAGTTCAGCTCGTAATTTTAACCATGGCTTTAAGCGATCAACAAATTCTAAGTTTATTAAACGATGGATACGACAGTTATATTGATATTCTTGATGAAAATGACGATCAAGAAGATGAACTAGAAATTCTTTTAGAAAATTTCGAAAACTTGCTAGGGTATTTAGAGACACTTTGTGAAGAAGAAGATCAACAACAAATAGATGAAGTTGAACGCGAAGATTCTTACGAAGAGCATAACATTATTACGCCAAATCAAACATCAAGTGCATTTGGTATTAATTTTGTTCAAAATAAAGATATTGAGTGGATTATCAAACCTTTTACTGCGCCAAAATTAAAACTTGATAATTTGGTTACTGTTGACCCTCCAATTAATTTGCCAACGCCAATTAATTATTTTGCTAAGTATTTTAATAATGATTTTTTTGAAAAATTTGCATTTTATACTAATTTATACGTAGTGCAAAATAACAGTTCTAATTTTAAATCGACAAATGCTACTGAAATAAAATCTCTGATTGCTATCCAAATGCTGATGGGTTGCTTAAAATATCCTAAAAAAGCAATGAATTGAACACGTAGATATCGTGTTGACATAATAGCAGATACAATGACCAAAAACAGATTTTTTTATTTATATTTATTTATATATATATATATCTAATTGAATATGACAAACAAGGTGAAAAATAAACAGTTAGTATATTTCGCCGCGTTCACGTAAGACATAGCGTCCCAATGTCCATCACAGTGGACGATCCTGTAAGTCCTTCAATAATCCTTAAAATCTTACCAAACCTGGGGAGATTGTTTTATCATGACTATAAATAAAAATAACAATAAAAAAAAAAATATTGGTTCAGTACAATTAAATGGGTAATGAAAGGGTTAATATTTTAGGGGTTTTTGGGTTCCAGAACCGGTTCTTTTCGGTTCGGTTCCAGTCCCTGGTTGTGCATAGATAACCAAAAAATTATCTAGATAAGATAACGGATAATTCATCATAAATTCATCTAGATAAGATAATAGATAACTATTTCAATATTTATCTGGATAATAGATAAAAGATAACTACATTTATCTAGATAAAAAACAGATAATTTTAAAAAGTTTCATCATTCGGAACTTACATATTATGTAATATGATTATTTTATAAAAATAAAAAATTATTTTCATTAATAATGATTTATTTGGTTTCAAATAATATTCATTTATTTTGCTAATTTAGACTCAAAGTACATTTTATTAGTACATTCATTTAGTACATAAACCTATTTTTATTTTTTTAATACCAACTATAATTTTTTAAACATAAATATTATAAATTAACTATTTTTATTTTACGTTATTAATCAGTTTACAAAACCTAGTATTAAAATTCAAAATTATGAATTAAAAAATAAACAAAATATTATAATTCAAATAATTAATAATAAAAAATGTACCTATTATATAAAGTATGAACTATGAAGTTTGAATGTAGGATAGTAGGATACCAATAATGGCGTTATTATTGCTCTCTGGTCTCTGATGTATATATATATTATTTAATACCGGCAATGTGTTTGGTGTTTGCCGATAAGTGATTACTGATTAGTGATTAGTGATTACTGTTGTCTCATTACTATTTTCAGTATTTACTAGGCACTATATAGCACGATTTAACACGATAATCCAAGTTTATATGTTGTTATTTTTGGAAAGTTCCAGCCAGAGATTGACGTTTTATGACTGTTTTATAACTTATGTCTTAGGACAACCGCGACGAGTCAAAATTTTACGAATACGGGATTTTCCCGCAGTATGGGATTCGTAAGAACGTACAAATATTGCTGCCACTGATATAATCGATAAAATAACGTATACAGGATACGCGGAAAATATCGTCGTCTGTGTTTACACTTACAATAATAATTATTGTCTATATTTATATATTATTATACTCTGAAGTCTGAGTGCAAGCTGGTTTCTTCCGGGCGTCTTTTCTTGTAAACAGGAAGAAAAAAGGTATATCATTCAAAAATTTATTCAATATGTTTCTGTATAAATAATATAATACAATACCTTCTGCATCGTTTATAAAATATGTATATTTAGAATTTAAACGTACATACGGTACTACCAAGTGTTTTTTATTCCTAGTTTCACTTACCATACAAAAAAAAACTATCTTATTCAAAATCATCTAGATAATTTATCTCAGATAACCATTTTATTTAAAAAGATGGATAAAAAGATATTTACTATTATTTTTATCTAGATAAGATAAAAAGATAAATGTTTTTATCTAGATAAAATTATCTAGATAATGCACAACACTGGGTGTTGGTCTTTACTCTTTAGTGATCACTGATTATTTACTAATCAGCTATGGATCGTTGGTTAACCTTCAACAGGCAAGGCCCGGTCACCCGTGACCGGAATGAAATAAAACACTTTATACTAGATTAAATTATTAACTATTAAATTCCGGTTTATCCCATACCCTTTAATAGATAAGCTTACTAATCACTTGATATGTTTTTGTTTATCTACTGTACCTCAGTGCATTTCCAGCTTTCGTTAAAAAAAAAAAATTTACCACCGATGACCACAAGATTTCTGAATGCACCTGAAATAACATTATTGTCTTTCTCAAAAAACAAAAATAAAAACGTTTTGGTTCTTTCGACAATGTACGAAACTGAAACGATTAACGAAATATCGAAAAAACCGGAACAAATCGAATTCTATAATAAAACAAAAGGCGGTGTTGATGTTTTCGATAAACTTTGCCACCAATACTACACTAATTTAAATGTATGATACAAAAATATGATTAGTAAAAATAAAGACAAATTAATAAAGAATGGTTATTTCTTGTCCATTTAACAAAAATGTATACGGAAATGATCTATTTAGTGATTCTTAAAGACGGGTACTGTACGTGCAACTGAAGTGCCGATTGAAACTTATGGAGGCTGCAGACAGGCCCATGTCCCACCTAACCTAAACAAGCCGTCTTGCTCAAAATCTAGTGTTAGTGTCAATAAAGCCGAAAAGCGCAAATATTGTGATGAATATTTAAACCTGGGATTTGTGCAAGCGGATACAAAAAAAAAAATTTACGCCCGGAACCCAACCCTACCCTGATTCATTTGACTTTGAGAACCTCTGCTCTAGAGTCTAGATAGTTCTCCACTCCTACACAAGCTACGGCTTAAATGTACAGACATTATTGTACGCATATTGTATTAATTTTGTTACGAATAAATACATTTAATGCATAAGATTCCACGTATCCGGGGCATTATTCGTGCCAGGCTCGACCGGTAATCGAAGTCCGCGCATAATGTAGCCGTTCTCAAAAGGGTATCGGGCACTTGGCGGCATCATCAATATTACTGTACCGCTGCGTGCCTGCGTCGTCTTCGTCCGAACTCCGAACGGTACGTGCTTCGATCGTCGTTCCCTCCGGCCGCCACGGAAATTATACGCCTCCATACGTGGTACGTTGTTGTATCGGGTTTCGAACACAGTAACCAACTAACCTCAAATTTAGGCGCGTTCATAACATTCGAGATCGGAGATACATATTTTGAATTTCATCTCAGTCCACGGAGATTATACGTCCGCGGTCCGGGACAAGTGCATTGCGCGCGATGAACCGAGACTCGAGATGTTAAACACTCAAATTTGACCCACCGTCGTTTCGTTCAAGTACCGCGTCTTCTGCGACTAGTCGAACCGTTAGTGTTTACTTTTCTAACTATGTACAACGACTGACCGTTAACTTACCTTAAATTGTTCTCTGTAAGCGTATTAAAAAAAAAATGTTCTACTAAAATTGTGCTCGCGGTTATCCGATACATCAAAATTGAACAGAAACCAATACTTTTCACGTACAACGCACGATGGCCGACTCGAGTGATTCCAGTGAGATTAATTTTGAAGGTTGGTCAAATTTTACCCCTACATTAGGCGAAACCTTTTTTTCTACTTATGTGTAATTTTCCTTTCAGACTTTGTTGTACAATTGACTGAACCATTTGCACTGTACAAGCTAGATTGTAAGAGCATTATTTCAAACGCTGATGCTTTTAAACTACGTACTGCTTTGTTATCGATGAAGTTCAAAAAGAAATCGTGTGATCTCTATTCTTTTTCTCAATCGCCAGACTTCAATCTTATACCTGATAATCAAAAACCAAGAGAAGTACAAGAGTTCTTGAAAGTACTACCAGGAATAAAAGAAAACATTTCCTCTTTTCTCAACATTCAATTTAGTGAAACTGTCAGTGTATCATGCTCTAGATATGATCACGGAGGTAATTTATATAAAGTATTATATAATAATTTTATATTATAGAGCTATTCATCGATTTTAAAGGAAAGGTTGTATAATTTTTTTCATATGTGATATAAATATCTACATTGTGTTCCTCTTTATTATAGTATTTTATGTCTGGGTCTTTTGTGTCTAGTCTTTAAATTTTCTAGTTTACATATGTTTTCATATCTATTGGGTGTCCGTTGAAAAAATAAATAATAATTATTTTCTTTATCTTCTATTTTAGATTATTTGCTTTGCCACGATGACTGTGTTAATGACAGAGTTGTAGCATTTGTTTATTATTTAAACTATGACTGGTTAACAGAATGGGGTGGAACATTAGATTTATATTCAGTCGATGGAAATTTGAACGCTAAAAAGAAAGTTCATAGTATAAATCCAGAATTCAATACTATGATATTTTTTCCAGTTGGTATAAATACTTATCATCAGGTCAGGTCATTTACATGATTTTATTTCTATTATTACTACTAACAATAGATTATTGGTTTACAGGTTGCAGAGAATGTGTCAAACTTTCCTCGTCTTTCCATTAATGGCTGGTTTCATTGCAATGATAAGCATTGGCCGTATCGGAAGCAAAAGATTGAAGTACCATCTCCAATATTCTTACCAATTACATTGTCAACTACAAAGGTAAAAGAGTGTAAATTACATAAAATAGATAACTAATATTACAATTTGGTTTTATTTAATATCAACCCTTATTACGAAAAAAGTTGCTTTTGATCATGTCCAACTATTCTGGTTGATCAAAATTAATACTCAAATATATCCTTTTATTCCATTTTTTTATATGAATTTCTGAAAACTAAAGTATTTATAAAATTAGAACTATAATTTAAATTAATTTATAAATCTTAATTTCAAACTTTTTTATTATATCAACAAGACCAAGTGAAATAAAACCTTTAAGATATTGTATAGAGTGATATACATGTATAATTTATATGATATTTCAGAGTAAAAGTTGCACGGGAATGTCTATTGAATCAATGTTTGAAGATCCTATGTTTAGAGAAGCTATTCAAGAAACATTCTTAAAAGATGGATTCATCATGTGTGAAGGATTTTTCAAGTCAAGTTTAGTTGATTTAGTGTCAAATGAAATGTTTTCTAATGATTTGCAATGGAAAGTAAAAGGACCTTTAAATAAAAGGTATTGTTTACTTTTGCTATTTTTTTTTAATCTTATTTTTTTTAATATGATAATTGCATTTAGGCACTACAAGTATCTTGATTTGGAAAAAATGCCGTTTAGACTTATGTTTATTGTTAATTTGTTGAAGACTGATCACATGTTTAATTTTTTTAAAGATTGTACTGGTCTGAATTTAATTGGTGGTAAGCAAAACATTGAAAGTTTTAAAAATAAAATTTGAGTTTAATTATTAATAATGATTTTTATATTTATAGTGTCAATTGAAGTGCAAAGATGGCATGGTGGACACTATATGGTATCTGGGGGAAACGATGGTTTAGACCATTTAAATGTTCTGAGCGTCTATTTATTTTTTAGCCATTGTTTTGGTAGCATGTCTGAAAACATTAAGGAAGATCTTCATTACGTATTTGAAGAAAGAGATACACTGTCAGCGGTAATATATATATTATAATATAGTTTGAAATCATAAATTTAAACTATGTTTTATTGCATGATTTTTTGTTTTCTAGAAATTTGCATGTAAACCTCAGGACAACACTATTTTCATGGTTAATCGTAAATCTGATATGGAATCACATGTCAAGTATTGTAAAAAAGTTGACGGACATGCTTGGACTGTAATTGTTGCTAATTATTTAATTGCAGACAATTTTGATAGTCATGTTGAGCTTAAAAGAATGCAAAATATTAATTAATTTTGCTATTGTATATAATTTTCTTATACAGTTTATTGTACAACTTTTTAACATTAATTGAATTGTCAATTTTTGTTTTTAATTTATTGATGCAGACTTGCTTTTGTTCAGTCTGGTAATGATTATTTATTATTTACACATTGTTATGTTCACTATTAATTTTCTTCATCAAGATTTTTGAAAAGTTTTTTGCTTCATGTGATAAACTATATATTAAGTTTTAGAGTAAAAGAACATTGCAACTTTAAATTTTAGTTTTTTATTTAAATTTAATGGTTTAATATTGTAATTAAATCCAAAGTAAAAAAAGGTAATTTCTGCAAGATAATGATTTATTAAATAACTATTATTATTTAACGATTTATAACAATGAAAACGATATATATGCATTTACGGATAATGAAAATTAAACTGTACATTATGATATCAATATGTGTTCTAATTTGTGCTGTATAAAGTACCTTTGTATGAAATATTTTTATAATATGTTTTCTACCAAATTAAACCTATCTAATATAAAGAAATATAACTGAACGTATCTATTTCATTTCATTTGGTTTGATGATTATGTACAGATAATTCTCTTGGCCAGAAACTGTAAGATTACTGTTACAAAGACTTGGTTTGGGATCTGATAGCACTTAAAATTGAACGGATATGTGCAATTACATAAAATATAAATATGCAGCATAACAATAATTATCCATAAAGAACAAATACATTAATTATTAGTTATTACCATTATTAGTAATACAATACAATAAATTTACAAATTGTTACACTAACTTAAATTTTCATTCAGTCGCATGTAGTCGGACCATAATTTTATTTAATCTATATTATTTACTTTTCAAATAAGAAAAAAATCAAAAACACCTTTGTTAAAATGTTATTTCATAAAATATGACCAATTTTGATTAAAAAACTGGCCAAAATATTTTTTATTCAATATGCATTACTATTACAAAGTACAAAATATATTATAATGAAAATAATTTTTATAAAATTTAAATTTCAGTGAAAAGTATTTTTAACGCTACATTATAGTTGCACTACCAAAATAAATAAAAATAAAACGGTACATTATCACTAGGGTAAGGATGTTTATGACCTTAAGAACACTAAAAAATGCATGCAAATATGCCCAATAAATGTCAAAATATGCCCCGAAAAAAATTAAATGTAATTTTAAAATTTTATTAGTTATTACTAATCCATAATGTACTCTAAATTAATTTACAACTTTTTTATAACATTAAACTTAAATACAAATAGACAAAAATATGAGATTATGAAATTATAAATATGGGTGTAATTACAGTAAATTAATATATAATTTTGTTTTTACTCAAATTACACACATATACATACAGATGCGTAGATTTAATGTCACTGCTTCCTTTTGTTTCATTTTTGATATAATTCTGAAAATCATACAAATGTAAGTTAAATTAATTGGATTTAAAACTAAAGTAATTTTTTATGTACTTCCTGAATTGATTTGAACGATAAGTATTTTTAAGGTTTTCAAATAGAAATTTACGTCGGTTATTGGATAATACATTTTTGTAAGCCGGACAACTTATTTCAACATCAACAGATGTAATGGGCGCATATTTAAAATGTACACATTCATCTGCTGTTTAGCTGGTAAACTGTCTTTTGAAACTTCATTTCCATAAAGTATTTCAGCAATTTTCAATATTATTTTGATATCCGGATTTTTGCTCAATACACACTTCATTTTATTTTTAATAATTTCTCCGACATGGTTTGGTACATTTTCCAATGATTCTTCAACGTTCTGTATAATTTTAACTTATAAGAGATTCAGTTAATAATAATCCCCTGGTTTCTAAACGAGCTATTTCTCGAAATATTTCGAATTATTTATTATAAGACAAAATTAGCTTTTATATAAATTAAGTTGGTTTCTAAACTAGATAGATAATATAAACTACACGTTTCATATTTGCTCGTTTTCGTTAGTTGTGATACCAACAATGTCCAGTTTGTCCACCTATGGGTTTATAGTATTTATAAGTTATTTTTATTGACGAAATATGCATTTATCGATAAAAATCCCAAAATGTGCAAAAATACGCAAAATAAAATTGAATGTATCTGATTCTATGTCATACAAAACGAATTTATTACTGGGTCTCCAACGTGCGCGACTAAAAGAAAAAATAATCATAAACATCTTAACCCTATCACTATGTAATGGTAGTTCTATGGTTTTTTTTTTAATTTACACCGGTATCCGGAAACACTCTCGTGATCAATTCTCACTTCGGCGGTACGATGTGAACTAACGGAAATCAGTGGAATCGTCGTCCGTAGCCGAAGTCTATTACTCGAAGTCGTGTACCTATTATCCAAAGAGTTCCCGATCATTGCGTACACCAGTTAGCGTTCGATCGAGTGCCGCCTTCAGTCCGTGTCCCGTCATAAATGATTACTTTGAAAATTTGAAATGCTGCGGTTCCCTTGCCGTTGCTGATCTGCTCTGTTGTCGTATCGTTCGAATTCTCAGAGTTGGACGTATGGAAATATTGTAATGCCGGCCCAAGATACGGGCGAACCGGGCGGTCTTAATGTACGAATATTTTATAAGTTGGTAAGTGTAAAATGTATTCATATTGACAATAATATAACTAAATTATCCATGACAGACCATACATTCTATTATATAATTTTTTCATAGATTATACGTTACTTTACACTATTATATTTTAATACAAATAATTAAAAAATTATATACAAAAATATATGTATAATCATTAACTGGGTAAAACCAAAAAAGTATGTGTTACGGCTAGGGTTGCCACCTCTTCGGGTTTCTCCGCCGCGGGGTTTCTTAACCGGTGGTCCACGGACCGTAGATGGTAACTCGGGGGTCCGCAAAATGGCTCTGAAATTTTTATTCGAATAACATGAAAATTCCATTTTACAAGTAATTATTTGGCTACAAACAATCTGTAATTTGTGTAATAGTTAGATAATGACAGTAACGCTGTTTGAAATTAACATATAAATGTTAAAATTACATCCGAAATTAAAGGTTTTTTCTTTTTGAAGGGGTGATGGGGTCCGAGGCTATACTTTATACCTTTAAGGGGTCCATGACTCAGAAAAGGTTAAGAACTACTGGGCTACGGGTTCAGTGAATTATTCTCCGGGTTGTCATAAAATTAATCGTACAATTTATCGTATTTTATTGTCGACTTCTGTAATGTTCATATTACGATATACGAATACGAGTACGATGAGTTCACATTTTTTCTTTATTACGGTGAAGTTGAACGGTTAGGTTAGCGGTGTCGCCGGTATCTGTCATTACTCATTAATAATACCTATATTATAAGTGTTTAAAAATAGAAGCAATTTTGAATTTACACATTTTTAACACCAAATAATAAATAACGCTCGTAAATTAATGCAATTTTATTTTGCACATTAATTGGTAGACAAAAAATGGCACCAAAAAAAAAACTAGCGGTTATGAAAATCGTAAAGAAAAGCCATTACAGGTAGAAAAATGTGCGAAAATTTCAATTTTGTTTTTCAAATCCAATATAAACGTAAAAACCATAATGTGACGTTCGAGAGTGAATTAGAATACAATTCTAATGAAATAAACTATTTTACTAATAGTTTTAGTAATGACGAAGAATGTAGTAAATAGTAATATTCCTAATATACTCGAATGGCCGAATGATCAAAAAAATATCGACGTTAATCATAACTGGTTCAAACAGTTTCAAAGTGATAGCGTATCGGCCTGAACAATAAATAATAATCAATAAATAATAAACAATAATCTACTGACAACAGTGGCGCAACTAGGATTTTTTCAAGGGGGGTGTTCGCCAGTAGCGTATACAGTATTTCCCCAATTAATTTCCAAATTTGTTAGTATACTATGTACAAGTGACAGTCGTCACGACTACTATTAAATATTTACCTATTATATTATTTTATTCAAACGATTTGAATCAAACCACCACCATAATTATTTCTGAATACACTACTGACGTAGTGACGTCCAACGTTTTATTAACTAAACAATTTATATCACGTAAGTATGTTTAGATTAAAGTTACATATAATTTTAGTAATTGTCGAGAAGTTTACAAAATTAATAATTATTATACATATAACAATATTATAAATTTTAAATTACAAAGTCTAATCGTCTTTTATTCTTAGCTACCTAATTCTTTTATAACGGCATCTATATCAACTTTAATTTCTCGGTGAATATGCAATGCTGCCAAACCATTTAGTCTATTATCTGCTGTTGAATTTCTGAGGTATGTTTTTATTCGCTTTAAAGTTGAAAATGACCTCTCAGCTTCACAAGATGTCACGGGTAACGTTAAAAGAATTGTCAGTAGCTTATAAATGTTGGGATATAGGGCATTATTGCAATTACTGATTACTTCAATTGCAGTAACCATTTTTAAATTGGTTTCCAGTCGTAGTTTAAAAACTTGATGATGCCAAATTTTTACTTCAGCTAAAACCGTTAATGAATCTTCCAGGTCATTACCATAAAATTCTATATAAAATATGATAAATATGATAAACTATGGACAAAAGACTTAGTAACATTTATCAGTTATAAATTATAACACTAGATTTAGATTTTAAAAAATATTGAACATTTTTTTCAATGGTTATTGAATATAATTAAATATAAATTTCCTATTATACGGTTCAAGGGGGGTGTCCAGACACCCAAAATACCCCCCTTGGTTGCGCCACTGACTGACAAAGATTATTTGATAACAACAGGACCCAAAATGTCTATTGATTATATTATGAAGACTATCAATTTTCCTAAAGATAATAATAATTAATAACCGTAGTTTTTCAGATTCGTTATTTTTTCGAACCATAAGTAACGAAGACAATTGTATAAGAAAATTCCTATAATTTTTTTTTATAGTGTATTCCGAAACAGTTAATGCAGTATTTTGTTTTATCAGTAAAATATTTGATCCTCCTAGTCGATCTAATTTAGCCAAAGATGGGTTAAAAGACTGGAAACATGTACACGGTTATATAAAAACACATGCAAATTCGCCTCATCATATCAAATGTGCTATAGTATGTGGTTGGAAACTAACATGAGACTTAAAGATAAAACTCAATCGACGCAGGCTTACAAAAACACATGGTCGCTGAGAGAGAACATCGGAAAAACGTTTTAGAACAATTAATTGAAATTACAATTCTTTTTGGAAAAAATTTAGCGTTTCGAGGTTCTTCAAACAAGTTATTTACACCTCATGACGAAAATTTTTTGTGTCTTGTCGAGTTGTTAGGAAAATTTGATTCAGTAATGAATGAACACGTTCGTCGTGTCATGTCTCGTGAAACTCATGTACGTTATTGTGGAAAAACTATTCAAAACGAAATTATTAATATAATTGGAAACTTAACACGTGAAAATATACTAGGTCGAGTTCGCAAGATTGTACTCCACTCCAGTCTCCAGATATTAATCGCATTGAACAACTTTCTTTGACTTTGAGATTTTTTGATATCGAAAAATGTGCATTAAAGAACATATTTTTGTAGAATTTGAACCAATATTCGACTCGTCTGGTGAAAGAATTTATGAGTCTATATTAAATATGTTGAAAAATTGTAAACTAGAACTAAACAACTATACAAATCAGGGATATGATAATGGGGCAAATATGAAGTGCAAAAATAAAAACGTTCAAGCACGAATATTACGAACAAATCCTCGAGCTTTTTTTATGCCATGTGGTTGCCATTCACTGAATTTAGAAGTCGGAGTGTTTTCTGTTCTATTGAGTCAAAGAACTTTCTATCTCTGCATCTGTTGGACGTTGGCATATCTTAAAAATAACATGTGAAATCTTTAACTATGTGAAACTCAAATGGAATATAGAATAGATTGTATTAATACTATTAAAAATGAAATCTCACAAATAATAGATGCACTGTTGCACTGATAGAATTAACTGAATTAAATACTGCTGATCATTTAATTATTTCAATTCATAGAGCGATTCGATTTTTTAGTGTTTTGGCAAGATATTTTATCAAGTTAACTTTGTTAGTAAGTAAATGGAAAGTTCAAAAATGGATCTACGTATAAGGACCGCAGGTTTACTTTTGGATAATTGTACAAAGTTTTTACAAGATTATAAAATAACTGGACACACAGAAGCTATAGTCTGCTGAAAAACTAGCTTTACAATTGAATGTTGAACCGAAATTTAGAGTCACTCGTGTAATACGTAGAAAAAACAATTCAATTACAAATCTAAAGACGAAGCTTCGAAACCCCAAAACTCAGAATTATATTTCAAACAGCTTGTATTTAATAACATACTAGACCGACCAAGCAATATCTTTTATTTCTGAACGTTTTAAAAAAATTAAAAGATAGCTGTCCATTAGAAATCATTTATTAAAAATATTATTAATGATAACAAATTACAAAATACTTAACCAAACTTATGGGTCGCCTTAAGAATTATGATGACAATTTGTGTAACGACTGCAAGCTGTGAGAGAAATTTCAGCAAATTAAAGTTAAAAAAACGTACTTGAGAGTTGAGATCAACAATGATAGAACAGTCTCAACAATTTTGCATTTATCACTATAAATGATATAGTTTCTAAATTAGATCTAAACAATGTAATACAAAATTTTGCTGATTTAAAATCTAGGAAAAAAGATATTATTATTATTATATTGTATATGATTAAAGAAATAATTTGAATAATCAATAATTAATAAATAATCATTTTTGGAACGACCCCTAAACTTGGTGGATCATAATTTCACGTTTCACTCACTGCATAAAATGTATTTCAAATTAGTTATTAACTATTCACGTAAAAAATACAAATATTCATACCAACTTAAATTACCTACCAATCCCTATATCCAACCCATTGAATGATTTCTAAGTTTCTGAGATCGCAGCAACTCATATATGCCATAAACCTTCACAGGAGTGTACTCAACTACTTCCCAAAGTTTCATGGCGATCAAATGAATAGCATATAAACGTGAAGGACACACTGACTACAATCACTTTTACATGTATAGATAGGTACATCTTGCCATCTCGAATTGTTTTTACATCAGTCTCAAGTCATTATCAGGTATCATCCATTTATGGAAACTTATTTTTAAAAACAAACCTTTTGCACTTTTATTCCTACAAAGACCATTTAACATTTATTTTTTAATAAATAATTGTTTTCCACAAAATTTGTAAATTTGTATGATAGTTGTTTAATATTGTTATTGCCAAATATCCATACAAAATTAATAAATAATCAGTATGTTAAGGATTTAAATGGAACACTGAAAGCCTTAGATTGCACTGTTATAATGTTGTAGAAAGTCAAAATATCTAAACTGAAGTAATACATAAAATACCCAATACAAACTATGAATTATAAATATCATATTGTATTCATTAAAGAATTGCATCATTCTCAATTAAAGACACGTAAAAATTAAATAAAAGGTGAATCAGCTTAGGCTAATAATAAAATATTAATATAATAGAAACTATTGTCTCCATAGGTACTCCAGAGAAAGATTTAAAATGTAATTAAACTAACTATCTTTAAGAGATCAATATTAATTATGTATTATAATAAAGAAAATAATGAAAGTTCACCATTCACATATTTTAGAAATTAGATGAAACAAAATAACACCCACTATGAGCTAAGATATTTTAATTGCCAAATTTTGCATAGAAAACAAAAATACTATTAATTCTGTTTTACGACAAAATGTATTAATACACAAATGTGAAATATACTTTATTAAGTATTTAATATTAAGAACTTGTTATCAAGTATAATGAACCATTATGTTAGTTCATAGTGTACTGACTGTATGAATATCAGTTTGTAATTTTATGTTATATAACCTTCTCGGTATAATACTTAGATTTGGAAATATTTAAAGTCAGATTTTCAATTGAACATAAAATTGGAGTAGCCTCTTGTTAAAATGGGGTAAGATTAAGAACTTAAGCTGAAGGTACAAATCAAAAAAATTAAAACAGATATAATATTAACTATTTGAATGTATTTAAATTATAATTATTTGTTTATCCAGAATACCATACAAAAATGCATCACATTAATTAAGTAGACCATAGAAGTAATTAATTATTGTTCAAAATATTTAGTTTAGGTTTGATATTAAACTGGAATAAGCCAATTAACTCAGTTGTCCACTGTTGGCAACGGTGATCTTCTTGGTGGTCTTACCACTCTGAGTACCATAGGATTCAATTTTCTTGACAACATCCATGCCATCAACAATAATGCCGAATACTACGTGTTTAGTATCCAACCAAGATGTCTTAACAGTTGTGATGAAAAATTGACTTCCATTAGTATTGGCACCAGCATTAGCCATAGAAAGAACACCTGGAATAAACATTAAAAATTAGTCAAACACTAATTATCAATCATAATTATTACTATTTTAATAAAATAAAATATAATAGTTAATTAATTGGTAACTAATTTAAGTAATAAACATATTAGGATATACAAGCAATCATTTTTAAGATAAAATTTAAGGTAAAGGAGCAAAAAATAAATGTACACGATTACAGTACTTAAGACTTGTACAATAAAACAAACAAATAATTATTTAATATTTATTTATATGAAAATATTAGCGAACAAAATTAATTGAATCATACTTTATATATAAATACATATAATTGTATTCATTAGCAACTTACCAGGTCCGGTGTGCTTCAATGTAAAGTTTTCGTCTTCAAACTTGTTTCCATAGATAGATTTTCCACCAGTGCCGTTGTGATTTGTGAAATCACCACCTTGACACATGAAGTTTGGAATGACACGGTGGAAAATGCTTCCCTTGTAACCAAAACCTTTTTCACCAGTACACAGAGAACGGAAATTTTCTGCAGTTTTTGGTACTACGTCACTGCGAAGCTAAACATTTAAAATAAAAATTGTATTATTATTTGTTAGTAAATATTTAAAAAGGAATAAGTATATATTTTAAAATTAAAAATATTAATGATCTTGGTTTAGCTATAAATTTATTATAGTGAAGCCAATCAATATAAGTAGTTTAAGCATAATTAATATTTATATCCCACTAAATTGATGTACAAAAATAAAAATTATTTACATCAATAAGAATTATAGGTTTATAATAGGACTCAAACTTTTTAATTAGTAATTTACCTACTCAGTACTTATTATAATAAATTGAGCTCAACCTAGCTTTAAAAATGTAATAAAAATACCTATGATCATTTTCTTTCTATTCTAGAAGTCTTATGATCATGGAGATACATTCATTCGATCCAGGAAAATGTTCTATTACTATTCAGAAGTGAACCATTAAAATTATAATAACAAAAAAAATCCATTAAATGTCCTAAGCTGTACAAGTAAAAATGACATCAGTACTGTGCAGAACACATTCTGGCAATAACGATAATTCTGGGCCACATAATATTAATGGTCTAGAGTCTAGACGACAGCAGTATTTAGTGTACTTCCTCTAGCAATTTAAGTTAACTGATTGGTTACTTAATATTTTTTAAGATCTTACCTGTTGCAACAATGCCTACTTTATAAAAAATTAAATTAATTTAAAAAAATTTGAATAAGCTATAGTTTAAAAATTAATAAGCATCTACCTATATATAAGTCTATAAAAACTATGTGATTATAAATATGGAGTATTGAAGGTAATTGAACTTTTCAGAACACGGTTATTGATATTAGAAATATACAATTGTTGGCTAACGAGAAAATATTAAAAATCACATTTATTTTTACTTCCAAAGATCTACATAGGTAAAAACGTTATTTTGTTACCAGATCATGGAAAAACAAAATTGTAATATTCATTCAACAAAGAAAATATACAGGTACATCAACAGTTGTCGCATAAAAATTATTATTGACCTTAACACGATTAACCTTTAACATTTAATTATAAGTCAAATAAAAAATATGGTTAATGTAACGTTCGGTGAATTAAGGAGCGTCGGTGATCTATGAATATTTTGGACACGTTCCACGGAACGATGAGAATGTATTTCGCGTACGGACAAGGAAAAAACCAAAATCCGATGTCCACCAACTTCGAGATTTTTAGGACATTGAATACTCATGTCTACTAACATCCGAGTGTAACTTACACAGGGCACAGAACAAAGTAGGAAATAATTTACAAAAAAAAAAAAATACGGATCGACGAATTCGGATACGGACGCGAACGGGAAACATGAAAATGGAGTAGACATTTTCAACGCCAAGCGGCCAAGATGATTTACTCACCTCGATAGTGATGCGGCCCAAAGCTTCGCCGTCGGCGGTCATGTCGAAGAAAACTTTTGGCAGACTCATCTTGCCGGTTGGTGGTTTTGATTTGGTGGTGTAAGATAAAACGGATGCGAATCCTCCGGTGAACGTGTGCTTCGGTGCGGAGCAGTACTGGAATTGCCGGCGGGCGAACAAGCGAAACGTGGTAGACGCCATTGTGTTGGGCCCGTTTTTGAGGTTATGCGACAGGCGAACTAGACGACGTCCAAAGACAATGGAAACGCGACGGTGACTGCGCCGCACGCTTGGCGACGAAACGCGCGCACGATGAACGGTGTTACGTGGTTGCAGCACTGTGCGGCGCCGGAACAAAGCGTCCGCAGTCTGCCGCTAGTTGACGCGTCGCGGCCAGGCTGGGCAACTCACGCACGGGCACCGCGGTTTCGACGGCGCGGCGATCGCGGGACACGTGCGTCGGCCGGGTGGGCAGACTGGCCACCCAATTATCCACAATCCTTGGCGGGTACGTCGTCGTGCCACAGAATAGATGTAATTCGACGGAACACGAGTACACGACCCATTCGGACTTCAAATCCGTTCCATGTCCGCCGGGAGACCAGTGTTAACCACCGGTGAACCGTTCGTGTACGCCCACGAATCGGCAGCTGGAGCCTTTGGCCGGGGACAAGGGCGCATCGCGTTCAGCGCAAGTCGTTGATAGATCACATTCGACGGCCTTTGACCGCGTTCTAATAGCTTATTTTAGTACGGCACTGTAACGATTGACCCGAGCGCAGCGCATGCAAGGACGAATAGGTCATGTATAGGACATTTGCACCCACCGAAAACAAGCGAACAAAATTAGTTGTATACCTTTTAATCGTAATTCCTGAGTAATGAACTTAATCAAATTCGACTTGAAGACATTTAGTTCTCTCTCGGTATTGTGGTAGAAAATACAAATTTAAAAAATGTTTACTACTTAATTCGTGTAGGTACTTAGTTATTAATATTAATTAGCTGTAGCGAAAAAGTATAGTGTTCGTGATATTAAATATTTAAACTTTTAACCGTACGATTGTATTTTATGATTCAACTACTCATAACTTATAAGCTACGTACAAATAACATAGACCATTTAAAAAAAAATATATCATGTCACATTTTATTTAGCATTGAAAAATAAAAATTAATAATAATTTGGAGCCCAAAATTGTGTATGAATTAGTGGATATGTCCAAGCGTGAGTTGTATTCAGTGTGAACAAATTTCAGATATTTTTTAAGGTAGTCCCGCGGTGAAAATAAAACACCATGATTGAACCTTAGTTCCACAACGGTAACAAATGTACCGTAAAGGTAATACACCGATTAGGGTACGACTAATGTTTTTCTACTAGGAACTTGGTTTTTACATTCTAACAAAGTATCCGCCAAGCATACACCTAAACCATCCCCATGAATATCTGTGTCCGTCTCACTCCGTCTATGGAAGCCGAAATAAAATCTGGGTTCAGTAGTATAAACATATATACATATTTAAATGTATATTTAATCAATGGTATAACGTAGAAAATCGTTCCCCGACGCACTTAGTTTTACAGCTCATACTACATAGTCATACTCGTTCACAGGCGATACGTCTATCGCGTTTTATCGGTAGTCGGAGGTTACGAGAGGTTTATTCGATTTTACGCGCGGTGCAAATCACAAGTGTTTCGTACGGTTTATAGGGTTTGGTATATTAATTACAACGTAACTTCGTTAACGGTAATTCACGTTTGACTCGATTATCGAAGTCTTTCGGTGCACAAGGAGAAGCAGGAGCGTTTCGTGTTATACCTACAACACGATCTCATGACGTACTCAACAGTCTACACCGTGCCGGGCACCAGAAGCCCTGTGAAATAGCTCTGGTCAGCTCCTTATTACGAGACAAAGTGCGTTGCCTGGAATCACTGAAAAACCATTCGGTGTTTTTGGACCGAGACAAAAACAAATTCAACAAAGGTTATTCGGATTGTTCCTTAAATTATTATTATTATTATCGCTGTATAGCAATATACTCTTATGACTTATTATGCATACGTTGAATTATGCCGCAGGTCACACAACCTGTACGCGGAAGGAGCAGACGCTATTAGTAAAACTGTTGAACACGCGAGAGACGGTTTCGGTCCAGAGTTGAGAAAAAAAATAGGATAGGTGTACGTTACAGACACGCAATAATTCATTTTTAATGTAAACCTGTATACGCGGAGGTGAAAAAATGAAAAAAAAGTCAGTATTTTTATAGGTTATGTATATTATATGTGTTGGTTGGTTTGTATATGAATGAAGGTGAACGTTACCACTTTTACGGGGCTCGATGTAGGCAATTTCGACAAAGATCCGAGAAACTGAAGGATATTTGTATTATCAATTGTCAATATATTTTTAAAACAATTGATTAAAACAGAGCATATGAACGTTAAATTAAAATCAAGAAATATTGACAATATTGATATTATGTTGATAATTAATAACACGAACTAAGATATATTTTTTCAGTTCGTGATTATTGATTAGTAATATGAATATAAAAAATTAAGTAAACACGATCTACTACGGTCTACGATTGGTTTAATAACTACGAAAAACATAATGATTCACGGAAACCAAGGAAGGCTGTTAGCAGAACGCACCAACAGTCCGGTATACCTGTGTGAATAAGCGCGTGGTGAAAAAGTAAAAATAATAAAAATCCAGATGGAAAATTAAGTTTTAATCTGCTACTAATGTGTGTATTCCAGGGTTAATCCGTACGATTATTTTATTTCACGACTCGCGTTCCGAAGTCTTATATCGTCGGATCCCAGGTGAAAGGGTTTACGTGCACTTATAAAAGTATAACAATACAATATACGTATAAATAACCCCGAACGGGTGTGCGTGTGCGTTGTACCTTGGAACAGTGCCCACACGTGCCGTCTGCGGTATAAATACGTGCGCGGAGAAGATGGTACGATTCGGACGGCACTCCGCGGCGACCTGCGACGAACGAGTCGGAACGAACGACTGACGAAAGCGCGTTTCGTTTTTTTCGGTTCGCTGCTGGTACACCTCTACGTGTTATATTAATACATATTGTCTCGGACGACAATAATTATAGATCGCCGCATTCGTCGGCCGGTGAAATGTCGAGTCAACGGGTGGGACATTCCGATTATTATTGGCCGAACACTAGTATTTATAATCAATGATAATATGAATATGATAATATATATATGCTGTTAATAGCAATTTTGCTTTTATATTAGTATTTTATATTTTTAATTATTTTAAGAGGCCTAGGCAGTTATAAAATGAATAATAATAAAAAATAAAACATATAATTCGACTTATTATTATTATAATATATTGGATGATCGTTTTCAAATAAATATTCTTAAAGGTTACAAGTGATATTTTAAATGAGCGAGCTGAGACATTTTACCAGGGGCATAATGAAATCAAATGCCAAAAATTAAATTATTTTTTTATTGTTATAAATTAAAAGAAATATATACAAAGAGCACAATAAGTATATGAGAAGAAGGTTTTAATAGTGGGTAGATTCGGGATTAAGAAGTCACTTAATAATAACATTTAGCAGGAGGAAGATTAATACAATATATTTAATCTATGATTTAAGAGAGAAACACGAGAGAGATGAGAACAAGAAAAAAGAGGGGAGTGAAAATGAATCAATGGGTTCGTTAGAGCGGAAGGTCTCTACATCATTTCCTTTTTAGTCATCGGCGAGGAACTTTGGGCTGTGTTAGGGTATTTAATTTTCTGATGAGTGGGTTTTCATAGTTATCAAGATGTGAAAAGAATCGCAATATTTATCTGTTTTAAGTTTAAGTAATTAATATAACAATTTACAAGAACAGTTGATAATGGATTTTTAATAAAGTATAATAAGTGACAGAGAATAATTTTATATTAAAATCACCTATAATTAGTATATTTTTAATGGAGTTATTTATGACTTAATATTCTATCAACTAAAATCATGCGCATAAATATAAAGTTTTATGTTGTATAAATCTAAAAACTGTTTACGATGAATTTTAACCATGGTGAATTGTACACACGGTAAATAGTCATGCGGTGAATTGTCCGACCACCGAACATTATCCATGCGATGTCATTGGTTTTTTACTATATTCTTCCCTTCAAGTCTGATAATTGGTCAGTTAACTCTAGTATCAAAGCTAACAATACAAAATCGATTCTGTCGAATGCAGATTTGCTATGTTGTACGTTTTTTCTCTTTGCGTCTGCCATTGCTCTGCTCTCATATTTGAATATCAAGGGTGTAGAGGAAAACATTTTCCACGAACACAATCGTTCTGGTCTTGGCGCCGTGTACACTTTATAATAGTTGTAATATAATTTAGATAAAAATTAACCATGACTGTACATAGTTACTGCTATATTTTACATCATACATCGTACACAACAAAAAATAAATAATTTAGTATAACATTTTAATTTGTATTTTATGCTAAAAATATCTGATGTCATAGATGTTATAATTCGTATAATTATAAAAATTATTTTATTTCAAAAAATATCAAGATTAAAACATTGTCTCATATTATATTATCTTGAACCAGCGCTGGTTGTGCTAGTAGTTAGGTCCTTTTTTGTAAAATTTTTCAGGTTCTCTGAAATCAAACAATATGTAGTTAAGGAAGTACAAGTATGCATATACATAAGAACTTTAAATGGGCGATTGTAAATTTCGTCCTCAGTGAACGGATAGTAAAAAGCGTATAGTAAATTGCGTCCGGTATTTTTCGATATCAATTTTGTGTATAGGTAGTTATTTGTGCTTGGTGTAACAATCAAATCTTACCTCCTTGGCCCTTACCCCCAGGTATGATAAGTAAAAATATTCCAGGAATATCGTACTCCCTAGGAAGCTGGCTTCCACATCTAAAACATTATATATTGTATCTTTGAATTTTGTATAACCTTAATTGTCGAGCTATTATTGTATTACAAAAAGCTAATAAAAAAAAAAAACATCGTTTCCCTGGGCGTATCGTAGGTTTTTATTACGGGAGGTATGATTTTCTAGAATTATTATGCCTCCAATATATATTATAATCGGCAATAAGACATACCAGGACTATCGTACCCCTCGGGCGTAATGTATTCCTGTAAAGTTTTGGCCGGGAGTATGATTTTCCTAAGTTTTGTTATACTTCCTGTACACATATTCACCTGCATGGATATTCCATGACTGTCGTGGTAATGATGGTAAAATTGTTCTAGGATTATTATACAACGGTAAAAATATCCTAGGTTATTCTGGGTAAGGAGGTATGATTTGAATGCGACACCGGCATTTTTCGATATCTATTTGAGGTATAGCAATTTGGACTCATAGTAAATTAATTCATTACTACCGATTTTATTCACAGTTGTACATTATATTGGTGTAAAAACCGAAAGTTCATAATTTTTTTTTTACAAATGAACGATACCGTGGTTTTATCGTTTATATTAATATGATAGGTATAACGAATCAGTTGTTCGTACACACCATTATGAGATCATTGTGATTTTATGTTTTATACAAGTTCATATTTAAATTTTGATTTTAATAGTTTCATTAAAAAATGCATTAACAAAAGAACAAGGCTAGAGAAAAACAATTTTTGTAGGATAGTGATAGTCGCCTCCTTATGGTATCCTCTAAAGTCAGGAATATGGATATTGTTAAATGGTTATGATAAAAATATCCTTACTTAAAAAATACGCTGAGCCTAATTTACTATGTATAAATTCATACCTAAAATGTGTTTGGCGCAATGTTTACGTTTGCCCCTTTAAATAATCAACTGTCAAACTTACTACTATCCAAGTCATTTCAATGATAAGTGGGTTATGTTAAATAGATTCATACTTTTTACAATATCTATTTAAGTTACTAAAATACAATTTAGTAATTTACAAGAAAATAGGTACGTATAATTATAAAAATGAACAAAAACAACTTAAAAAGTATAAAAAGCCTTTCGATTAATAAAAAAATATATGAACTGTGATTTGTGACATTTCTTCAGATATTACATTATTGAAATAGTCGATTTGATTAATTAAATAAAATTGGATGCGTATGTATATAATAATGTGCATTTATGAAATAATAATAAGAGTACATATTGTTTTCGATAGCATCGATTTTATCAAAAACTAATAATAAATATTACCATATTAGTTTACCTGTAGTAATAAAGTTACTTTCTTGATCCGTACTTGAGTTCCCTAGTGCAATCAATTTAAGTTTAAGATAAACATAATATATTTTAAATTTGATTTTATTATAGTTGATTTTGCATTGACCATTTACTTCAAGAGCCTGATGGGATTAACTGGTACACATTAAAATAATATCTATACATTAATTTTACAAGTATACAATATTAATTCTATAACATATTACCTGAATTGTAGTCACATAATAATTGTTATTGATCGTTCATGATAGAGGCCCGTCATAAAAACGTGTGTAAATAAATTGATAACGATAAACGATAAAACATTTTTATTGAAAAACTTAAAAATATTCATGAAAATGACTACTATAATATCTCAAGAAAGTGACAAATTTTAATATGAAAAATACCAATTACCATTTATTTATATTTTTTTTCAACATTTGACAACAATTTTTTAAAATTCTCTGTGACTTTCCGCTATAAAAAAATAAAGTTCTAGTATCAATGTATATCATGAACTTACTAAAACCTTTAGCCTTGAGTTTTTGTAACATCAAATAATCATCATAATTATTCGCGTATACCAAAGAATCGTTGCTTTCTGAAAATATAAGTAACAATTCCAAGTTAATTTTTTTTTAAATTTGCAAATTAAAGGGAATGTTTTATCAAGACGTTTTTTATGCGTGGATGCGAAGTAGATGAACAGGAATGAATTGAAATTTTGTTCAAAAATGAATTTTTTATGGATTAAAGGTCGATTAATGTCATTATTCCCAAAACATTCAAACAGTTCAATTCAGTTGTTACGTAAATTGTTTTCCGTTTGTAAATGTTTCATACTGTAGAATGTTAATACTTACCTATCGCACGAGAATAACTAGACGTTACAGTTGTAAACACAACTAATGCAAATATAGCAAAAGACATTATTTTCATTTTTTCAAACATCTCATGGGCTTCTATTAAAAATTCAATCATCATTAATAAAATCAAAACGTAGGTACATTATACATGTATAATATTATATAATAACGTATAGTGCAAAAAAATTTAAAATTAAAATTAGTGATGAATTTATTAATAAACAGATGGTTGCCCACTTTGATTCAAAGTCTTTGATGGCCATGATCAAAAGATAACGCGCGGCAAAAAGGTTTTTTTATACTATGTATTATAATTATCGCGAGTCTCGAGACACATAATTGCGCACATATTTTACGAAGAATATCTTAATACATAATTTACAGGGATATCCCGATGTATAAAGATCTCCATAGACATTTTTTCTTGTAATACTGTAATGGTTTAATACTTTAATGGCAGGAGTGGCTCAAATTAAACACAAATAGTGCAATTTGTATTTTCATACCTTAAAAGATTGAGAAACCCAACTTTTGAATTTTTATAATATGACAGTTAATTATTGGGCACAGGTCTACATGAAAATATTTTTATGTATCGTAATCAAAAGCTTTCATAATTAAAGCGTAAATTTATAGAAGAGTGTAATCGTACAATGAAATTATATTGGCTTGTTAAGAAATCAGTACAAATTAGATAGGTAACAGATTTAACGTTTTAAGATAGACTTTCTCATACAGAGGCATTTGTATGGCCGCACTACATGATATCGCAATATCGTATTAACGAATGTTTCTGCCGTACACCTAATTATAATCTTATTTATACTAATTTATAACAATTTAGTCAATATAATTAACTGGTATGCTCACCAACACTTGTAAACTTACATTTGCTTTAATTATGAAACCAATAATTCGATTTTCGATTGCGATATGTTGACATTTTCGTATTAACCTTTACCACTTATATATATTGTAATCTACACATTCCATCGAGTTCTCATGGTGAGTCACCCTATATATTATATATGTGTAATGTGTATAGTATATATATGTTATTGGAAATGTTGACTTTACAGGGAATGTTTAAATTTTAGGAAATCTTGACATTTTAAGAAATTACGACAATCATAGGAAATAATGATATATTTTTGTACGGTTAGGAAATGTTATGAATTATTATTGCCTAGTATGTACATGGTATCAACGACGACAGGTAATGACATGCTTTACACAGTAAAGCTGCACATTTAGGAAAAGGAGTTACATTTTTTAAATTAATTATAAAAAAACAGCGGGTTTTATTTCTTTTAGACATTAAAAAATGTTTTTAAATACGTATCAAAAAAATTTAATATGAACTAATAATAATAAGAGTTACAAAATTGTATTTGTTTTAGCATGACTTAAATTTTGTATTACGAAAGCTAAGTTATAGAATCAGCTAAAATATGTACTTTCCAACAAATTCACAGCCATAATTGACCTATTGGCTGTACATATATTTAATGATTACGAGATCGCCTTATTGATTTGATTTGACCCCTTTAGACTCTACATTTCCATTTTTATTTATAAGATGTCAATTTCCGATAAGAATAGCATTTGTTATGATCATGAATAAAGTTCAAGCCTAAACCTTGGATTAAGTAGTGTTGTATACTTGCATATAACTCGATCTGTATTTATTCATGGACAACTATATGTATTTTCATGTGCCGAGTTAGATCATTTGATATAATATACATCGAAACATAAGGTTTTATTTCTCTGACTAAATGTGTAGGTCTGTAAATTTTAATTGATTTTTTTTTTACAGAAAAACGTATTATAATTTAAAAATAAATAGACATTTAAACCTATTTATTTATTTATTTTGCCAATACAGGCCGAAGCTTAGAAAAAATAAATGGTTAGGTACTTACTACTTACAATAGACTAATATAAGTATGTAATAACACTAAATAGAAGAGTAATGATTAGGCAATGAATTATAGTATTACGATTAATCATAATTAAAATAAACTTAATGTTTCTATTTGTAATTATTTATTACTATACATAATATGTAAATAAAAGTATAAAATCTGAATTGATGGTTTCAGCTGAAAATTTTGTTCTGCCTACATTTACGTCAATAGTTCAAGTAAATACTTACATTGATGTTGACTAGATTTGACTGAATTTTAAAGTAACACTGACGACTGTCAAATATTTATTCCCGGGTAAACTTGGCGGGTCACAGAAGGTGTTACCATATAGTTCTCAACAATGAGGTTTATATAAATTTGATTTATCTGTAAAAATGATTACGTAAAATATACGTATGGAAACAATAATCAACTATTAGGTTATACAAATTTAATTTATCTGTACAAATTATTACGTAAAATATACGTATGGAAACAATATTTTGTCTATATCTATATGTATATGTCATTGGTTTTGTTTGCCATTGCCACTCTAGACTCCCACCTGTTAGAGCGCACTTGCACATTTACTAACATTAAATACTTAGTAAATTCCTTAAGTGCAAAATTATGGAATTTGAATTACTCAACTAAATGCTGTAAATTTAAATTTAAAGAATTTAGTTGACGACAAATATGTTATGCTTAAATATATGAGTCGCACCGGTAGCTATTACATTTTATACTGTTCAAACTTTGACGAAATGCTTCGTTTTTTCCTTCCGTATTTATTCGCATATATTAGGGAAATTAAACGCATACAGCATTCTCTTATTTTCATATTTGGCAGCTATAGATTCATAAACATTTATATATAATTACTGATAAATGTCGCATTTCGAGTAGACACGTGATTGCCGTATGGCCACAACTACATACGTGTAGAAAGTGGAACTATCATATTATATTTTGCACTATATTCAAAGTTATTTTAATAATTAGCTTATAATTATAATCGGTGTTTTGATTATCTACGTGAAATTGATGAAATAGATGATAAATTATCTATCATGAAATGAATAAAAAAATAATTCGGTAATTAATTATATACGAAAAATAAAACAATGAAAAACTGATTGGCATTTGGACATCTTATTGCACTGAAACAATAATTGTTTATCAATTATTGATAAAAAAATATAAATTTTTTGTAATTGTGACAAATACGAGTAAATAACAACTGTTTAGTTGTTTCATTGAACCATAAATATTTTCTTAAGATTTTCAAATGAAACATTATTTGTATGGAGAGAGATCATTTTTTTTTAGAAAAATATGAAATATGCATATTATATGCGTATGAAATCAATGAAATATAGGTACACTATTTTAGCTAAATTTGGCAAACTATGTTAAATATGCATTTCTAATTTTCGATTTTTGAGCACATCATTGTATAGATCAGATTGAAAAAAAAACAGTGTGGATTAAGTAAATAACGTTTATGATCAAAATTTAATGGAAAATGTAATAAATAATATCAAGAGGATACATTTTAAACATAATTTATTTAAAAACTCCATATAATAATTTACGTGATTCTAAAATCACAACAAGTTTTGAACTCGAAGCGTTCAGGACTATATTATTGACATTCGGTGAAAATTCAATATATTATATTCAACAAATACTATTATTTGTTGATAAATAAAAATTCGATTAGGTCAAAACAAGTATCCTTTTAATGTTGTCGTTTTTTTGTACCAACTACAGACATTTTATCCTTATTATTTAATAACTGTATTGATGTACTACCAGCGGCGTAGCTAGACACTTTTTTCTGGGTAGGCCCGATATTTTGATGTAAGGATTACCAATGAATATTTTTATAAAATGAAAAAGTATCTGAATACCACATGTTATACATTTATGATACGCATTTTTTTAAAATTTTAAAACTAACAGGATAAAATAAAGTTAATAAAATAGATATAGCTTTACTAAGATGTTTTTAAATTGAAAATTCCAATTTTCTTTTTTTCATTGAGGCAAACTCGTATATTACGGCAGATAGATTAACTATGAATTTTTTACTTATTTCCCTCTCAATAGACAACAAAGTTAAATTATTTAGTGTAAAACTTGTCATCGTTGATCTTAGATACGTTTTTACTCTTTGCATTGTTGAAAAACACCTCTCTGCTGAGGCACTAGATAGTAGATACTGGAACTATCAAAACACTTTCAATAATTTTTGTTAACTCTTCAAATCCAACTTTGTATTTTTTACTTCTTGGTTTAATTTAAAAAGATCAGATACAGATTCAAATAAGGTTTTATCCAGTTGACATTGGCATTTTAATTTGGTAATAAATTCATTCGATCGATAAGATGGAAATGTTTCAGCATAACGACAAATTATACAATTATCTGGTCTAAATGACGTGTAATTATTTTTGTACGGTTCTGGGTAGTGGCACGCCATCTACGCATCAATCGCGTGTCTTTACGAACCCTGAAGTATTTTACCGAGGGGTGGCACTGCTCGTCGTAATGCGATAATACTTAAGGTCCATTTTCATGACACAAAAACCGTGCGCAAAATACGTATACGCTATACAGCACACCGGTTTTTAAATAAAATACATCAGTTCACGGGAATGAAAATCTTTGGTCGATCGGATACTTCTGACAGTGGTCGGGCGATAAATAATAACGTTTAGTGAACATTACAGAGGATCAACGCCACCGTGCAAATCAATTCAACTATAACCTCGCGAGAGAGCATTAAAAACACGACCACTGTCGACAATAAGTGACTGACAATATTACTGTTCAGTGTGAATAGTGTTCACTCCATAGAGGTATACTATATTATTCTAATGAACACTTACATTTTTTATATACTGAATGAAACGAGGAATGTATAGTATTTATTATGATGTGTTGTTATTTTTTTTTTGTGTGTGTCTGTGAACACGATTTCGACCAGAAGGATTGCTCCGATGTATACAAAAATGGTACTTCCTGAAACGAAATGTCATCTAGTTGGTACTTTAGGTAGGTCATTATTATAATTTCGACATTTGCAAAAAACTTCAACCGAGATCAAGAATCGAATCCTCGACACCGTCTAATATTTTCATCTCATCGGTCTTACTTGAATATTAAAATACATATAATATATCTGAGCCTGTATTATGATACATTTTGTACGACACATGATTGACATGACTTGTTTGGTTACAAATGCAAAAGCGATTCATACCTTTTATATTTATAAATTATATTTCGGAGAATCTCATTCAAAGTTGTTCAATAAAATGTAAATTTATTTATAATAATGATCAGGGCTCGGGACTTTATGCTCTTAAAATCATAACAATATGCGCATACATATGCATAATTAAATATCAAAATATGCGCTTAAATATGTGTTTATTTTGAATTAAAAATGACGTACCAATATAAAAAAATTTAAAAAATATAAATATTATACATTAAAAAGAGAGTTGTAGAAACAAACAGCAAACTGTTGAATGGGATGTCTGGTTTTTTCAACATTCAGCATCATGTTCTATACCTAGCAATTCAAATTAATTCAATTAATTTTCCTACGTAAAAAATAATCATTATTTAATAATTCTAATTATGTGCTTACTTGCGTTACACTGTATTATTAAATGCTTTTTGATTTTTATTTTTGCTTATTAATCGTTAATGAAATTAAAAAAGTATTGAATATGCATTAAAAACGAATAATTCTTTACAATATGCATGTGAAGAAAAAAAACTCAAGATATGCAAAAATATGCAACAAAAATTTTAAAATTTGAAATCCTTGTATCACAAAACAAATATGTATCGAATCCGATTTCTCGTATCTATTTCCCGAACAAATATGCAAATGCATAAAGTCCCGAGCCCTGATAATGATATTATAAGTAAAAAAAAATTGTTATTGGTTGAATTTGGACAGTGCAACTAAAATCGAAGGTTATCATAGAAATATAGGAGTGACTAATAATAATGTTTTATAATAAATAGAGGAATCTAAGCAATTACATATTCCACGCACAAATTAGTTTTTAAAAAATTCAACCAAGAAATTAAAATTGTTTTTAAAAATATAATAACACGTCCGAATCTACCGAAATGTCATCGTTAATTTTTTCTGAATCCGATCTAACAACGAAAAGTGAGTTAAGTGAAAAAAATAACGTTGCGAGCTTGATGCGAAAAAATTCGTCTTTGTACAACTTTGATAATCCTATTCTTACGGACGACGAAATGATGAAGATCAAACTCGAAGAATTAAAAAAACGAAATAATGATGTAAAAATGCACATACAGGAGATTCAGAAGCACAAGGAAAAAAAGCTTGCCGACGAAGCCTCTATGATGGCTAAATACAACAATATTATATTGAAAGAAGAACATTCGAAATGCAACAATGACAAACACATGGAGAAAGAGATTACCGATTTGGCGGGCGAAGTGCATCAACTTAATCGAAAAGTAAGTTATCAATGTATCACCGAATCGAGTTTTTGGTCAGTAAATTATATTAACATTTGAATATATCATTACAGGTATGTGATTTAGTCGAAAAGGTAGGTGAACAAAATCTTTGGGAAAGTAAATACTCTTCTGAGTGTCATATAAAAACCGTAACCTTGTGTTCGAATGAGAAAAAGAAATCTAGTGTATACAACACTAGCAAGGCGTACTGGGATAAAATGATCGAATCATCGTCCATTGCATCTGCAAACGTGTCGGGTCGCGGGAGGAAATGCAGTCCGATGAGAAATGCATCAAAATCGACCCGAGGTCGTCCCGTGCCGTGCAATTCAAGAACGGCCGCATTAAAACAAGAAAATAATGCAGAATATTGCCCTCTCGAATCCTCTCCAGTGTGCGACTTCACTCCGAACCGTCGAAATATTAAAAGCAGCACACGTGACGAACCGACTTGTTTCGTCTCGTCCGAATCCGCTGAAATGTCCGACTTCAGTTTAAGTTGTCGTAATTGCAAAATCCCCAAACTTGACAAACCGACTTGTTTGCTCCCGCTCGAATCCGATGAAAAGTCCGAGTTCAGTTTAAATTGTCATAATAACTGTCAAATCGCCGCACGTGACGAACCGATCCGTTTGGACGGGAAGTTAGAAATATCTCTAGCCGATACGGTGTTGCCGCAAGTCCAGACGATGATACGACAAGAATGTATGTCAAAATTAGAGAATAACCAAGTGCTACTGGAGAAGAAATTTAACGCCAACAAGATCAAATTGGACATGATAATACGGGACGTAAACGAGATGATGTCGGCAAATGAAAAACATAACATCGAAGGTTCAAAATTCACCGACGATAAACGCAAGCAATCGGAAAACGCGGTCAACGGTTTCGCGGCAGAAAAGAACAGTGCGTGCACTTTTGCCAACTGCGTGTGCCGTTTGATCGAAGGCAATAATGTCGCCACGCAAGTCGTCGATGATTCCCACGGCTATAGCGAGAACAACGATCGATCACGGGCCGAACAATGCACGCGTACACTTGACTCGGTACCGAAAAAAATGGATCAATGTTCGCAGGTGAGAGTCGATACGGTTAATTGCGGCACAGCGAAGGGATCGGGCGAATCGAATATTAAAAATAAATCGAAAAAAGACGGGCAGACTGTGCAAAAGGAAAGTGATAGAAAAATGACTAAATGTATGGATCCCCGTTTACAGTTGATTTTGGATTGCATCGCGTCAATAAAGCAGTACAAGCAACGTCTGCCTTTGACGAGTACACGCACAAAAAACGATGGAGTGTATGGTGATAACTGTTTGAAAAACTTCATTAATCTTTATAGCAGCAGTGTGTATTGTGATCTCGATAGTAACAATGACGATCAGGTCAAACGAAGATAATATGAAAATTCGAAACATGCCTGGCCTAAAAAAATGTCCGTGATCCCATAGGAAGTAGACATTTTTTAAATCGTTCTTTTTTTTTCAATTTTTCTCGCCACATTTCCAGTGCGCATATCTGATTTCAACCCTGCCACGTCACGGTCACGTTATTTTTGACATTTTTAACACGAAAAAAAATACTATCACATTCTATTGCCTAATGATACGGTTGATTATATTTTCTTGAATAATATTATGCAGGGCGTTCCGAATAAAATAAAGAAATTTAGCACAAGCGTACTCGGTGAAGTAACGTGATTTGCAATTATTTTCTCTCCCCATCACCGAAATCTGAGTTTTATTATTTCGTTTTTGGAATAATATCTTAAATTTAAAAAATAAATACTTCCATAATATTTATTGTAAAATGTTCGTACCAGTCGATGTGTACCATTGTTTTCGCACTTGTCACGGGTTTTTGACGTTTGGTATCGCTAGATGTCACCAGAATCGAAAAAGTAATGAGGTATATCGATACGTAAAAGCGGACTTCATATGACAAACTGTGGTAATATTTATTTGTTATTTTAGATGTACCTCATTAGTTCATATAATTTTTACATTGTAAACTAACAAAAACCAACTCGTCTAAATTTATTAAAAAATGAAATTAATTCCACGCAACCTTTAACATGTTGCGTGAAATTAATTTTAAAAAATAAGTAAGTGCTTGGTTTTGGCAATTAAAAATCACTATTAATTAATCGGGTACCTCGGTAACAAATAAACTTCACCGCTGTTTTTCTTATAACCCGTACAAATCGATATAACTCATTACTTATTTGATTCTAACATTATTCACATTCCAGTGATACCAATCGTCTAGAACTTAAAACGATGTCAACGGGGAATATTTTTTTTATACAAATTTGATAGTATTGTAAGAACGAACTACTGAAACCCAGATTTTAGAGTTGGATTAAATGTCAAATATTTCGTAATTTGTTCTATCCACCGGGATTATACGCTTCTACTAGTTTCTTTATTCGTTTCAGAAACACCTTCTATGATATTTATTTTAACATTGCATCTGATTTTATATAATATAAGCTGAATTAGGTAGACCAGCATAGTTTCCCGATAGAAACATCTTCAAAGATCATTTTATTACCTACGAGTATATTCTTTTAGTAAAGTGTAACAGAAAGGGAACACATAAAAGTGAAATTTTGATTTTTATCTCTTAATCGACTGGAAAAAAATAACATGAATTTTTGATTTCTATAAAATTATAAGTAATTATGAAAATTTTAAAGCATCCCAATCAAAAATCGAATGATTGGTTCAAAAATTGATGTGAATGTTAGTTTCTAAGAGAGAGAAAGAGAGTAAACGTGCTCAGTAATTTTAATGACCATCGTAATAAATTAGTATAAATTATATAGTTATGTGTACTGCCGTTGTGTCACATTATCATATTTATTTATACGATAATGTGACACAACTGCAGCCATATAATTTATAAATGCTTCGGTCAGGTCTACCTTAAATGTACATAATAATTTATTGTTTGGTCAGTATTATAATTCCGGGTACGCTTATCATCTGTTTTAAGCTTATATTTTCTGAAATTAAACCAATAATTTGATTCTTGATTTCGATGAATTGAAATTTTCATATCAACATTCGTCTCACAACTTGTGTAGTTTGTACTGTAATTTTATAGAAATTAAAAATTCAAAAGTTTTTTTTTCAGTCTTTTGAGGGACGAAAACACAAATTTTACCATAAGTGTTTATTGTACCCAACATATATTGAACTGTACTAGACCAAACAAATTAAAAAAAAAATAACATATACAGAGATATTTCCATCAGGATATCACGGGAGTCATCCAGTATATAAAAGTAAAAATAATAATTTTTGTAAGCAATTGGCTCCAGAACCGCTTATTTGATTGTCATGCGGTTTTTTTTTTAATTTTCAAAAGAAAAGTTTGTGTTAGACTTCACAGGTTTTCTGCAAAAGTTTCTAAATAATTTTATTAATAAAAAAAACTAATTTCAAAATTTCTTATTCAAAAGCTTTTTAACGATTGTTTTATTTTATTTCCCTCGAATTACTAGGACGTTTTTATTATTAGTTATTGCTACAATAGGAGAAAAACCAAAATTTGAGCCATTAGGTTAGGTTAGAACCATGCAAATAAGAATAGTAAAAAATTCGAAAATGACACATATAATGAGGATCTAGATATTCGCATCAAAGCGGAAGAATATTTAAAAAAAGTAAAAGCTGTCTAGAAAACCAGCAAGCAGAACATCGTGGTTGCATTGAAAATTCTCTATTATGATGCCTACGAATGATGAAAACCGTCAATTTTATTGATCGAGGACGGGCAAGGGCTGAAGATTTTAACATTTACAAAAGCATGGAACCGCAGTTGAGGGAAGACAACGACATTTTGGAGTGAACTGTGGGTGGGAAGAGACTTCCAGATCATCCGAAACAGCAGTAGTACGTTGGACACGATGGAAGCACATAAAGGAGCAAATAAGATCAACGACGGAAGGTGCCAAATGATGTGCCTTAATTTAGCACCAAAAACTATATTAAACGTGTTATATTATATAATTTAATATATTTAAGCGTGTTAAAAAGTAAAATAATTATAAATATTGTAATTATTTTATCAAATTGAAACAAAAATGCTTTGATCTAGATGATCTAGATTCTAGTCACCGAAGTTAATTAAATTTTATACTGGTCTCAGCACTGAATTTATTATATAATAATACTAGCTTCTGTGTCCCTCGCTTTGGGTGAGATTCGCTTAAATAATTATTTATAGTATTATTAAGAGTGAAACGGATGGAAAACAGGAGACGACTTCGGCGTCAAGAGCGTTTGCTATCTAGCAGACACCGGCACACTAATACTCCCAATTAGAAGTTCCATTGACGTCCAAACATATATTTCCGCTATTCGATACACAATGTTTTAGTAACCCGTTTAAGGTATTATTTCTAATCAAAAGTAAGACAAAAAAAGTCCACGTTGAGTAAGAAAAAAATTGTAATTTCTCGCGGTGAAATGTCGAATATTAACATACATATGAAAAGATAAACATTTTACCAAAGTTATGTTAACTACAGTATTATAATTAAAATCGATACGTCTAATAAATACCGTGAAGGATAACTTAACACTTCTTGAAGTGTGTAATTATCAAAATTAAAAAACATCCAAACACAGTAGTAAGGATATACCATATACAACAGTATATTTGAAAATAGTCGGTTAAGCAACAAAAACTATAGAACATAATGTGTCCACCTCAACAATAGTTAAATTATATACTCGTATGTCCATTTTATGTAAATAATAGATAGAGCTTATGATACAGAAAAAGTATAAGCATGCAGATAGATCTTGAAACTGCAAGTCTGAAAAAAATGAGTGTTATTAGCGAGTACTTAATAATAAATTGCGTTAGTAATTATATATTAAATTTTAAACTATGCAACAAAATATCTGTTTGTGATTTGAATAACATGACGGTGGTTCACATGAAAATTTTCCTATCCACTTTAGGAAAGTATAGTTAAAAACATGATTAGCCTCTTCTCCTGTAACAAACCAATAGCACACTGAAAAGAATCAAAATAATATTTTAATATAATTTAAAAACCGATTTAATGTATAGTAGTTCTACACATACAATACAATTTAAAAAGTTTAACTGTCCTTTAACCCGTTAAGCTATGGTTTCCTAAAAAAACGGTGCCGCTACTTAGCGGCCGTTATATGACGGACGTCTTTAACGGCCGTCTTTACGGTGACCAAGCTGTGGTTTCCTAGAAAGTGGTGCGACCGTATTCAATCGTAGTCACTCAGTACTCATTCGAGCGGTGTATCGAGCACTTGTGGAAAATGGACGATTTGGACTAGCATTATTTGTATTTTTGGAAGATGAAGAATCATCGGAAGACGAAAAAAATCGTTTGGAGGAGAATGAGATGTTTAAGAATCGTGCTATTGAAGGGGCATTTCAAATTTTAGTTCGTCGCCATCTGCATTGTAATGACGAAAAATTCAAGCAATACTAAATTAATTAAATACTACATTTTGCTTCAACTGGGCTTGTCTATACTCTTTTGATTTTATGTAAATGATGTTATATAGGGCTTCATGATTTTTGACAAAATCAATCAATTGTTCGTCATTTTCGCTCGTCCAAGTCACGTTTCCACTCATCGTATATTAACAAAATGCTCACCGCTACACGCGAAAAAACGTTCGGAAACTGTTGGCCACCGCTATGACGGCCGTTATGCAACTGACGGCACCGCTATTTGACGGTACGGTGACGCTAAACGTTTTCTAGGAAACCTGCTACGATACTTTGTATAGACAACGTTTTGGTGACGTCACTCAACGCTACATTACGGCCGCTATATAACGGCACCGCTATTATAGGAAACCATAGCATAGCATAACACCATAACATATTACTGTAGGTGATTCAATAATGACTTATGTGATACGTCAATATTATAAAGGGAAAATAAATAGTTGTTGGTCATCGCTCTAGTTTTACTTCTGGCATAGTTTACAATAACTATCTATTGGACTACGATTTTATTCTACTTTTCCTATACGTATACTGTTAACATATTTTCAATAAAAGTTCAAGATGGAATGATATGTTATACATTCGTTTGATGGTAATCCTGATTTAAATACATAAGGTTAGGTATTATACGAGATTATTATAATTTAGTATATAAGTATAAATCTTATTTTAAACAATTAACAAGGGACACAGTACACAATGCAATAAATTTGCAGCGTAGTGGTTTTATTGGTACATAATTCCAGTATGGCGTATGAGAAGAAAATATCAGCTATTGCGTTCATAAATTACGTTTCATTTCGATTTATTTTCAGACACTTAATTTTACCTCCGTGTCAAACATTTCATACAATTTTACCATGTTATTGTATTATTAAGATATTGAAAAAAAAATATTATGGAAGAAGTAATCAACATTTATGATCGAAATTTATTGGAAAATGTAATAAATAGTATCGAGAGGATACATTTTAAACATTTCTGTTTCAATTGAATGATTTCTGTTTCAATTCAAATAAATCAATAAATACATTCTTGAACTCTATGTTTTATTATCACTCTAAAGTTTATCTGAAGGCGTTA
The DNA here is from genome assembly GCA_949715065.1 of Periphyllus acericola. Classification (NCBI taxonomy): domain Eukaryota; kingdom Metazoa; phylum Arthropoda; class Insecta; order Hemiptera; family Aphididae; genus Periphyllus; species Periphyllus acericola. The sequence goes on along the minus strand of OX454267.1, from coordinate 34,071,939 downwards.
AGTTCGCTGGGTCCACTTAATAGAAATAAATAATATTATATATATATATATATAATATATTTAAATAATATTTACAAATAATAAAAACTTTTTGGCAAAACAAGGTTTGTCGGGTCAGCTAGTTTATTAAAAACTCCATTTAATAATTTACGTGATTCTAAAATCACAATAAGTTTTGAATTTAAATCGTAAAATTAGTGGAGAAATCTCTTGAAATTTAGTTCATTTTCAGAGAGAATATCAGGACTATATTATTGACATTCGGTGAAAATTTTAATATATATTCAACAAATATTATTATTTGTTGAAAAATAAAAATTCTATTAGGTCAAAACAAGTATCTTTTTAATGTTGTAATTTTTTTGTACCAACCATAGAAATATTTTCCTTATTGTTTAATAACAATATTGGTGTACGGCATTCTCGTGAAGTTTATAATTATTTGATTTAATAAACTGCTAATGCGCAATTATTTATTTGGAAATATGTTTAGATTGTTTATATTGTAAGTCCACATTCAAGTAAAGATGTTGTGAATAAATACCTACAAACGATTCAAGTTCAAATAGGTATAACTAATGTCTAATGTTTTTCAAATGTAAATATCTAATTTACCATAAGTTTTAAATCTTCTAGAACTAATATAATTTTAATCGATTTTACAATATACTTCTAACTTAAACGCCATAATTTAGGTATAAAGAATAATTTTGTTTATCCCGGGTTTCATCGTAAACATCAAAACGTATTGAAAAAATTATCGGTTTAACATCGGAAAATATTTCCCATAGAACCTGACATTTATAGATCATAAATTACATTTTACTTCTATCCTTACTTATGTTTTTCTATCCCTATACATTTTTTGTTAATTAATGAAAATCTCTTGGCAATATCATTGATTTTGTTTTAAAAGCAATTACGAGATACGAGTAGAACAAAGATTTGGATAAATTGATACATATTTTTTATTAGCTAAGATTAACGCTTGAGAGACACAGAAAATAATTTGTACCATTTTTAGTTTTATAAAGAGAAACCAAAAATAATCTGAATTATGTGAATTTTGATATGGAATTCAATATCAAAATTTATTACGCCAACCCTAATCACAATACTCATGAATCATGATTTGCTCGGTTCGAAATTTTTATTTTACAGTTCTGAAATATCAAATATGTTGTTTTTTTGCGTAGTTGTTAATTTGGTCAGATGGTTGGAATGTAAACTATAGTTTCATGTAAAACTCATTTGCGTTCATTGTTAGTAATAATTATTTATGACACTTTACTTTAGCTGTTATTTATTTGTAAAGGTGGATGGTAATTTTTTACGACGCTCACATTCATTTCTTATAAATTACGATTAAAATACTTAAAGTGATCAAAATTCACAAAGTGTATGCGCGTTCATCGAATATCAATAACTATTAACAGTGTAATAACATTAATTTATCTGTAACAAAATAAGTCAAATAAGTTAGGCTAGATATTTTATAACCTTTTCTTTAAAAGGAAGTGTAGAAAAAACGGTGAGTATTAATTGTATTTTAAATTCTTACCTTGTTCCGGTCCTCATAGGTAGAAATTCTTCGTCTATTTTGTTTTACGATTTCTCAGGATTTTTAAAGTTTAATTTTATAAATATAAAACAAAAGACTTTTCTTTGTATAATATTATACAAATAGGGAAACACACATCGAGATAGGTTTGCATCTTCTCTAGAGCCTCGATGGTACGACGCGACGGGGAGAAGTGCGCTGTTGGCGTGCCCAGGGGTTACTTATAATATTTTCTTCGTGTGTATTTCGCCCTTTACAGATTCTGTATTAAAAACAGTTAAGTGATAACACATGAATAATTACAATTATCTGATGTGTGATATTCATATAAAGAAACATATCCAGTGACTAATAAGTAGTGATGAATGTATTATCGATAATACTATTATGATTTTATACGGTAAGACTTATAATATTATATATTTATTATATATGATTATGGTTTGCTCGAAATGTACATATCTGAATATCAATTGCAATGATTTTATAATATTTTAATTGATTCAATTACTATTATATGTACAAATATGTATAGTTAAAATATATTATATGTATTGTACATGGTAACACATATTACAATTTAAAATATACAATTTTTTAAATGTTTATTCAATAATTATATTACTTAGACTACATGGAAAATAAATATTTGTTTATTACGTATTAATATATTATCTAAAGACTACTCTTTGTAAACATTAATTACATACATTTTTAATTGATTATCGTAAATTCGTTTTTACTTTGTTATCATGACAGGATTTTTTTTTGTAGAAGCTGATAACTGATAATATGTCTGGAATATATAAAATATTCGCCTTATTTTCATTGATTTCGTTTGCAACTCTATCGTCTTGCATCAGTAGAGGTGAGTGCATTATTACCGTCGTGCGTTAAAAATAATTTTGTAACGGGAACAAAAACTCACGGGATGTCTGTGAACTATTTTAACGAAAAATTCTATAATTTTTCGTTAATTTTCATACCATCTAACAGGTGTAAAGTATTTGTAATAAATATTGTAACTTATAATTTCAGATAATGATGGTAGTTTTAAATATCCAATACCTTTTGAGTTGGATCCAATGGTCCAAAATGCCTCTAGTTTTGGTTTTGGTAAGTATTGCTTCATCAAAATTTTTTATCACAGTTGTAAACATTGTATTTAAATATTATAACGTAGAATAGCACTACGTCTATACTAGCGGAAATTCGTGAAAAATTATTTTAAAGAAAAACGCGACACAGATGGTCGGGGGAGAAAATGATTGCTATAGGTCAATTATTGTTCCCATACATTTGAAATCTATATGCCATTGATTTCAAAAAACGATTTCGACCTAATTAGGATTGTTAAATCAGCAGGAGTTAGTAGTTTGCATCACCGCAGGTAGTCGAATATATTATGAATTGTAATTTTCACTAAAAAACAGATATGTTATAAAAATTAGTATCAACTACCAAATATTCGATTGTTTCGTAGACGACAATAATTTGGGATTTCTATGATTTCAAGACAAAACACAAATAAAACATGAAAACATAGAATTTAACAAATCTGGAAACCAATAATTGGTTCTTTAGATTTTTTAGTTAACGAGGAATGTATTGGTTTTATCATGATGTACTTTTTTGTATTTGTTTTCGTGATTTAGACGAGAAGGATTGCTCTGGTGTATACTAAAATGGTACTTTTCTTTGAATGGAAATATCGTCTTGTTGGTACTTTGAGGAAGTCATATTTTGAATTTCTGAACAGTAGTCCAAGGAATTGAGAAAAACAGAAAAAAAAAATAAGTTCAGCATAAGTCTGTAGTTGAAAAATCAACCAGTTTGACTAACAATATTTTATCAAAAGTTAGAACATTAAAAGTTCGACCTATCTTATTCAGAAATTTGGTTCTTCTAATGTATTAACTATATTTAATGACTGTAACTGATGCACCCGACCTCTTTCCCTCGGAATTGTTTTTTGCAATGCAATGGTACATTGGGTTTGTTCGAACCGTACCTTCGGACTGAAGCCCCAAAGTGCACACGACCGACTCTCACGAAAATAATTCGTCTTTGTGCGTTGTGCTGAAAACGTCGTTTTTATTCGTCGGCGTGACTGTCACGCCAGGGTGCGACTATCGTTATTATTATCCGTCGTCGGTCCATTACGATCACATAGGTACTGATCACGTACCAATCGTGGTGTCGAGTCCACGACATTAATTGTGTTCGTCGTCGGAGTGCTATTGGTGACCGTCATTAGCGTGAATTAGTTACATGACGTCGTAGGAGAGGAGTGAAGTCTGACCAAAGAATTAGAGAAAAGGGAGGACTTATAAAGGACTTATAAAGAGGAAGATTTGACTCAGAATAGGCAATCCCATTGCCGCAAATCCCTACATGGCTGGGAACGCATAAGAATTGAATATCAAAACTAACTTATTTGGCCAAGGTTAAAAATGAGAGATTTAATACGGAGAATTAGAGGAGATAAATGGGAAGCAAGAGATGAGGCTTCCTTACAACCCCTGCAATTTGCGTCAATGTAAAATCAATGTAAATAAATAATGTTACACTATAATAGAATATTACTATAGTACTGTTCAACGTAATACATTTTTCCTCTAATACTAATTTATTATTTCAGGGGACAAAATTAGCCGAGCTATAGAATTTTCAGGTTATGAAAACAAGGATGTCGAAAAACTCACACCGTGTAAGCTTATGCATTTAATACCCGGAGATATCGCTGTGTGTAAATCTCGGTTGGACACCCTGAACATAGATTTAGTTTTATTTAACATCATATTTTCGTGCAAGATTAATTTTGATAATTATCGCGCATGAAATGGTAGGAAAGAATTGGTACGTTACCAAATTATTCTCCATATTTTCATTTGACCCTCCTGTACATCCACTTTGAATCAACGTCAAGATGTCTTCCTCTTCTACAGTTTGTGTTTATCCCTTAGTGGGTTTGAATATTGTCTTAAATCTGTCCTCGTTTGAAAACTTCCATAAAGAAGCAGAAAGCACCCATGCCTAACATATGCTTGACATTTTTCTTTTCCCACTCAAACGGCGTTATCTAAAGAATATATTATTATTGCTGTTATTGATTTAGTTGCTATGCAATTATTTAGGAATGGATACACAATTCGTATGAATACATTTAAGGTTATCCAGGTTATCTCTGTTTCAACCTTCAAACTTTTGTATCAAAGTATAATAAAGATATTTTTCCTATTTGTTTTTAAATGTTGAACCCGTAAAACTTCACCTCAATAATGGTACACATTCCGATTTCTTACTCGACGAGGCACACCTTTAACATTTTGTTGGATATTGAAATAATATGTTGGAATGTTGAATTCCACAATTGTTTTCTTCAAAATCTGGCCAGCCCGTATAATTTATGGATAAAGGATTATCCCACTATGAAATATTTATGTAGTTCTCTATGCAACAACAAATAAAAATTACACTTATTTTACCTTCATACTACTGACTGGAATGGTATTATTATCCATGCATTTAAAAAATTTACAAATCGTTATGGTATTGTAATTGAAAACTGCTACTTAATTCAATATTATTGACTATACATGTACTGTATGTGATTCCAGACCGAAATAATAGGAATTTAAAAAGTGACAAATCAGGAACGAATTCATCGGCATCAGTTTAAGATACTCATACATGAAAATTGTATTTTTCGATGTTGAAGATAAGTAAAAACATATTAATACACCAAATATTAAGGTGTTGAAAATTATACTATAAGCTATAAAATATTAAGTTTTAGATGTCTAATATAAAAATCTTTTTAAGAATTTATTATGTTGTAATGTGGCATAATAAAGAACACTACAATTAATATAATTTCAAATTATGTACTACTAATATGACTTTTGAGTTTATAAATAATTTTGAACGGGTAATATGTTATTTATTCATTCATTCAATGTCTAAACACTTGTAAACAGGACATTTTGAAATGTAACATATATACTGAAATATCTGTTTATACGGTATATAACAGTGTTTAGAATGATTATCACTGTCGTCAACATTGTATACTTGACAAATACCTTCTAGGTTTATTTTATTACTTGAGACGGAGGTCGAGTACATATTGATCAAAATAATTGGCCAAAAAATACTAAAAAAGTGATCCATAAAGATTAAGAGGAAAGCGAGAACAAAAAATGATCGTAGGAACGATATGATCTTTAGCTTACGATGCAACTCATATTAATTAATTCTATCGAATTTTACGTCGACTAAATGCAACTAAGCTCTAAAACAAGATTTAAATATTAAATGTTAGGAAATGTGCAAGTGCGCTTAAACAGGTGGAATTCTGGAGGGGCGATGGCAAACCAAACAAAACATATAGGTATAGACAAAATATTGTTTCCATTCGTATTTTTTAAGTAATATTTTTTACAGGTAAATCAAATTTACCTAAACTATATAGTTGAGAACCATATGGTATATATTACTTTCTGTGATTCAAGTTCACCCACCTGATCTAAACATTCGTCAGTCATCAGTGTTTCTTTAAACGATTCAGTTAGGTCAATTAGCTTATATACATAAAATATAATCTACATCTAAGTAAGTATATTTATTTATTTAACTTTTCGAATTTGGCCAGAACAAAACAATTATTTTTAATTTATATGGAGTTGTAGAAAAGCAAATATTAAATGAATTATGTGTATAATAAAATAAAACTATTATCACAAAGTATCTTCATTAAAGATTAATCGTTAATATAAATATAACACGCCGCGGGTAATACGATATTTTGTAATTAGAAGTAATATTATTAAACGTTGGTGTACGAGTAACTAGCTGTTTAAAAATTATCTAATCAAAGGACAGCCGATGAATTAAGGTAAAATATGTATATTTGTTCATTTTTGTTTCAGTTTTACCATAATTACTTTGCTTAACTTCTGAGTCCATAATTGTTTTGAATGATATTGTTCATTTTTTTTGTTCCAATAAATCTTTGGAAAGCGGGCACTATTTTTTAGTGAACCCCAACATAAAGTGTCCTAGATTAGGCGTGTGCAGTACGGAATTGAGAAATGTATATACTATCCGTTAATTATTATTACATATCATTATTATTATTATCAACGAACCACTAAGGATGTTATCATATGTTAAACATTTGGTATAGTTATGTAAGATATTTATGTAGCTTTCTGTTGCGTGGTAGGTATCGTACTCGTATATGGCGTAAGTACGGTTTACAGATAAAACTACTTAAGTGCAAACGAATTGTAAAGAATATAATTTGATAAATTTCTTTTGTTATTTTTATAATTTAAATAATCTTGGGCAAAGTCGCGGACGAGTCAAGTATTAAAAAAAAAAAGAGTACCCCTCGATATAAAGACATAGGCAACACAACGGACGACATCTTGACATGGTATGATTACAGGAAGTATCAGGATTTAAAAACAATTTTGAATGAGAAAGCCCATTGTAGTAGAATAATGAAGTAGAATAATGAAGCCCATTGTAGTAGAATAATGAAGTTTGCAAATGCACTTATATTTACCAAATTATTTGGTAATGGTGAGAGATCTTCTTCTCTAGTAAGTGAGCTAATTAAGTGCCGGAGGTCGCTACCAGGTGACACCTTCAAACCTTGAATAAATTATTTTTATCTTTTACTTTTTCTTTCTTTTTTATTGTTACCACTGTCACTTATAGGGTGTTACCACTGGGTATCTTCCCGTATCTCCCGATTCATGTTATTTTATTTTATTTGTCATTTATCAAACCTACTCATTGCACAAAGAACACGTATAGATTATAGATTTCTTTCAATAAATAAATAAAAAAAAAACTATAGTTAACAAAATTGTATTGTCTGAACAGGTATTCTCATAAAAAAACAGAATTTGATTATCATCATCATCACGGGAGTTATCGCTCTGTATACAGTACGGCAGGACACTGTATTTACAAGATATACGAAATAAATCTTAGTCCGTGGTTTTAGGTTGATTTTCTATATCTGACTTCTATCGCAAGGTTATGATTTTTCACGTTAAACGTGTCTTACACATGACTTGACTAACAGCTGTTGTTACCACAGCTGGTAGATAGTACGTAAAGATGTTTATTTAATAATGTTAGATGTTTATAGAAATATCCAATAAATAAAAAAATTTAGCTTAATATTTATACCTAGCTTTGAAATATTCCTTAAATATATGGGTAGTATGGTTCTGTAACTATATAATTACAACAACAAAAATATTTAAGGACATCCCAACAAAATCATGCAGCCAATTCCGTGTAAAAAAATTTTTAAAAATATAGCTCTTAGAGTTGTGATATAATTCAATATAAAAAGTAGGTATTTGAACTATAGATAAAAATGTTCTGCCTTCTGATAATAATTTGGCCTTGCGACTTTTACTTCAGAATTTAAAAACATCATAGCATTTCCGTTCTGTGTTGAGTAGGTATACAATTCTACTATAGCATAGAAATAATGTTATACTAATATAGTGTTATATCGCTAAGCTATTGTCAGTTATTAGCAGAAAATGTTCATCTATGCAATTCAAAGACTTAGCCGTTAAATTATATTACAACTTTAGAGCTTTTTTTATACTTTTAAACTTTTTTTTACACTGAGTATCCTGAGTGTTTTAATTGGGTTATTATTTACGTACTTAGATATTCTACATAATAGATATGTGCTGAACTAATGTTTCTCGAGACTCACGGTTATCATACAAGTATAGCAATTATCTTTTCGCGCGCCACATTTTAGTCATAGTCATCAAGTGTAACCATCTATTTATTAATAATTTTATCACTGATTTTTAATTTTCTAATAGCACAGATAATTATAGTATATATGTTTTGATTTTATTAATAATGATTGAATATTTTTATAGAAGCTGATAATCCACAGGATGTTTGAAAAAATGAAAATAATGATTTTTGCTTCAATTTTATTAGTTGTGTTTATAACTTTAGCGCATAAGCATTCTAATGATTTGGGTTAGTGTTACCATCTTTCAACTTATTTGAAACATTTACAGCCGGCAAATAATTTACGTGATGACTGTATTGAACCTTTTGAATGCTGCGTATTATCATTATTCTATCAAATATCTTTACTCTACACACAATTATCTCGTATATTCATTCTCGTCCGTCTACCTCGCATCCACGAATGATAAAATATCCAGACGATATTCTCTTTATTCTTTAATTAGCAAAGAAAAAAAAATTAACTTTACGTTGTCATTTGAAATTTCAGATGAAGACGATATGGATGATTATCCCGATTTGGAGGGCTCAAATTATAATGAAAATCTGATGATGCTCGGCAGTGTCAAGAACAGGGGTATAAGCAAGTTAATGATTTTTATTAATACTAAAACTTCTGTACAGCCGGAGATCACAGAGAATTAAAAAAAATATATCACCAACTGTTGAAAAAAATGTTATCAAATAGCAAATATTATTATGTGACTTACTACTCAGATAATAAGTCCATTAACAGAGGATTTATTGTACACTTATAAAATATGTATGCATAAGCATTAGATTAATGTGTACAAGCTAAACTCATCACTAATGAGGCTTGTGAAGTAAATGGTCAGAGGAAAATCAATTATAATAAAATATAACGTTCTACTTCACTATCAAATTAAAAAGGTTGTACATTTTTAATACGTTTATTTTTAACTTAAATTGATTATTTCAGGGAGAAAAGATTAAAGATTCCAATACGAACCGGTTTAATTATGGTTCTCCGATAGTTTTTAAAGTTAATACAAATAATACCATTGATTATAGAATAATATCTTATAAAAATGTATTCTATAATCAATGCTAATACTATTTGTTTATAATGAAATCGATGTTATCGAATAAAGTATGTATTTACTAATTACTAATTACCATTTCATACGAGTATTATATTAAACATACACATTCAATTTTATCTAATTAATCAAATCAACCACTTCAATAATATATCTTAAGAAATGTGTCGCAGTTCTTGTAATTTTTATTATTCGAAAGGCTGATCTCATCTTTACTTGTTGGGTTTTTTTTGTTAGTTTTTATTACTATACATGTTTTCTTGTAACATACTAAATATATTTATTTTACATTGATAACTTATATACTGTAAAAAGTGTTAATCTCATATAAATTGTAATCAAATTGAGAATATAATAAATAAATATCCATGATCCTGGTCGAATAATCGAAAGGACATATTGTACCTAGAGTCTAGCCAAATTTTAACGATTTCTTAAAAATTCATAAATTTTGCCTGAATTTAATTATACAGAAGAATCAAATCATGCTTCTAACCGCTTGGATGGTAATATGTTTGAAAAATGGTTGTTTAAAGTTTACATGCATACTAAATATTCTATGATTTAAGCCATAGATAAGAAGTCTTCAGAAACGTGGAGTCCATTGCAACATTCGGCTCCAGTTTAAGATGGTATATTGGAAACTACACTTTTCATCAACACTTTTATCTTGGAGTGTCATAAAATAAGATAATTGTCATTATAATAAAAATTATAAGGACTTTGACTATACAATAAAATATTAAACATTATTTTATTTTTATTATTTACTATGTAAAACATAGCAGTACCGTCATGTTAATTTTTATCATGTTTATTTCTTGCACGAGGTTTTTGTTTGTAATCCTTTACACTGGGGTAGTAAAACTGTACGAAAAGTTTGTTTGTGTAAGTTATAGGTATAATAAAAATCAATAAAAATCATGAAATCTGTCTAATTGTTCGAAATTAAAAATTGATTAACAAAACAATATCTATACTTAAGACTAGAAAATGTAGTATAATGTACTAGAGAAGTTACTCTTCCCAGCAAACAAAAAAAAAAAACTAACCGGAGGTGTGTTAAAAAATTGTATTGGTGTTATAAAATTATATTTTGATGAAATCAGGTGTTTCCGCGATATCGATTAAATGGTGCAGATGGTGTAAATTTTAAAAGATTTCAACAATTTTTATGTTATTTATAGGTATTTGAAATTTAAATAAAATATATAATATGACAATCAAGACAATCACTTTTTTATAGGAATGATCATTATTTATTATATCATCATCAGGTGAATAAATATATAGTTTATCCCAAGTTATTATTATAATAACGATTTTAATACATAAAATATAGGCATAATCTTTTTTTTTTTATATTTTTATTAGACATAAACAATCTGTACAGTATTGCACAATAAGTTAATATGATGGGAGTATTTTGACATGAAAGTTGTGAGTTAAGCAGCCACCCATTAGTGACTCTTGGCTATTGAATTTGAATTGAATTGGTTAGTTATTTTTTATTTTTTTTTTATTTTTTAATTTAATTTAAGACCATGAGACGTTAGATATTAGGGTTTTGTAAGAGGTCTCTGCACCATTTCCTTTTTAGTCTGCGGTTAGGATTTCCCGGGAGAGTAGGGATGGAGAGATCTTTGATGAGAGGGTTAGGATTGGTTTGGAGTCGTTTATGTATTCGTGTATAAAAAATGCGTGCCTCCTCAGCTATTGTTTTCATATGGAGATCATTATGGAGAGCGTGGTTAGAAACATAGGGCGGAGCATTGGATAACCGTCGGAATGATATGTTTTGGAACGTTTGGATTCGATTAATGTTAGATTTTTTGGCAGCGCCCCACAATTGTAGCCCATACGTCCAAATTGGTTTAAGTAACGATTTGTAAATTATTAGTTTAGTGTTTAGGGTGGAGCACTTATTCCTAATTAGCAGTGAACTAAGCATACGCATGCGATTATTTAGGGTTAGTCGTTTGGTTTGGAGGTGTTTTTTTCCATGTGAGTCTTTTGTCGAGGAATAGCCCTAAATATTTAACTGTGTCGGATTTGGGAATTAGCACATTGTTGAGAGTAATGTTTGGACATATTCCTTGTTTGAGTGTGAATGTTGTGTGTATAGATTTATTTTGGTTAATTTTGACTCGCCATTTATCATACCACTCGGATAAGTGGTTAAGATGTACTTGTAAGTTTGATGAGGCAATTATAGGATCTTCATTGATAGATAAAATGACTTTGTCGTCGGCATAATCCGCTACGATGGTTTGTTGCATGGTTGGTTGATCTGCTACATAGATGTTGAACAAAAAAGGGGAAAGTATACCACCTTGTGGTACACCCGCTCTGATTGGTGCGATTTCTGATGTCGACGAATTAAATTGTACTTGGAAGTGTCTATCAGTTAGATAAGATTTAATTAATAAGTATAGAGGGGAGGGGAGGAATTTTTTAAGTTTGTATTGGAGGCCCTCATGCCAAACCCGGTCAAATGCTTGAGCTACGTCTAGAAAAATACAAGAGCAATAAAGCTTTTTTTCGAGGGATGTGGAAATAACATCAACAACTCGATGTAATTGGTGTATTGTACTATGAGAATTGCGGAACCCGAACTGGGTATTTGGAAGTATGTTGTTAGTGATAATATGTGGAATTATGCGTTTTAAAATAAGTTTTTCTAAGACTTTTGATAGGAATGGTAAGAGACTTATTGGTCTGAATGAAGTTGGGGTATCGATTGGTTTGTCAGGTTTAGGAAATAGAAATATTTTAGAGAATTTCCATAACAACGGAAAATATGACAAGGCATAATCTAAAACAATACGAGACAGGGTTCAAGCAGTATAATTAATTGTACTTGTCAAATAAATGTACAAGTCACGTAGATTAAATTGCAGAAAAATGACTATATTTTCAGAAGATGGCGAAAATTACTTTGACTATCGTTTTTAGAATGTTTTTATTCGTTTTCCATTGTATTCTTTTATTAGAATTTGGTAAGTTAAACGTTATTGTAATCAACTGATAACTAATAATGTTATGGAAACGTTTTGAAGCCGTTAACACACCTTCTCGTTGTTTAGCTTACAAGCTTAACTGCTTAAACCAACAATAACTACTGTTGTTCTAATTCATTCTAGCCGTCCGTATAATTTATCAACATGTGTTTAGATAAGAGAATATAAAAAAAAATATGTCATAACGAAATATGTATAATGTTATAATGTTGTGTAGTTGTATAACAGTTTGGTGTGAACATTCATAAATCATAACTACTTTCTGATACTCTTTTAAAAATTGTCGTCTTAATTTTGGTTTTGGTAACTTAAGTTACTTATTTTGTCCTTACGATTGAAATAAAAATGAAATTAAATATATTATGTGTTCCACTTATCTATCTTATGGTCGACAATTGTCATTCTGGTAATTCTGAGTAAAGACTCAAAGATGTTTTTTACTTTAACATTCTACAAATCATTATAATAGTTTTTATTGAGTACAAATAACTGTTATTTTTATTTTTAATTATTTAATTGATTTTTCTGATATAATTTAGATCTAAGAAAATCATCTTCTGTGGAACGGAAATCTGGTAATATGTTTATAAATATTTAATGATTATTCGTACTTTGGAAGTGTTTTATTTCTTACTTATATTGAGTTCAGTGATGACAACTATTGATTCACAAAATTGAAATGTCTTTATAACTTTAATATTCTGCAAATCATGAAATCGTGTATTTTTATTCGGTACAAATAACTGTTAGGTACCATTTTTAATTAATTGTTTTGAGGTAATTTAGAATCTGAAAAACAATCTTTTTTGATACGGCTTTATACCTAATATAAAACAATACTTTCGTGAGGATTTTCATAAAAAAATTCACTACCCTGAATTACTGTCATCTTATTTATTTTTCACAAATTGTAAATTGTCTTATTTATAAATAAAAAAAAAATTGAAAATATAAGTACACAGTATTTATTAAGTATCAATAGTTGTACTCGCATAAGCCACGCATCAAAATAAAGTATTATAAAAAATGTATATTTCCGTGTGAAATAGTATTCAGGACCCTTCGAACTTTTGACGTTTACCATTAATAGTTGTGCATCGAAATGATGCATTACGGTCCAAAATGTTCTTCCAACCTCTACTGCACGTACCTTTTATTATTTTATAGTACATCAATACTATATTTGTAATTTGAAATTTTCAAGCAAAACAATAAACACGTGATTAATATTAATTTCATAAACAAATTGGCACTATTATTTTTCTATTGTGTGCAAAAAAGTAAATGATAATTTGTTCCAAAGTAGTAAAATGTACAAGTTATTTTCATTTCTCATTTATTACCTAAAACCTTATTGTATATTTAAAACACGATACTTCAATATTGCTTTACAACAAAATTATTAGGGTTTTGATTAAGTATTTCAAAAATATAAGATCAACTATATTATGTTGATGAAATCGTGCTAACATAGTTATACCTTTAATAATCGGCTTTCAAACGTGATGTGACTATGTGTAGAACCATCAGAAACGGCAGAAATCGTTGTTGAAGGTAAGTTATTTTTGGTACTAATATGTTTGTGTGATGGACACACATTTTTTCCCTACGAGGCCAGTTTTTGTAAAGTTTTCGTTGTTACGGTTACCTATTAACACTTTATTACTTATTATTAATTATTATTACTGAACACGGTTTTCAAAACAATTAAAATTGAAGAACTCCTCATGAAATTGGCCAATCCACATACCGCTGTAGGAGATATTTGCGCTATAGAAATGCAAAAGGCAATGAACCATTTATACTAATTTCGGAATACATGACATCGGGTAGTACGTAGCCTTGCGCTACATTATTTATTTGAATTTAATTTCATGCAATTCGGTCTGAAATACGACACAGTTAAAATACATGGTTTCGATAAAATATCGGTTGTTCTTGGAGGTGATTTTAACATTGATTTGAACTCTTCACGTAGACAAGAACTCATGGGTACTCGTAACTCTCTTCACGCGCAATACATTTGCTACGGAACTGAATCCAAACATTCATTTTATTTCATAATTTTCTCATCATAGACCGATGTTAAGTGTCACTGATGAAATTATTACAATAAATAATAATTAACTCCAATAAAAATTATGTTTTATTTTTAATATATTTTTTCAATCATTTATAATTGGATAAAAAAGAAATTAACCCATAACGTAGAGCACGCGGCTCGATATTTTTTCTATACATAGGTACAATTATTTCATGTTCCTTATTATCCCCAAGATACATATTTGTGATCCTTAGATTTTCCTTGTAGAGTAAAAATATCGAGTTTTACCTATTTTTTAAGAAAGGCTCGGGGTAACTGTGGCCATTAGCCCTCCATGTTGGTTTTTCGTTCGTATTTTTTTAACCGTAGGAACTGTAGGGGTAAAACAAATGGGTAGTGCATGTGCAACGCTGCTAGAATCGTGTGGTGACCCATCCGACTGCTAGCAGCGTCGGGCGGTGATTAACCGCAGCACTAGGGCTCTAGGACCATTTATCGTACATTATTTTATTGTTACTTGTCAGGAGTATGTAGGCATAACCCACGTTGGCTGCGTACGAGTTGACTCCCGGTTATCTGTTAAAATCTGCATCGATACCGGTGCATTGTTTCCGTGGATGTTAGGAGGTAGTAAGAGTTGATTCCCTAAATGTTGTACACCGGTTACGAGATTCACAGGCATTTTGTCGAATTTCGTCGGTAATGATTAATGAAAATTGATTTTGGATAAACATTTTTTTTAAGTTGAACGTCTAGAACGCAAACTAAAATGCAAACTATGACGATGATTACCTTAAATTATTTTAAATCAAAAAAGTTCTCAAGTCTCATCATTTGAAAAGGCCGAAGTGTATGCTTGGGAATAAGTTCATACGTACCTTAAATAAACCCATGCAGGAATCAATTAATACAACCTCGCGATTGAACCAGGGAATCAACTAATATAAAGTAAGTCTCGGGAATCAACTCATCAACACCGCCCTACGTTATACACAAATTTGTGCCTTTTCTCGAGTCTCGAGTGAAATGAAATGAAATGAAAGAAAATCATATATTTAGAACATTTTTGAACTTAATAAAAATCGGTACAAAACCTTTATTTTGTTCGTACCATGTATTAATATTGATGTAAGGCTTTGCAATCAATCGGAGGAAAACAATGAACATTAGAATATGTGAATACAGTTAACATTTAAGACTAATATAATTTAATTTTATACTTAATGTTTTTCGTTGAAAAAAATTAATATTCCAAACATAGGTGGATAAAAATATCGAACATACTTGTTGCGTTGTATTCTAATGATTTTTTTTTTAACATTTGATTATAAATTTAATTTTTGCAATAGAAATATTAAAAATATACGATTTGAGAATGTGTGCTGGGTACTGTGTAAAGAATCCCACATTTTTGTGACAAATAAAGTAAACCTTTTTTTTATTTATATAGCATGCGAAAGTACGTACCTATTACCTATGTATATAATATTAAGGGTTCATAACTTGCGTACACATAGCACACGTTTGATAAATATATAAATATTGTCACCTAAGAACCATGATGGCTAACCACAGTTTCAGCAGGAACAATATAACTGTTTTATTGTTGCTAGGCATTTTTTAAACGTTAGTACTTGTATAATATACACATTCTAGTTGGTTTTCACAGCGAACCTATTATTGCCCTAGCTTAAAATCTTAAATCAATGTTTTATTCGTCTTGCTTGTAAGCACGAATCCATTGATGTAAAAACAAATATTTGAATATTTTTAAAAATTTTTTTAAATGTATATAATACATTTTTAAATAATTAACAGTGATAAATAAGTATTATAGGTATTATATATTGTTCAATACCGATAATATTAATGTGGTATTAACAAAATTTAATACCATTTAATGATACCATTACATTTTGCACATTATCATAGACCTTAAACAATTCGATGCTTTATAATTGATTTCAACGGTATACCAGTTGCGTGAAATATAATTTTTTTGGCTGTAAATCGGTTTCATAATTATTTACATAGTAGGTTTTTTTTTTATAACCACAAACGATACATTATAACTGAATAAATTATTGTTGAATAGCAAAAATAAAGAATTATTACAAAAGTGAGTATGAGTACTGCAGTCTGTAAACATTGACTTAGGTAGTAGATATTTTTTTATAACAATAAATCATCGGACTTACCGAGCGTATAGTTGAATTGAAGTTAACTCGAAAAATAATAAAGAGACCAGCAAGTATAATATCGAATATTCTAAAACCATTTGCATTCAACTGTATTCAACTGTATTGTAAATCAAATGAATGTAAAGGTATACTCGTATACTTATATTTTGCTGTTTTTTCAATAATAAATTATTATATTGAACGAATAAAAAATAAATATTCGTTTTCTATTTAATGCTGAAAAATGTTGCCAACCGCACCTATTGAATCATCGTGTGCATTTTATTATGTTCGAAGTATATGCTAGCAAAATTAGATCACCATCTTGGAATCAAATTGTTTTTTGTTTCCATTTATCTACAAGATAAACGATGCATCCTGGGGCACAATATGCATACATTATTATACATGAACGATCTTTAAGCAAAAAAATTTCAACTGTTGTTTATATTGTAGTTATTCAAACTATACCATTAGAACCTTCAATATCGAAAATTTCAAGTTAACCAAATTTGACAGTATATGACTATACTTATTTTAATATCATAAAAATATTATTTAGAAAATGGTTTATCTGGTGGGCCTGACATTTTGCAATACATCATACATACATTTGGATTTTTGAGTGAGTAATATTCTAGAATACTCAATAAATAATAATATTTGAAAATACGAATTTCCAATCGTTTGTGAAACCGAGATAGAGTACTGCTGTTATAATTAATGTTTTTATTTGTTATACTCCGAGAGAATTGTATGCGTTCGACTGTTATATTTTTGATTATCGCACACGTCACATGTGGTAAATCAAACGTATTTTTTTGCCAAATGCTCAGACCGAATTAGTGATGAATTTTGAAAACGGATTTAAATACTTTGGGAAATCTACTTGTAATTGATTCTCGCACATTTTTCATTTTGTCCCAGTAAATCCCGTCAAAATGAATTAAACTAATATTTTATATTTAAAAACCAATAGCTCCGTTTTAACAGTTTTGGGTGGAAAAAAGAGAAATGTGGGAAAGCTGATCTCATGTAGACTTTTCATTGAATCAAAATGTGATGTGAAAACCTTTATTGCATTACTAATTAGGTAGGTCCGTGCGTTTGGCGTAAAACAAGTTTAATAATTTACTATGTCACGCGTGCGATAAACAAAAATGGCCAAAAAGTTATTAATTTTAAAATATTATACTTTTACTTTTTTGATTACAAATACTAGTTTAAAAAATTATATTTTAATATAAATACATATCATGAGTTACAAAAATATATGTATACATTTATATCAATTTCGATTGATCTACGAATCATGATGAAGTATTATAGTTTAAATTTAAACTACAATACGTGGTAAATATATTTTTTCAATTTTAATTATATTCAACATTGGATCTCTCATAAAAGAAACCCTCATAATATTAATTTTATGGTTCGACATTAGGTTATATAAATTATTTTATCATACCAGAAGTAAATGCCAATACAATACATTTGTCGACGTTTTCTGCGTAGCAAAGTTATAAATTGTCACTTTAGTATCAAAAGTCAAATAATCTAATTAGATCTATATTATTTAATATTTATTATAACTATTTTATGTTAATATTTTTCTAGGACCTAATATTGAGCTGGATTTAGGTAAGTTTATATATTTACCTTAAGGGGGTCGGAGCCCATGCGATTTCAGTACAGAAAAACTGCTTTACGGGAAAAACGCTCACTCCTTGAAGAATTCTTTGATTTAGAATTTTTTTATTTGAAAAAGGAAGATTTCTCACTGGTTGCATTGGATTTGTAATTCAAATTACAGAAGCTGTAAATAAATTTCAAAATAATTTATTAATATATATATACTGCTCCACCGTGGACCACCCTTTTCTAAAAATACAGTTTTCTTCCATCAATGTATCTAGTCGGTGCGTCAATATCTTTGAAAATATTTTATTAGCTGAGTTTAACGATGAAATGCTTTTGTAATAATTCACAGGATGTCTTATCTCCTTTTTTATGTAAAGGTATAATTATTACTTCATTCCAAATTTATGTTAACCGTTCTTCTTTCCACATGGTCTTGCATAGCTTAAACGTGGTGTGTTATAATTGCTCTTAAATTTGATTAGTTTTGATGGTATATGTTGACTATCGCCGGTGCCTACCAGTTCTTTAAGCTTGCTATTGCTCTGTCTGTTTCTTCTTGTGTCAATTCGTTTAGCATTTACTAATTTTTTTAAGGTATTTTTACCAGCATTTGGTTTTTTGGCTCTGGTCCCGTGATTATTTCTCCATCGTGACTTTTAATAGATTTCAGAATTGGGTTAGGTTAGTTAGATTAAGATTTATATTGATTAATAGCCCTAAAGAAGTTTCTTTTACTACTAACTACCTTGTGATCGGTTATTTGATCCTATAGTAGTATACCTTATATATTTATTATATAAAGTATACCTTTAGTAGTTGAAATGGTCTGGTCCACCAGATTGGGGGTTGAGTGCAGGGCTAACCATTATACCTAGTTAAAAGAAACTCGCGGTTATGATACTATCACTAAATATGCTTTCATTGTCTTCTAAAATAATTTAGCAGGAACAATTTTATATTATAGAGCTATGCATTTAAAATAACCAAAGCTATTTATCTTAAATTCTATTTTTTCGTAATGGTTTATTTATTCTTGAACTATTGACAACAACTATCAACAACGAAATAAATGCACGTTATTCGTAATTTACTTTGTCAGACCACTCTGACGTGGCTACATTATATTTGGGTACTTGAACGTGATCTTGAATATTAATTTTTCTTTTCGTTTAAACGTATCGTACATATAGTTTTATAATAATATTACAGTGTTTCCTGAACATTTCAGCGGTAAGTTTATTAAATAGCATAAATACAAAACAAGTGTATTTAGCCTAAATATTTCTGACTGTATTATAAATTTATAAATATTATACCATTTCATTGAGTTTAGGTTGTTTTATTTTTAAAATATTATATAGTTATATTTACAAAACACTAATAAAATATTTATAACTCATGTATAATACACAGACATAAAAGACACTAGTAAGTTAATTGATTTGTTATTTACAATAAAATAGTCAATGCGAGTATATTATTTTAAAACGGTATTATGATATAATATTTCTTATTATATTTCTTATTTCTTTATTACTTATTATTTATACTTAATATTTCATAGTATTATATTTTTCAAACTGTTTGAAATGTTTTTACCCCCTAAAATATTTGATATAAAGTTATAGACCAATCATTCAATCGATCAAAACTGGCTCGTAAGTAAATTGATTTTAACATAAGCGACAAAAGTAACCGATTAACTAAAAAAAATCCTGCGCATACTAGTTGGGTCCCATGATTCAGATTGTTCACCAATTGGGTCCCGTGTAAAATAGCCTACTGTACGAGTTGGGTCCTGTGTAAACCAGTCTACTGTACGAGTTGGGTCCCGTGTAAACCAGTCTACTGACGAGTTGGGTCGCATAAAAATGTTTTTTTTTTTTCAAATTTTTTCCTGATTTACAATCGTTCGTCATTCATCTGATTTTTAATGATTAGTAATATTTTAATTTAAGGGTTGAAATTCATAAGACATAGATTATACGAATTCGTAGCAATTAATTTTTTTTAATATTTTTTCTGTAATATTTTCTTTTACTTAAATCTTCCTTAGATATAGTTTCTTCTTTTTCCTTCTGGACTTCTCATTTTAATATAAACATCTATTTGAATATTTTTTAAAACGTGTATAAATTGATATATATCTGGGTAAGCAGAATTAACAGAATTACTACGATATCATTTTATTGCCAGAAAGTATGTCCTTAATCCATATTCGTACTTTATAATATTACTATTTACTACGAAATGATAAATAATTGTATAAATACGTGGACCGTGGACCCAATTCAAACGCATCATTTGATACGCTCGGACCCAATTCAGACAAAACATTTTATTCACACGGACCCGATTCGTACAAAATTTAAAACTAGTATTATTTTCGGACCCAACTCGAATGCAGCCAAAAAATCAATATCTTTCTTCTTTAATCATTATTATTTGATAATCAAAACCATTTCCTGGTTCAAATATGAGCTGAGGCCGATGTTTTTAATATTAATGATTTGTTTGATGAAATTAGAAAATAAATCTATTGTCAATTGAAGTTTACATATTATTCTTGTTAAATTATTAACTTAAAGAATAATAAATGCAGTTGTTTTCTTTAAAAGTACTGACGTTTTGTTCGACGTTTTTCTGGATATGCATATACATCTCCGCAGACGATTGTTACGATTTATTCTAAATGAGGAAATATGTGGGAAACATTTAATTTAAACGATATATTATACTGTACGTGTTTGACCACCGATCAAAGTACACGTGTGTTCCGTTGTTCCGTATTTCTTAGCTCTAGATAGCAGTGACATTTACAGTATTTGTAGTTCATACAACAGCATTTATAGTTTATAGTTTATACAGCAGTACGGGGCGGGTATGAAACTATGAAATCATATTTCACTCGTAACCGCATTACTTAAAAATGTATTAAATATAAATAAATTAAAAATAAATATATTTAAAATTACTTAAAAACACGGCAATTTAATCAGATATGATTAACCACGAACTAATACTATCCACATCGTAGTCTTGATCGAAAATATTTTGTCAGATATTGAAAAAAACCTTATCCTTCTTTCTGAGCTTAAATACAAATTAGAGAACTCCTAAAATAAAATCAACATTCTTTTTTTTACGATGAAATCAATGTAGGCGTACCTATGACGACAAAAATCATCGATTTCTCTGACTAGGCTAATGATGAAGCACCGAGCTATCAAAATCAAACTTACGAAACTATCCAATTTCTTATTTCAATAAACACCACAAGAGTATAGCACGAATGGAACAGATTAAAAAAATAAAATATATAATCAAATTAACGTAAACCAAAAAGGAAACACTTACACACAGAACACAAAATTATTTCAATGGTATCTTAATCACGATTTCATAAGAAAATAAACAAACTAAAATTATTAATATCTGAACATTCCCTCGATTTCATATGTCTACAAGAAACCAATTTAAGCGACCAAACCTTCGAAAAATTACGGAATTATACAAAATACAAGAAAAATAGAATCAATGGACTTAGATTCTAATGACGGTCAATCACATTATCACTGAATGTTAATAATTCAAACGTACCTAATCACATCCAGTTTCTTATCTCAGAACAAATCAATCAAGCCTTAGGACCTAACTCTATGAGATACGAGGATCCTAATTTTAATTTTTGAAAAATCCAAAATGTATAATTTATATAACTGTACCATTTACTAATAGCTAAGTTGTCGACGTATTTGAGATCAATATAAAAAAAATAGATATCTCAGTAGTTGGTGCTTAAAAAATTCCATAGCACTTTTTAAAATGTTTGTTTTGTAATATTAATTTTTGTGTAAATTGTTAAGTAACTCGCAAACCCGAAGACTAATTTATGAGCAACTAATCGTTTAAATTAAAAATGTGAAAAGTTATTTTTTACAAAGCATTAAAAACCGATCCGTTCAACAAGAATGTACATTTTTCGATACCTATTAGATACCTATTAGGTATTACCTAATACATCATTCATTAAATGTAATTATTATGTAAATATTAATAATATATTG
This sequence comes from Periphyllus acericola, assembly GCA_949715065.1. Classification (NCBI taxonomy): domain Eukaryota; kingdom Metazoa; phylum Arthropoda; class Insecta; order Hemiptera; family Aphididae; genus Periphyllus; species Periphyllus acericola. Next base: position 34,049,558 of record OX454267.1, on the reverse strand, counting down.
AAAGTTTAAATGCCGCTAATGCTGAAAAATATTTTTGAATATAGGTTGTGGAATAGTAACTTCAGGTAATATTGTTTTAAATTTAGATACGATCTACGAGTTAAATTACATTTTATTATAATGAACAGATATTTTCGGTTCACCAATAATGGAAAATGGTAAGTTAATTTACTTCCAATAAACTTATTTTAGAATTACATTTTATAATATGATTTGAATGCAACTTTATAATTCACATTAAAATTAAAACGTTTATTACATTCAGTTAAACACCAAAAGTACATTGCATGTTACCAACAAATATAATGCACATTTAAGGTCTTCAATACGTGTCATATAACAAAAAACATATTATTACATTTTCATAACAAAAAGTTAATAGCATTAAATTATAAAAGCACACAATTATGAAAAACAATTTCTTTTCAACTATCATATAATCTACAGTCACATTTTATTTTATCTAGGTGTGGTAAAGGATTTCATTATTTACATTTTTCAAGTAGTTATTTTAAGTTTAAACTCAAAGTGTAAGCATAAAAGTTAATATATTTTTGTATAATATTTTTTTGTGATGTGTATGGTTGGGGATTGACGATATAAAAAAAATCAGTAAATCAGGTTGTGTTCTGATGATTTGTCCAATAAGTAGGTCCGGTAGGTGAAATAACTGAATAGCCGTTCATTCGAATGGAATTATAAAATAGTCGTCCTCTAGGATTTTTAATACGACTGACCCACATGAGTGGTTTGGCGTTAAAATATCCTTCTGCAATAAATGAGAGCCCTAATTAGGATAACAACGAACACATCTAGGAGGATGTGCACAATATCCTCTCTAGTGACCGTAATCTTGATAGTTGGAATATTGAAAAATGTCTCAACATTTATGGGACTCTTCAACCTTTATTTTGGTATTAAGCAGTAAAGTTAATTTATATGACTCGTTTTTTATTTGAGCGGGTTTGAGGTCAACAAAAAATATTGCAGGAGGCGTTTGGTTGTACTGTGAATAAAATTTTTGACTTGACAAACAGAATAGCTTAGTTCTTCAATGGCAGCACAGACTTTAGGAGTTGAAGAAAAATAATGCAAGTTAAGGATAACATTACGAAATACTTTATTTTCAAGAGATTGATACGTATGATATTCAGCACTTACATTATTTAAATATTTGATGACCCCTCTATAAGAGTCTGAGTTGGTATTAAAACTGAAATTTTGTGATTTTATCAGCTTTGTCAAACGATTTTGAAATTCAATAAAATAGGAAACATTGCAAACGAATATTGTTGGGAGTAACGGAATGTGATTAGTTTGATCATCAGTATTCTTAGAGTTAATTTATAATGTATCTTCAATTTCAATTGAATTTTCATTGACATGCGTAAGAAGAAGAGAATTAAATCTGTTTGTGCCGAGCAAGACGGGTTTGATTTGTGGTTAAATTTAAAACGCTCTGTGTGCGATTCGAATTATTCGGGTTTATTTTATTTTTATTTGTTTGCGTATTGGTAAAATTACCACATTATTGTCGCTATGGCACCGGATGCCATGCGGAACTTCAAAAAGACGATAAATCTAGAATCGGTCTATCACTAGGGATTATTCCTAATTAATCCTGAGGAGATAGGACACTTGCTCGAGATTAGAAAAAAAAATCACGGTAGAACGAGGACACGTGCATGTCGCTATATGGAGCACATCGGCGAGTGTACTTTATTTAATATTTTTTGGTTTAATTATTACCTACTTGTTTTATAAAAGGATAAGATATAATATTATTTGTATTTTTTTACGTCCTTATCGCGATGGTTGAACGCATTTACTTTTCATGTGCCAAGAGATACAAATAAAAATTGTAACCATATAAATTCTGAATGTTTACATAGATGAATTGGACAGCCCTGTGACGTATTGTGATAAAAAAAAACACCGTGAGTGAACGACGTTGTAACATTATATATTATTTATAGAAACACGTAGAGAGGTATTAATCAACATCAACACGTTGATAAACATTGTAAATTATTAAATTTCAATGCTTGATGACATAATGATATCTCCCAGCGCCAATCAATAATCATGTACATAATATACTCGTAATGGTATATTTCAAAGCTGAAATCTGATAGATCAACATCCAAGTGAATAAATTATTGTAAATAATCATAATTGTTTACGAATAAACAGCATGTAGGCATTGGTAATTAATATATTTTCAATTATATCCGCTTGATAACAAGATATTAATTTTAAATCATGATGCAGTTTCTTATGGTATCATATAACTTCCAATTATTATCACGGAATGCCATTTGCGAATGTGTTGTTTCCTAAGCATTTTTCTTTGATTGTGGCTGATTTTATTAAAACCTACCTGAATCAATTATAAACGTTTTAACTCGCGTGTGCGTCTACTTAAAATATCATATTACACGATTATCGGGATAAATGCACTGTTAAATATCTTTTGTATTTCCCAAGAGAAAGAACTCTATAGTCTATACAACACACGATATTCAGATAATTATTTATTAAATAATATGTAGAAAAATAATGTGACGCAAGATTGCATAGGGCACAAAACTTAACGTGTACTTAACAATACTATCAGTGGGTTTAAATGTGTGTTCATTAACTCTTTGCACATACTACACGAGTATTTTCCTACAATATCATATAATAACATTTTAAAATATGTTTTTAGCGATTTTAAACGGCGATAAAGGTAACTTTTCATTTAAATACTACATTATCGATACTTGTGTTGTATTATTCATAGTTTGTTTTATTTGCTCTGATGTTTTTAATATTGCAAAACACTCCAGTATTTACACTTAATAACTCTTGGTTTTCATAGCTCGTAATAAATCGTTAGGTACGCATTCTATAATTATTATACTTTCATTTTTCTCTACATCATATTTGTCACCAAGTTAAGCACATATTATTCTAACCATACCATCATGAAATGGATAGGAAGGAAGATCCATTTTTTTGAACGTATACAACGTGTAATAGTAATTCTAGCTCACTATAAGTCTTTCGATAAATGCTTTAATCCGAGGGTATATTAAAAGCGGTCCGTCCACCTACTTGGGGGGGGGGAGATCCATTATAGTTTTTCTAAGTGTTTCTTCCACGCACAGCTACTAATATGTCTTACAAAAATGGTTGAATGTAGCTCATCTCTACTCAAATACAATAAATATTATCGGTACCTACCTAACCTTTTTTTATTAGGCTTCATTCACCTACTATTATTATTCTAATACAAACCGTTACAATCAATCTAATTTGGACAAATTAAAAATTATGAACATCTGTAACGATTACCAGTAGTAATTACTCCCAAAATGAGTCGTATGAACCTATTTTAGGTCAACATGAGGGTTGCCAGGGCCCAGGATCTAGAAATGTTCATCAGTTATTTTTAGTGTACATAACAGAGACATAATAAAATCACTTCTGAATAATGACATGTTTCGTCTTACGATCACTATTTATAACGTGTACGTATACGGTATACCGTATACTGTACCTACTGATTACAAAATCACACCATCAGCCGTTTCAACTGTTAATATTAATGTCGTCCAAATGTCTTTAGCATGTATAAGTAAGTAAAATAAATACATAGTTAATATAACTAGGATGCTATTTACAATTAATAATTTCAACCGGTGTTGTGATTGCTTTTTAAATACATACAATATAAAATAACCCGTACATTCAATATCAAACGATTAAATGTGATTTTATAAAAGTATATGACTTTAATACTGAAATGTTAGGTAAATTTGGTATTGTAATGATGGCCAATAATTAGAATTTATTATTTTATTTATTATTTCCAATTTCTTACATAAAAACAAAAACAGGGGGTCCCACCGCACCTTACGCAGATTGATGTCTCCCGTGTTAGTGAAAGCAATCAAATTCTGTTTTTTATAAACATACTTGGGCAAAGGAAATTTTGTTGACATAAGTTTGGTAAGTATATTGTTAAAGAAGTTAAAAAATTAATTTTTTATTTTATAACTTGTATAAGTTGTATAACATTTTTATAGGGCTTATTTTTCTGAAAATGTTGATGGTTCAACTCTCAATTGTCATTACCTTTTTGATTTTTAATAATGTTTCTAGTTTACAAGAAAATAGAACACCATTTATACAATTTTAAATCATAATAAAATTATCAGCAAACCTTATCGGAAAAATGACGAGGTGATGATTATTTCTTTGTAAACTCAGAATTTATTAAAGAGCATGAATCCAATAAAAACTGAAAATGTTATCTTCGAATTTCACAAAAATTATAAAATAAAAAGTTAATTTTTTTTTCTTCTTTAATAATACACACTATTGTCAAAAAAATGTTATTTGCCTAGGGATGCTTAAAAAAAAAAAAACAGAATTTTATTATTTCTATTAACACTGGATATATCGCTCTGTGTAAATCCCGGGGGGAGGGGGGTGACTGCACCCTGTATATTAATTTATCATTTATGTTGTAGATTTCCAACTAAACCCTATTTAGTTATCCCTTTTTTATCACACGAAATTATTTATATTAATATGTACAAATAGAGGAGTTTAAAGAAGCTAAATTATATCGTAAGTACTTCAAACGATTGTTATCATTTTATTAAATATGTTATTCGAAATTATATACTACACTTCTTAAAGTGAGTGGCCTAAAATATCAACTAGTCTTTAAGTTACCAGTTTACTATGAAAAATACGCGCAGATGGCAAGTATGCAAGTATGGTATGCAGTATGTATGGCAAGTCAAAAGCCCATCAAACAACACATCAATCGACAAAGAAAAACGAAAAACTGACCCTGAATGATATTCTAATCGAGTTAATCAACGTAACACAAACACTAGCAAATATTACAGTAAGAATGGACAAGGCTGGAAACGAAACAACAATGTCCAAAAAAATCTAAAAAAAAAAATTAATTAACTGTATTATCATAGCATGGAATAACATACTTCGAGTGATAGATTCATTGTTGGAGGAAACTACAATGCCAAGCATACTCACTGGGGTTCGAGATTGATCACCCCAAAGGGTCGTGCCCTATTGAAAGTTGCGAACAACATCAGAGCTGAAATAATTTCTATGAGAAAGTCAACGTATTGGCCAACTGATCTGAACAAGATTCCCGATCTGCTTGATTTCTTTGTAATGAAAGGTGTATCTTCTAATTATATCAAAGTAATAGAACTTACAGAATTAACGTCAGATCACATACCAGTGCTCCTCACGTTAAGTTCAAATGTTGTACACAATAACAGCGGAAAATGTTGCTAACCAACAAAAAAAAAGATTGGGACGAATCTTTAGAGCGAATCTTAGACCTTTTGAAATTTGGTGAAAGTACTGTGATAAACAATTCTCGCCTGATCCTCGGTTCAAACATAGGAAAAATAAAAAGTCCTTTTGAAATTGATATTCCTGTTGAACAACTGACTAACAACATCGTCAAAGCGGCGAAAACGTCAACACCTCAAACACCAGCCATCGAAAGATTACTTACCCAATAGAAATTAGGGAGTTAGTAAAAAAAAAAAAAACAATACAAGGCACGGAGAAAATGGCACCGAACGAGAGACCCCTCGGATAAAATCTTTTGGAACTCATTATTCTCCATATATTGTATCTGTATTTGTAATTATTTTATAAACAGCATACCTATTGTGTTTATAGGATTACTACACAACGATATTAATTTTGTATAATTTTCCGTTTGAACGTCATTCCGTATGATATTAATCCAATTATATATAGATAACATAAGTTTTATAACACCGTCTCGAATATAGTATAAGTTATATAACATCGTCAATGAAGTTTGGTCTTTATCACACAAGATTGGTTTATCAACCGAGTACAAAAATAATTCTAGTATTTGTATATCAGCGTATGCATTCAACATACATTTGAATTATTATTTTCAGTCCCGATCAAGTTTCCGACTGTTTCACGACAGAATCATAGGTTTCTATTATAAATATAATCGCAACAATAATAAATAATTATTGGGATTACTTAGTGGATGACCGCCTTTCTGATGACAGGGTTTTCAATTATAAACTATCTGTGAGCACGAACAGTTGTTGAGAAACAATGAGTTTCGCCTTCTCCCAGAGTTCTTCGGGTGACGCTAAATGAAACTCAAGTATTATAATATTTCATTAGATATATCTGTTGCCAACTTAATTTTATACTGACAAAAAATGTGTCGGGCGTAACGGGTCGCGCCCTTTAAGCATATAATACTTTAACCTTTCTAATTGTCTGTGTTTGTTGTAACCTAATCGTTTTAGTGGAAGACGAAATAATTGTTCTGTATCAAACATTTTTTAAGACAGGTACGTCAAACCGATAAAATATTACATAATTATTTTGATTTGCAAATTCTGTTGTTTTGACATAAATTGTTCAATTTTACAATTACCGCCGTAACTCGTAATATCGATTTCACCAGATTTCTAATAATTTACAATAAATTAATTACAACACATCGTACTATTTTATCGTATTACTCTTATTATTTGTAAACACATTTTATTATTTCAAACATCACAAGTCGTAAACAAAGTTGTTTGCATGGAAACGTAAAATACACCTTATTTAAACAAGGTGAAGCAAAATGAAGGATAGTTTTAATCGTGCATTTATATTGGTTGTTAAAAAATGAACTTATAGTTTTAAAATTGTTGTTATCACTCTTGTCTCACGTTTTGTCTAAATTATATTCCTCCAATTTTAATCACTCTATTAAATTCTCGAACACAAATCGTATCGTTCTTTGGACAAAAAACCAAGGGCTTTATTCAATCGATATGGCATATCATACGTAATTACTAGGGCTAGGTTTTTAAAAAAACCTCAGGTCATTAAAAACCTAAAAAATGGCCTAAAGGTAAAAAAATTACCGAAAAAAAGATCTAAAATAAAAATATTTGTACGTAGATACTCATCACATCACTGTCATGTTATTAAATTTAACGATTAAGATAACTAGCGGTATTGTGTGTTGGTATTATTTTTGTATATAAATGGTTTTATTATCATCCATATTAGTTCAATGAGATAGATAAACAATCTGTATTTATACTTTATGATATATACTAAATTTAGACAAATTAACTATTAATTATTATTTTTGTTACAAATTTTTAGCCATCATAAAAATCATCGAATGTTAAATACAAAAAATATTACTCAGATTTCATAAAAGTGTAAAAAATGCCCTTAAAATATAAAAATGACCTTAAAGTGCTAAACAGTGCAAAATTAAAATCACATATTTGAACACTTTAATGACCAAATCATTGATTTTAAATCACAATTTGTGTTTGGAAAGCTATTTCTTGTAAATCATGAAAAAAAGGCAAAATCCTATACTTTCCTAGCCCTAATAATTACATAGTATCGTCAGAAATGTTGAGGTGGGTTATATCTAAATGAAATCTGGTGAATAGGAAAAGATCAGTATTATATGAAATAGTTGAAAAACATTTGAAAAATCAATTTATAATTTAAATACGTATTTATTAAACTTTTATTATAGTTAAACCCTCACAAAGTGGTGAGCCAATTATTTTATATAGTTATAAATTATAATTGATCAGTTATGATATGTATGAATTTGTTTTAGAACTTTCCCGATTTCTAAATCTTGTAAACTCTCCCGGGTTACTATAATATTTACATGAAGAAAATATGTAAACTTGTGTATGGTAGAAGTTTATCAAACAATCAAATAAGCAGTACAACAAAAAATAACAAATTTTAGAAACTAAAAAAAGAGACCCCTTATAGGTTATTTATTAATCATATATTTACGATAATATAAAAATCAAATTAAAATATTCTTCATAGTTAAATTGTATTTTATTATTTTTTATTATTTAGAGTAGGTTTATATACCAAACAATTTTAATATTCATGTGCTTATAATATTATAAACCATAAATTTTAATTACTCTCGTTCTCGTATGCTCAAAACTTTGTTAACAAAAAATAAATGCATTAACATTAAAAATAAACTGCTAATTTACAAAACATGCTTAAAACCAATTTGGACCTATGGTCTTCAACTCTGGGGCGCGGCCAAGAAATCGAATCTAAATAAAATTCAAACTTATCAAAATATCACTCTTCGTCAACTCACCAACGATCCGCCATTCATATCAAATCAAACACTCCACAACGACCTTCATATTAAATCTATAGAAGAAGAATTGGTTTTATTTTACAAGCGATTCTTCTCACATCTGGCAAAACACAATAACCCACTAATCAACAACTTAAATAACCCAACACTTCTTGAAAATCCTCGCCGTCGACTGAAAAAGAGATGGTGTGGAGATCTACTCCTTTAAGTCACTCACACTCTTCCTCTCTCAATTCCTATCTTCCTAATTCTCCTTTCACGCTAAGAGTCACTAGTGGGTGACTTCTTAATCATGCATACCATGTTCTTTTTGTATTGTCTCTTATCACTTATACTTATTATGCTACAATAGATCGTATAATTATTATAATAAAAAAAAAAAAAATTGTAATTAAATTTCAATATAACTATTGATTTTTATTTTTTAATACCTATAGACTATTGTAGTTTGACAATTATAAAGTACAGACGAAGTTATTACAGACTCGGGAGAGTTTACACATAACCTTCAGGTAGCACTGAAGTTGACCCGGGTGAGCTTACATTTAAGTAATAAAACCTCCGGGTGGTACTGAATAATCCCCGGGACGGTTTACATATTACTTAAGGTAGTGCTGAGATAGACCCGAAAAAGTTTACCATCGGGAGAGTTTACAATCGCCCGTTCCAACAAGTGTTATATATTTATCAAAAAATTTTGTAAATGTTTGTGTTGTGTACATCGAAGTGATTAGTGTACACGAAAGTTGTTACAATAACTACCTAGTTCTAACTTATAGAAATAACTATTAACAATAACTAACTTCTACATACGAGTATTTCATGGCCAAAATAAATTATGTATTTTACATTCTGCAGGTGACGTCCAAGAGTACTACGAATACATTTACAAGTCAATCAAACTTGATGGCATGTATTTTGATTTAAATTTATAGCGGATAATATTATAAAAATTGAAATACTGACGCCATCACTGCATGTACCACATGTACATTGTGATTTGAAGATTTTCGTTTGGTAACGATGACTACAAACACATTTGAACGAATCTGCTTTTAAAATTCTAGTTACTACATTACGGTTAGGCTGATTACAACTAGTTTTTTGTCAATAATTTTACCAACATCCAAATCGCATTCAAGATGACAAATTCCATGACTCACAAAACTCTTGAAATCCTGTGTCGTTCCTGAATATCACTATGTTCCCTTTGAACATTTTAAACCATCTGATAATTATGGAATTTGTACAAGTGCCAATTACGAAACATTTTTCTCAAAAACACATTTTGTTTTTATGATTCTAGAGAGTTATTTATTAAGAATAAAACATACTACCATTTGTATAGATAATTTAAGGATGTCCGAGTGAAGTTTTTTCTCGATGTTTGTGATTTAAAGTGTCTCGTTTGACATTGATCTAAGATCGATTGAAGGAATTTCATCTAATCGAACCTTACCTAACTGTTAGAAACACTACCTTCAGTACCTTGTAATGGTGACTAGTTTCCATACAATAACCGAACTCTTTTTTATTGGCATGGTTCATTGTGCGATCACATTAGTTTGTTCAATAATAATTATTATAGTACACATAAATAATGACGATCGGGCGATATCAAATGGTAAATAATTTAAAATGGATATTTGGCGAAATAAATGTGTTTAAGAGTTTTCGTTTATAATACTGTACAAAATCTACAAGCATTGCTTTGACCTCAGATTATTTAGATCTACGAAATCAATTGCAAAAATGTTATAAATCAATACCTACTTTTATTAACTATCGATGTGTTTGTAGTATCTTTATGTTGTGCTACGTATTTCACATTTGTCTGCACTTAAATCATTACCTACTATTCTACATTAATATAATATTTTTACTATCATTTTAGAGGATGAAGCTGTTTATGGAATAACAGTGAATTCATTTTGTACGAAAAAGAATGAAACCAAGAAAATCTAAATCGAAAATGTTTTTTTTTTTTTTTTTGATATAGTTGTTTAAAGATTGTATTATATTCTAACCGAATTTTAGTATGCTTTATACTAGTACATACTACATTTTAAATGTGTCATAAAATAATAAACTGTTCATGTACATGAACACAAAACACTATATTTACAAGAGTAATGCACGACGCTACACATGAGTTATTTCACCAAGAATCAAATGGATTTCTTTTTAATTGAAAATGCAGTTATTTATCAAACGACAGTCCACCCGACCGGTGAATGTTACTGTGGGTGTATGAAGTGTATTCAGAGGACACCAAAAGCTTACAACATAGCAAATTCACGTTAAGTAGTTAAAATGTGATGTCAATAGCTTCATAGATTAAATATACTATAGATAGACCATCGGTATAAGCAGAAATACTAAGTTATCAAAATGAGTATAATAGGCAACTAAACATTCATCACAACTAAAACACATAACTTATATACATTTTACCAACTAATCAAAGAGTTAGCTTCACTAACACTTCCTGGAAACCCTAACAGACGCCTCAAAAGGAACTGGTGCCGAGACTTGAAAACTTAAGAATTAATTACTTAAAAATATTTCGAGGTGTCACTAATGTGTGACCTCCTCTTCATGTGTAAATAAATGTCAACTGCCTGTAAATTAATAATATTACTCATTGTACATATTGTATAGATCGTAATTTTTCAAATAAAGTCATTTTCTTTTTCTAAAAAAAAAAAAAAAACTTATATACATTGACTTTGGTAAGGTGTATGATGGTTGCCTATCATACAATATTTGATGACTTTCTGCCCCATACTATATACACAACCCAAAATGTCTTTATAAAATGTAGAGATACCGGACAAAATTATAAACATAAAAAATTGATAAAACTATAACCAATACATTTCAAATTTTTATATATCGTTTTATTTTTACTAAATTTAAAGTACCTAAAACACTTGTCATTAATGTTGATGATTTCAAAAATCCATAGTAACTAAATAAAATATTTTCAGATGATTTAAGGAATGTACAACTTCCTTAAAATTAATTGATGTCATAAAGGTTTGTTACAACTAATTACGATATTGATAAATGTAAAAAGAAATTGGGAAGGAAAATTGTTGATTATAATGGAAATAATTTATTAAAAAAATTAAATGTACAGTAAATTTGTAGATACATTACAAAAAAATATAATTAATACCACTTTTTGTACGGGAATCTTCTATTACCACCTCGGGTGGTATTTTTTTGTTTTCCTATATCACCATTATTGCGCTTTTTAATAGCAGTTAACACGGTTTTGTCAATTGAACCAAATCGAAGTTCACGAGCTTTAAGTTTGTCTTCTTTTTCACTCTAAAAAAAAATAAAACATTATATAATAAATAATCCAGTTTATACAAAACAATAAAGAAATTACAAACAAAAATTCTTAATCATTTAAATTAAAAATCATAAGTATCGACCATGCCATATTTCCTTTCAGAAAAGTACCCGGTTTGTATGCATCGGAGAATAATTTTTCAGGTCAAAATTGTGTACACAGAAACAAAAAAAAACACACATAAAGATAAAACTAATACATTCCACACAAGACCGTAGCCATTTTTTTTGGGGGGGGGGGTTTAAATTATAAAGATGAATTATGACGAAAAAAATCTCTACAAGATCTGTTTGATATAAAATTGATGTAATAATTTTTGATATAATAATTTTAATAATAAAAATTGTTATTTAAATGAAGTTTGTGCAACTTAACAAATCAAAATATGACTTTAAAAAAATAAATTTCAAGGGGGGTTTGAACCCTGACCCCCCCCCCTGGCAACGGCCTTGAATTTCCACATTTCACTCTAATAGAGTCTAATATAATAGCTAGACAAATGGTATAATTTTAGATTCTTTTTATAGCATTAACTTGAAATAGTCTCTAAAAAACAAACAATCAAGGTTTGTTCTTGATACATAAAATGGCTCTTCAAAAATATATGAAAGTATATGTCCACTCACATATATACAAGCAAACATAAAATTATACAACCAAACCAGATATATATATATGACTATGATTATATGAAAAAATTGAACATTCACCATTAAAGTAACAACCACTAAATACTTTTTGCAGTTATTAAAGACATTTAAAATGTTTATAAAAAGCTCCCAGTTCTAATTATATTGGAATTGTAAATATGTAATCACAATATTTATATTCGGTTCATAAAAATTACAAACTAATTTGTAATGTTCATTGAGCTATACAGTTATTGTAAATAAACTTGAATTTAAATTATAAATATATTATACTTACATCATGTAAGGTTTTAGAAACTGTTTCACCAAATCTCTCAGCTCTCATTTTCAATTTATCATTGTCAACATTGGATACTGATTTCTAATTAGAGAAGATAATATTTAATTATAAATTATTACAATATCCTTATTAAATGTAAATTGTACAATATGCTAAAGACATTTCTTAAATATTACATAGTTTGAATATAATAAATAAGCAACAGTAATTATAATTTTTTATAAGCAATAGTGATATTCTACATACATGATCAGTTTCAGCACCAAATATAATTAATCGAGCCAATTTTTTGTCCTCTGATACTTCATTTCCGAACCTTTTAGCTCTCAATTGTATTCTCTAAATAAAATGTAAATTACTAAATTCTTTATTAATTTTTTATTTATTTTCACAATTTACCTCAGTTTGACTCATTGCTTCAACTTCATCTAACTTAATAATGCGATCTTTAGTAATTGATTCTTCAATTTCATCATTAGTATTCCCTTCTTCTTTAGGTTTAATATCATCTCCATTCAGCATAATCACAGAAGAACGTTTTAAAGTTACCTTTTTAGGTTGAATTGTCTAAATATAGTAATTATAATGTTGATCAGTTCTAATTAATATAACAAACTAATAATATATATGGTATTCATTAAACAGATTTAATAAATAATTTTAAAAAAAAATTCCAAATTTAAGTAAGAGTATAAGACTATAAGAGTATGGTTGGTGACGTAGTATGGAGCTTTTGTTATTTGCCGGAGACATTTGGATAGGAATGTTTGTATTTTTTTATAATATTAGAGGGTTTAGCAGCTCTCAAAAGTTGTAAGCCCATAGGTCCATATAGGTCTGAGGAACGTTTTGTAATTGAGATGTTTTGACATAAGAATGTAGTGTAATTGGCAGGAGCGGTTGTTTAAGATAAGGTGGTTGTGATGGATGTAGGTTGCCCAAGTTAGTAGGCGATCTAGGTGTAGGCTTAGGTATCAGACATTTAGAACAGTCGGTAGGTGTATGTGAGGGCAGTCTGTTCTTTTTATTGTGAATGTGCACTGGATCGATTTTGTTTCGTTGACTTTGAAGCCCCATTCTTTATACCAGGTGGCTAGAAGATTTAGGTGATTTTGTATCAGGTTTGAGGCCATCTCAGGGTCAGAGTGGATTGTTAGAAGGGCTTTGATGTCCGCGAAGTCGCCAGCGGTGATGTGGGCCGTGGGGTGTGGTTGGTCAGTGGTGAAGAGATTAAGTAGTAGGGATGCTGCAACAGCTCTTTGGGGAACTGGCATTTACTGATGAAATTTTAAACATGGATGATCCTGATTTTACAGAAAGATTTCTGTTTTCTAAATATGATTTGAATAAAAGATAGTAATATGGGGGAAGGTTAGATTATAGTTTGAATAGAAGGCCTTGGTGCCAGACTCTATCGAAGGCTTGTGCAATATCTAGGAAGGCACCAGTGCATTAGTTGTTTTTCTAGTGTGTTGGCAATTTTGTCAACCAGTAGAGCATGACCAAGCGGTTTCTTGTATAGATTTTGTAAGGAGATTTACAGCTTCATCTATATCAGTGGTTCCCAAACTTTTAAACTTCACCACCCACTTGAAAAAAAATCCAACAGACGCCTCCCTCCTTAAAGAAAAATGTATTGGTATTTACAATGAAATATTATTTATTGTTTATAAATAAGTAGGTACATGTTTTATTATGAAATATATTCGATACGTATGAAAAAAAAAGTATCTTAATAAAATGGATGTATCTGGTGTTTTGTAAAATATCATCTCTAGTTTTAATTAAAAAATTAAAACAGTCAATGCCCCTTTTTTTTAATCCAATGCTCTCCAATAAATTTTTCAGGTCAAAATTGTGTACACAGAAACAAAAAAAGAACACACACACATAATGATAAAACCAATACATTCCACACAAGACCGTAGCCAGCATAACATTTGGGGGGGGGGGGTTTAAATTATAACGATGTCTTATGATTTATGACGAAAAAAATCTCTACAAAATTTGTTTGATATAAAATTGATATAATAATTTTATTAATAAAAATTGTTATTTAAATGAAGTTTGTGCAACTTAACAAATCATAAGACTTTAAAAAAAAAAATTTCGACGGTGGTTTGAACCCTGAACCCCCCCCCCGCCCTTGGCTACGGCCTTGAATTTCCACATTTCACTCTAATAGAGTCTAATATAATAGCTAGACAAGTGGTATGACTTTAGATTCTTTTTTTAGAATTAACTTGAAATAGACTCTAAAAAACAATCAAGTTTTGATCTTGATACTTAAAATGGCTCTTCAAAAATATATGAAAGCATATGTCCCTTTACATATATACATGCAGACATAAAATTATACAACCAAACCAGATATATATAACTATGATTGTACAATATTGATAAATATTGAACATTCATCATTAAAGTAACAACCACTAAATATTTTTTGCTGTTATTAAAGACATTTCAAATGTTTTCAAAAAGCTTCCATTTCTAATAATATTGGAATTGTAAATATGTAATCACAATATTTATATTCGGTTCGTATAAATAAATATTAAAAAATTAATTAAACTCTTTGTAATCTTCATGAACTTGTAATTATAGCACATTAACACTTTTAATGCTATATGACTAATTTGTAATGTTCATTGAGCTATACAGTTATTGTAAATAAACTTGAATTTAAATTATAAATATATTATACTTACATCATGTAAGGTTTTAGAAACTGTTTCACCAAATCTCTCAACTCTCATTTTCAATTTATCATTGTCAACATTGGCTACTGATTTCTAATTAGAGAAGATAATAATTGATTATAAATGATTACAATATTGTTATAAAATGTAAATTGTACAATATGCTAAACACATTTCTTAAATATTACCTAGTTTGAATATGAGAACTAAGCAACAGTAATTATAATTTTTGATAAGCAATAGTGATATTCTACATACTTGATCAGTTTCAGCACCAAATATAATTAATCGAGCCAATTTTTTGTCCTCTGATGCTACATTTCCGAACCTTTTAGCTCTCAATTGTATTCTCTAAATATAATGTATAATACTAAATTCTTTATTAATTTTTTATTTATTTTCACACTTTACCTCAGTTTGACTCAATGCCTCAACTTCACCTAACTTAATAATGCGATTTTTATTAATTGATTCTTCAATGTCATCATTAGTTTTCCCTTCTTCTTTATGTTTAATATCATCTCCATTCAGCATAGTCACAGAAGAACGTTTTAAAGTTACCTTTTTAGGTTGAATTATCTAAATATAGTAATTATAATGTTGATCAGTCCTAATTAATATAACAAACTAATAATATATTTGGTATTCATTCAACAGATTTAATGCATAATTTGAAAAAAAAATTCCAAATTTAACTACGAGTATAAGACTATAAGTGTATGGTTGGAGACGTAGTATGGAGCTTTTGTTATTTGCCGGAGACATTTGGATAGGAATGTTTGTATTTTTTTTTAATATTAGAGGATTTAGCAGCTCTCAAAAGTTGTAAGCCCATAGGTCCATATAGGTCTGAGGAACGTTTTTTAAATAAGGAGTTTATTTTTGAGATTGAGATGTTTTGACATATGAAGGTAATTACAGAAGTGTAATTGGCAGTAGCAATTGTTTAAGATATGGTGCTTGTAATGGATGTGGGTTGCCCAAGTTAGTAGGCGATCTAGGTGTAGGCCAGGTATCGGACGTTTAGAGCAGTTGTTAGGTGTATGTGAAGGCAGTCTGTCCTTTTTAATTTGAATGTGCACTGGATCGATTTTGTTTCATTGACTTTGAAGCCCAATTCTTTGTATCAGGTGACTAGAAGATTTAGGTGATTTTGTATCAGGTTTGAGGCCATCTCATGGTCAGAGTGGATTGTTAGAAGGGCTTTGTTGTCGGTGAAGTCGCCAGCGGTGATGTGGGGTGTGGTTGGTTGGTCAGTGGTGAAGAGATTTAGTAGTAGAGATGCTGCAACAGCTCCTTGGGGAACTCTGGCATTTATTGATGAAATTTTAAACGTGGATGATCCTGATTTTACGGGAAAATTTCTGTTTTCTAAATACGATTTGAATAAAAAATAGTAATATGGGGGAAAGATAGATTATAGTTTGAATTAGTTAGAAAAAGGAACGACTAAAAAATAATCTATTTTAAAAAACAATGATTCACTATCACCATCAACATAGATACAAAAAATAATATTAAAATAAATACAAAATATAAAATGACATTCTCACCTTCATTTTTCCGAGTTCTTCCAGTTTATTGGCATTTCTTGTATCTGACATAATTCAATGATGGTCAAAAAGTAAAAAAATACGTAAAACTCAGTATGGGAGAAAAAAAAAGTGGAAATCAGTAAGCTTAACTCGGTGGAACAATAATATGTGCGCGAAAGTATAACTGAAAAAAATGCGAACTTAGAAAAGTATAAAGTACGTTAACGCGATTACAATACGTGAGGAAAAATATTAGAACAAAATTCTGTTTCAATAAGAATTAACAAATGCGTGCGGTATCCGTGAGACGTTTGTTTATAGTTTATACGTATTTTGTTATAACAACGATATATACCAACGAATCATATCTGTTTCTTTGTACACATCAATTAACATATTATATGTACAATATTACGTTTGCGATGTATCATGTTTTTTTCGAAATTATATGAAATGCTTTTTACTGTCAAAAATAAATAAAATTCAATTTAGAAAGAAAAAAAATTATACCTACTTATTATTCGTACAATAATTTATAGGCATGTACCCTATGTAAATTATGTTGTAAAATAATATCTTTTCTTTTTTTAATTTTTAAGTATAAGGTATATTATATATTGTTCTTTCACCTCACACTTGTATAATACTTAACCTATAAAATGATTACATTATTATTATTATTATTATTATTCTAGTCAAACGAAATTTTGTTTTATTTTTGTCATTAGGGTTTATAATTGTATATTATATAAAAAAAATTACTTATATATGTACAGCGTACAAACTTCACAGAAACCATCTACATATCAATCTTAATATACCCTGAAATTTTTATCTAAATCGGTTCGGTGGATCTTGAGCTATAAGATTTATTCAAAATGTACACTTATTTTTATATATATATAGATTAATTCGAGTTCAAACGAAATACCTGTTCTCTCCTCGGCAACTGTGATCGGTTAGTGTAGAGTTGAAATCAATAAAAAAAAAATGGCTCTATGAATACGTCGCATTGTAATGTACGAGTAAATATTTTCAATATTCGTTTTCTCTTTAAAAAAAAAAATTTTAAACGCGTTAAGTGCTTTACGCATTCGTTTGCGATTATTTCAATATTGATATTTATAGTTTTTATATAATAATCATTTATTTAAATTTATCTTTACTCGGTGGACATCCACCGTAAAAATCAAAAGGATTTTCCTCCCTATTACCTTCTACTCGTATACCGCCACCGAAAAAATATTTATCATTTTCAGCGCGATAATACGTCATACTGCCGTCGGACGTCATCGCCTCGTAAGATTTTCAGCCCCGTAGAGTATGTTTTAGAGAGGACGCAATATCCCGAGAACACTTCCTGTACTTATACATATACACGTGATACCGCGCACCTGCCATCTACGTATTGTTTCTCGTCATTATTCCACAACCTTACTAGTCTACCCTATGAGGATCTTTTCATAATTATTGATTCTTAACAACCCCTACGCGCCGATGCGAAGGTAAAAATAAGGGGGGGGGGACACAAAGCTCATCTGAAATCCTTCGGAAAATGTTTGCGTTGTACATTTGTGCATGCATTGTATGGTACGTACCACGTATACAAGATACAACAACCGCTTGTTAAATTAACGTTTTTCATCTCCACACTTGTCTCGTCCAAAATACACGCATGCGTACAATGCAAAGATTATCGATACGAGGAGAAGTATAAAAATGTATGCATCCCTTCTCACATCTCGACCGTTGAAGCTGTGCAACAATACCTTTTCCAATTG
The DNA here is from genome assembly GCA_949715065.1 of Periphyllus acericola. Lineage (NCBI taxonomy): Eukaryota > Metazoa > Arthropoda > Insecta > Hemiptera > Aphididae > Periphyllus > Periphyllus acericola. The sequence continues at coordinate 34,031,049 of OX454267.1, read as the reverse complement.
ATTTTTTTCAAGAAGACAAGTTTCAAAATTATTCTCAAACAACGCTTAATATACTCCGCTGAACAACACCTTTCACCCCCCCCCTCCCCATATTTTCAGTTTAAAGTCGGAATTCGTTTCCAATCCCTCGTGTACGTACCAGTGATTAGACTGGGCAACCCGCCGAACGAAATCGTATTACAAACATGTATTCGTAGGTACACTAAGCCCACGTGATAAAAACGTCACATTTCTGTATAGGTGCATTCATTTTTGTACACGTATGAACGTCATGCCCAATAGAATAGAATTCGATGGAGTTGCGCCATAGAATAGATAACGTACGATGTGTAATCGACATTTTCGGTACTTGTTTCCGAACAAAAAAAAATCAAATACAATATCCGGTTCGCGCGTTAAAATCATCATGATGTACCTAATAAAATATGCGGTGTTCGAGTACGCGAAACGGGAAAAAAAAAGAAAAGAACAATACGTTTTTATCATCTCTGTATGACGTTTTGATGATTTAATTAATCGTACTGCCTGCAAAAAAATAAAAATAAAATATTTTAATTTTAAACGGTTTTTTTTCTTTTTCAATCATTTATAGTAGACATTCGCTGTAGTATAAAAATATCTGCTGCCGATGATGATCGTAAACAGATCACACACTGGTCGTATTTTTATTTTATTTTTATTTTTTAAATTATAATAATATTATGATATTTGTCGAGCTAATCATTTAACCTCCAATTTCAATCATTGTTGTTCGTTTCCTTTTATTAACTATTTATATTCGTGTTTATTTGTTGTTTATTAATTATTATTATTTATATATTGTACTTAAATATATAAACAATTTTAATATGTATACATCTACTTTTTTTCATACATGTTAATACATTTTGTAAATGTATTTCTCCTTTCAATAAAAATGATTTTATCCACCTCGCCAACGCTATTATAATATATGTTGGTGCCGTAGACCCAAGGGTAACAACAATATTGTTCGAGCACCGTATAGAACGTTCTAGAAAGTTCGACGCTCGACTCCTCTCGCCTACGGTCACCGATATCGGTCGATATCGCACAAATGATATCGGGTAATGACCAATTAGTCGGCGGGCGCTGGGTCGTCTCGGTTCCCGTTTTATCGGTGGAGCGAGTCTGTCGGCAGCCTTCGTGTCGCCAACACGAGGTCCGTCGCGTATGCGAATTCATGGTTATACGCTGACTTCGTTGCGGTTTCGTCTGGTGTGCTTGTTCGACGGTGGGTGGAGTAGTTTGTTTCCCCGTTGTGAGGCGTTTCTGTCCGGCTGTAGTCTCTGCAAGTGACGCCGGTCCGCCTTCACGTTGAACGTATAGCCCCTTTGGACTTCGTCCCGTGGCTTAACCGACACTCTGTGCGTGTGCACGAAGACCAGGGTATTGGTAACGAGCTGACTTGCCGATAAGCCTCCGGTGATTATTATGCTGATTGTTCTTATTATTATTATTATTGTATGTTGCATATTTATTAATATCTGTACCATTATGGGCGCCCAATATTATTTGTTCCTCCTTATTAGTTAATATATTGCGTAATTAATTATTACTTGTTTTCTTCGAATTGTTCATATGTCATTGTGTTACCTTACGGGCTACTTAACTCTTGCGTCATTTGTCCCACTACAAATAAATATTAGTGTAAGTAAAGACAATTGTATAACGGTGCGAGTCTGCCGAGGCTAACTATATGTAAAGAGCCTGGCAGCGCAAACAAATATAGATAGTGTCAATCAAGTAGTGAATGCCACAACTTTACGTTAAAACTTAACTTTATTGAACACAGTGTAATACAATATCGACAATGACCAAGGCCGGTTGCCAAATTGACTATAATTTACAATAACCAAATAAGTACAGCATGAAGTGACTTCTAAGAGTTCTCCAAGTGTACTGTTTTCTTACAGCACTCATAGGGCTGTATTTATAAGTCACTTTATGCTGAGTATTACAATATTACAATAATAGTACAATAACAAGAATCGCTTAATTTGCATATACATATAAATGGTAATCCGTAGGCACAATCATAGGTCTTTATAACTGACCCTATCGGTAGAACTGGCGTTCATTACACGCCCCTCCTTATTGAAAAGACCCTCCTTAGAGTCTTGGGTAGTGGATGGAAGTCAAAGATGTCATCGAAATTTTTTTTTTAACGGGTGCAGATGGTAAACAATGGTCCGCCTCTGGTCCCGTTGGTTGGTTACCCTGTGTTGGTGTTCTCGGTTGTTGGTTATGCGCCAATGGATGAATAATGTAAAAACAATCTAATTTTTTACATTTCTTGTAGATAGTGATGAATATGTATAAACAGAAAATCAGTATTAATACATATAACATTATTGTATGGTAATAGATACTCTGTGATATAAATTCTTTATTTCATGTTTTATCTGATAATGATATGCTTTTATCATAAATATCATATATTGTGTTTACCCCTTGCGATTTTAAATGACCCATTATAATTTTTAAATCTTCCTTACTTGCTACGTGTTTTAATATGTCTAGACTAGTTGTCCAATTTTCTAAAATCTAAATTATAATTAAGTGATTGAGAAGGTACTAACAATTCTCGTGAGGTATATCCTTTACAATTCGAGTCTAATGTTAATATCCCAGTTCCTTTTATTTCTAACGTGGTGGTTAGTGCGTGACAAGTTACTATTTATTGTTCGTTTTATACTACACATAACCATTTATTACTATCTTTAATTTTATACATTATTGAATGGCTTAACTTAACATACATTAATTTACATTTTTCACTTTTTGTATTTGGATTAATCAATAATGACATCTCACAACTTATATTACCTGATTTAACTAAATTAATCTGATGTTGTGGACATAATATAAAATTATTTGTTTTCTTACATTCTTTCAATTGAGAGTGTGAAAAAGTTGTATAATATTCTTTCGTATCCCTTAACGCTAAATAACCTACCCCTGGTTTTATATAAATAAAAATATCATTATTTGGTACCTTAACTGGCGATGGTAAAACATTATATAATCTTAATTCATTTTGACTAACAATAGGTATTTTAATTACAAATACTAAATTCATATTTTTAAAATATATAGTAATGTCAGATAATTGTAATAACTCTATGGCTTCACGAGTCGTAAATCCTACTGGTAAGTCTTTTCCTGAGGGTAATGTCATTTTTATCTGTTTTAACAGAGTGATCAGACAATGTCCGATAATAAACTTATGTCTAATGTATATTGATCAAACATTCCATTAATTAATAAAAATTGTGTTACAAACATTTGTTGATAGTAAATTGCCTCTGTAACATTATTTAGTTCCGAAATCTTTTTTTCCGTATCCCCTATTCTTTTTGAAATTATCTGGCCCTCCTCAATTATCTTATGATTAAAATCCTCAATTCTTTTAATTCCTAATTTTATAATTCTCAATTTCTTCTCTGTCTCATGCAATTTATCACTATTCAATATTCAATTAAACGTAGTAGAAGCTTTAGGGAAGATTTCGGATACAACAAAAGATTTAAAAATAAAAAGTGAAACACATTCTTTAGCCAAAGAAATATGTAGCTATGAATTTATTTTAAGTTTGATAATATGGTATGATATTTTATGTGAAATAAATATTGTAACTTGTAAGTAAGAGTCTACAGTCAGTAAAAATTGATTTAGATGTTTCAGCAAGTCTGCTAAATAGTTTAATTATATTTTTGGAAAATTATAGAGAAAATGGATATACATTAGCTAAGGTTAAAGTAGAAGAAATAATATCACCAATGGGAATTGAAATAAAGTTTAAAAAAAAAAACCAAAATGTTTGATTATGAGAATATAGATGATTCTTTGGCAACGAGGAAGAAAATTTCAGAGTTTAATACAATTATATGCATTATATTATACTAGGTACTATCCAAACGGACCCGGACGGACCTGAAAAGAAAAACGATGAGACAAGAAGCCGATGTACGTTACCCTGTAGTATTGTTCAGACATAAATCGTTGGCATTGTTCTTTATAAGCATGCCTTTTCAAAAACGCAATCAAATATTTTGATTTGACTATTTTTACCCACGGAGGTGGTGATTACCTTGTTATGTTAGGCAGTCCACCACTGGTAAATTATTTGTACTAAATTAAAAGGCTTATTACACTACTAATATATTAAATCATAATAATAAAAGATTTTATGTAAGAGTCAATAGGGCACTACCGATATTTTAAATTTATGGGTGAGCAAGAATTCGCAGGTGTCACGCCCTATGTAAATGATGAATTCGAACTACGATTACTGTATAGAGTATAGACTATGGTTCAGTAAATTTCATATTTTGCAGCAATTCAGCATACTGATGTTTGTATGGAATAATTACTTTCGGGTACAATGATTTGCCATTGATTTTCACAATAGTATTGTTCACAAATAACCCGTCGAGTAATCAAATATAACGTCATGCTCCGGACCCTATCACGTGTAGACGCGCGTTTTTTTTATTTTAGAGATTTCAATTTACCGTTTTTCTATACCTTCGAGTTTTGCCATTTCGCATCGTTTTTCACTCTCGTGACTGCTACAACAGTTTTGTTGTCAAACATTTCGCGCGAAAACAAGGAAACATCGACACATTGTGCTCTACGTATATATATATTATATATGTATATGTTACCGTTAAAACCCAAAATTTGTCAAAACTAGTTTTCACAAATCAATTTCGTCAAAACTAGTTTTGATTAGTTAAAACTAGAATTAACCAGGATTTCAATGTTGATGTCACAGTTAAAACCAGAAACACATCAAAACTAGTTTTAACTAGTTAAATTGGAGAATTAAACAGAACTTCAATATATTGATCCTATTTTTAAAGTACAATTCAACTAAATTCAGACCGGAAATAATTTTTTTATTTACTACCTAATTACTTATTTTATAATATTTAGTGGATGAGGAGGTGATAAAAACGGCTGTATGGAAAATACAAATAATAATCTAGGTGTGAAACAAATTGCTGATTGTGTAAAGAAAAAGTACAAATGCTACATAACTCCTAATACTACGATAGTTTGCCTTGTCAAACAATCAATACAAATATACTAGTATCGACATTGAAATCCTGGCTAATTTTAGTTTTAACTAGTCAAAACTAGTTTTGACGAATTTCGAGTTTTAACTGTAACATAAACACCACGACAGCACTGCGCAGTGTTCCGATCTCGGCTACTGCCGTTCGTATGAATTACGAGCGCGAGCTCCCGCATTGTTTGATATCATTTTGCTGTACGCATTATGCGCGAGCCGGGAAAAATGCACACGACTTTTTTATTATCAGGCTTATTGTTTTTTACACGTTGCTACTACGAGCACGGGCGGTGGAGGTCGGCGCCCGGATCCCCGTCCCCCGAGCTCGAGATCCACTCGTTTCCCGCGTGCACGCACAATACTTACTAATATATATTATTATTTATTTGTATGACGAAAAAAAGAAAAATACGTATCGGGTACGTTTAACGCGCACGTTTAACAAGACGACGAGTGGGCTCGTCATTAGCATGATTTGTCTATATGATTGTGTACACGTATACGCACGAGAGCGATGCGTCTCGAGTGGGATAATTTCGACGGAATATTATACGGTTTTTTTTTATTTTATTCTAGAGTATGATATAATACACAGTCTTTGTATTATGTATATACGCGATGTAATTTAGCTCCATATTATTATTCGAGTAAAACACAATGAACGCACGCGACGAGAACGGCAGCAGACGACTCGAGCAATATTCCGCTTTGTTCCGAGTGGCGAAAAAAAATATACACCAATACGCATATTAGACATTTACTCGTGCACGTGAACGGTTCAATATTTTCATACGCACACACGTGGGAGCAGTAAACACGTCTGATAATAACTACACGGGGGTTTTCTTCTGCGGATACAATTTCGTGCTATAACTAATTACTTATTATTACCTATTGTTGACGACCTAAATATCTCAACATTGTTGCATATTAAACGCGTCCGTCTTTTATCAAAAACGTGTTTGCAATATCGTTAAAACTTGAATTGCATGTAATATATTAGCACTTGCGTTTACATACATTTACAAAAACAAGATTTCGAAACGATTTTTCGCATGGATCCGTACTTTTGTTCGCCACCATTCTGCGATACACTCTTCCTTTGTGTTTCGAAATTGCAATAAATGCCGTCCATTTCCAAGAACGTTGTAGATTGTTAAGTAAACTGTTGTCCATAGCAATATAAAGTGTGTTCAGAAGTGTTCAAGTTTGTCAATAATTGGTTAAAACCCGGTGCTACAACATTTTCATGAGTTTTTTGTAAAATGTTCATGATATCCTTGTAAACAACGATGAATAATATTTTACAGAAATGATCCTCTAAAGAGTAATTCGTGTTTAAAGAATAAAGTGATAAGGCATCATAAAACATTTTGATCTTTTTTACCACTCTAAGAAATTTTAACTTCAGATAGCAAAACACACAATTTTAAAACTATTAAAACCATAATATCACTGGCATTCCACTGGTCATAATCTTAAGCACTGTTATGATTTTTTTTCAAACCAAAGCAAAGTTTTTACGCATAAAAGTGGAAAATTGTAAGTTTTAGTTGGTTTGTTGAGTACTTAAAAATACGTAATTGAACTCACTATATGTAATACTTGAATTATTGAACTAAATTTTAACTAAAATGTTATAATTTTTAATCGAATATAGTAATTTCTTATTTTACAATCTACAAGAACAATCGTAATATCACGGTCAAATATCATGCGTAGGTAATGATAATAACGAGTAATTTGAATCCCACTTTAAATCGAGCCAGCCGACTTTTTTTATACTGCGGTTGTGTACAGCTTTGCAGATAATACAGCCTACATGATTTCAAGCTAAATTTGATATATTCTGTTGTCACGGCAGTCACGGGTTTTTACCGGTTGGGGTTAGTACAATTTTTTTTTTTAATTTTTACAAGATATATACAATCTGTAGCCTTAGGTACAATAATAATATGTGCTAATAGAATATGATATTAAAATTTGAAGAAAGAAGTCACCCAGTGGTGACACTACCAGTTGATTAGTTTTATTTTAAAATTTAAGATTTTTTTAGCTTAGTGGATCTCTGTACCATTTTCTTTTTAAACGTCTTGGGGGATTACCAGTAATTGAGAGCGAGCATAAGTTAGATATAAGGGAGTTTGGATGTGAGGAAAGTCTAGCATGGTATCTTTTGAAGTAAGTTTTGGCTTCTTCTTTAATGGTTTTTATTTTTAGATCAGAATGGAGACTTTGATTAGAAATGTAAGGTATGGCATTAGTGACTTTGCGTAGGTTTTTATTTTGAACAGTTTGAATTTTATTTAAATTAGTTTTTTTTGCATTACCCCAAAGTTGAAGGCCATAGGTCCACATAGGCTTCATAAAGGATTTATAAATTTGAAGTTTTGTTTTTAGTTTAGTGTATTTATTGTTTGAAATTAGTGGGAGTTAGTACATCCGGGTGCAAATCATTGTCTTCGAATGCAAACGGTGCCGTGCACACAATCGGATTTCCATCTCTTGACTGACTGACAATAATACGAGCGGCTGACAAGTGGAAATCAACTCGACGTACGACTCGGACGCGGCGGCAGCGACAGCGGCGGAGTCAAAACTACTAATCTCGTGGGTTATTTATGTAGCGTCTCGGGCGGGTGTCCCGACGACGGTAGAGAGAGACGGAGAGAGAAATTATGGGGCATAGAGGCGCGCTGCGGATAGAGAAAACTGTGTAAATAACGTTCGACGCACATATGCACACAAATCCTTTCGGGTTACTCACTTCACGTGTTTGTGAGCGCGCGCGCGCGTATTAAATCAGTATCGTTACATGGTACATAAATTATATTACGGGTATAGAATTACAAATGTTCAATTCGAGGTCGGCCGACGTTGCTCCTCTGACGTGTCCTTACAGCGTTTCTAACAATATTACGTATGGAAATCCTAGAGCGCGTGCGGTTTAGTTGTTGTTTGTCTAGACATATAATTTCGTTGAAATTATGCTTTTATCGCGACGAGCGATATTAACGAAACCGATGGAATCGATATAAAATCCGAAGTCGATATGGTCATAGATTAAATATACTACATGTATGCTTAATCTATGCCCATACTATATACACAACCCAAAATGTCTTTATAAAATGTAGAGATACAGGACAACATTATAAACATAAAAAATTGAAAATACTATAAACAATACATTTCAAATTTTTATATATCGTTTTATCTTTACTAAATTTAAAGTACCTTAAACACTTGTCATTAATGTTGATGATTTCAAATATTCATAGTAACTAAATAAAATATTTTCAGATGATTTAAGGAATGTACAACTTCCTTTAAATTAATTGATGATATAAAGGTTTGTTACAAGTAATTACAATATTGATAAAGGTAAAAACAAATTGGGAAGGAAAATTGTTTATTATAATGTAAATAATGTATTAAAAAAATTAAATGTACAGTAAATTTGTAGATACATTACAAAAAAATATAATTAATACCGCTTTTTGTACGGGAAACTTCTATTACCACCTCGGGTGGTATTTTTTTGTTTTCTTACATAACCATTATTGCGCTTTTTAAAAGCAGTTAACACGGTTTTGTCAATTGAACAAAATCGAAGTTCACGAGCTTTAAGTTTGTCTTCTTTTTCACTCTAAAAAAAAATAGAATATTATATAATAAATAATCCAGTTAATACAAAACAATAAAAAAATTAGAAACAAAAATTCTTAATCATATAAATTAAAAATTATAAGTATCAACCATGCCACAAGACCGTAGCCAGCATACATTTTTTTTTTTGGTGGGGGGAGGTTTAAATTATAAAGATGTATTATGAAGAAAAAAATCTCTACAAGATCTGTTTGATATAAAATTGATATAATAATTTTTGATATAATAATTTAAATAATAAAAATTTTTATATAAATGAAGTTTATGCAACTTAACAAATCATAATAGGACTTTAAAAAAAAAATTCGAGGGTGGTTTGAACCCTAGAACCCCCCCCCCTCTTGGCTACGGCCTTGAATTTCCACATTTCACTCTAATAGAGTCTAATATAATAGCTAGACAAGTGGTATAATTTTAGATTCTTTTTATAGCATTAACTTGAAATATTCTCTGAAAAACAAACAATGTTCTTGATACATAAAATGGCTCTTCAAAACTATATGGAAGCATATGTCCACTTACATATATACATGCACACATAAAATTATACAAACAAACCAGATATATAACTATGATTGTACAATATTGATAAATATTGAACATTCAACATTAAAGTAACAACCACTAAATATTTTTTGCAGTTATTAAAGATATTTCAAATGTTTACAAAAAGCTTCCAGTTCTAATTATATTGGAATTGTAAAAATGTAATCACAATATTTATATTCGGTTCATATAAATGAATATTAAAATATTAATTAAACTCTTTGTAATCTTCATGAACTTGTAATTATAGCACATTAACACTTTTGATGCTATATAACTAATTTGCAATGTTCATTGAGCTGTACAGTTATTGTAAATAAACTTGAATTTAAATTATAAATATATTATACATACATCATGTAAGGTTTTAGAAACTGTTTCACAAAATCTCTCAGGGCTCATTTTCATATTATCATTGTCAACATTGGCAACTGATTTCTAATTAGAGAAGGTAAATTGAATATAATAAATAAGCAACAGCTATTATAATAATTGATAAGAAATAGTGATATCCTACATACTTGATCAGTTACAGCAGCAAATTTAATTAATCGAGCGAATTTTTTGTCCTCTGATGCTACATTTCCGAACCTTTTAATTCTCAATTGTATTCTCTAAATATAATGTATAATAATAAATTCTTTATTCATTTTTTATTTATTTTTACAATTTACCTCAGTTTGACTAATTGCTTCAATTTCACCTAACTTAATAATGCGATTTTTTTTAATTGATTCTTCAATTTCATCATTAGTTTTTCCTTCTTCTTTAGTTTTTATATCATCTCCATTCAGCATAGTCACAGAAGAACGTTTTAAAGTTACCTTTTTAGGTTGAATTACCTAAATATAGTAATTATAATGTTGATCAGTTCTAATTAATATAACAAACTAATAATATATATGGTATTCATTAAACAGATTTAATAAATAATTTAAAAAAAAAATTCCAAATTTAAGTAAGAGTATAAGACTATAAGAGTATGGTTGGTGACGTAGTATAGAGCTTTTGTTATTTGCCGGAGACATTTGGATAGAAATGTTTGTATTTTTTTTTTAATTTTATAGAGTTTAGCAGCTCTCCAAAGGTGTGAGCCTATAGGTCCATATAGGTCTGAGGAACGTTTTGTAATTGAGATGTTTTGACATAAGAAGGTAGTGTAATTGGCAGGAGCGGTTGTTTAAGATAAGGTGCTTGTGATGGATGTGGGTTGCCCAAGTTAGTAGGCGATCTAGGTGTAGGCCTAGGTATCGGATATTTAGAGCAGTCGGTAGATGATCCTGATTTTACGGGAAAATTTCTGTTTTCTAAATATGATTTGAATAAAAGATAGTAATATGGGGGAAGGATAGATTATAGTTTGAATAGAAGGCCTTGGTGCCAGACTCTATCGAAGGCTTGTGCAATATCTAGGAAGGCACCAAGGCATTAGTTGTTTTTCTAGTGTGTAGGCAATTTTGTCAACCAGTAGAGCAAGACCAAGCGGTTTCTTTCACAGATCTTGTCAGGAGATTTACAGCTTCAATCTATATCAGTGTTTCCCAAACTTTTAACTTCACCACCCACTTGAAAATAAATCCCACAGACGCCCCTCAAAGAAAAATGTATTGGTACTTGCAATGAAATATTATTTATTGTTTATAAATAAGAAGGTACATGTTTTATTATGAAATATATTCGATACGTATAAATAAAAAAAAATTATCTTGATGAGATGGATGTATCTGGTGTTTTGTAAAATATCATCTCTAGTTTTAATTAAAAAATTAAAACAGTCAATGCCCCTTTTTTAATCTAATTCCCTCCAATAAAGGTTTCTGGTCAAAATTGTGTACACAGAAACAAAAAAAAGAAACACACACATAATGATAAAACCAATACATTCCACACAAGACCGTAGTCGGCATAACATTTTTTTTTTGGGTGGGGGAGGAGTTTAAATTATAAAGATGTATTATGACGAAAAAAATCTCTACAAAATCTGTTTGATATAAAATTGATATAATAATTTCAATAATAAAAATTGTTATATAAATTAAGTTTGTGCAATTTAACAAATCATAATAAGACTTTAAATATAAAATTATAGAACCAAACTAGATATATAAATATAAATATATATAACCATGATTGTACAATATTGATAAAATATTGAACATTCATCATTAAGTAACAACCACTAAATATTTTTTCCAGTTATTAAAGATATTTCAAATGTTTACAAAAAGCTTCCAGTTCAAATTATATTGGAATTGTAAATATGTTATCACAGTATTTATATTCGGTTCATATAAATAAATGTTAAAATATTAATTAAACTCTTTGTAATCTTCATGAACTTGTAATTATAGCACATTAACACTTTTGATGCTATATAACTAATTTGTAATGTTCATTGAGCTGTACAGTTATTGTAAATAAACTTGAATTTAAATTATAAATATATTATACTTACATCATGTAAGGTTTTAGAAACTGTTTCACAAAATCTCTCAGGGCTCATTTTCATATTATCATTGTCAACATTGGCTACTGATTTCTAATTAGAGAATGTAATAATTAATTATAAATTATTACAATATGCTTATTAAATGTAAATTGTACAATATGCTAAAGACATTTCTTAAATATTATATAGTTTGAATATAATAAATAAGCAACAGGTATTATAATTTTTGATAAGCAATAGTGATATACTACATACTTGATCAGTTACAGCAGCAAATTTAATTAATCGAGCGAATTTTTTGTCCTCTGATGCTACATTTCCGAACCTTTTAGCTCTCAATTGTATTCTCTAAATATAATGTATAATACTAAATTCTTTATTAATTTTTTATTTATTTTCACACTTTACCTCAGTTTGACTCAATGCCTCAACTTCACCTAACTTAATAATGCGATTTTTATTAATTGATTCTTCAATGTCATCATTAGTTTTAATTTCTTCTTTAGGTTTAATATCATCTCCATTCAGCATAGTCACAGAAGAACGTTTTAAAGTGACCTTTTTAGGTTGTATTACCTAAATATAGTAATTATAATGTTCTAATTAATATAACAAACTTATAATATATATGGTATTCATTAAACTGATTTAATACATAATTTGAAAAAAAAAACTCCAAATTTAACTAAATATATTCGATACGTATAAATAAAAAAAAAGTATCCTGATGAGATTGATGTATCTGGTGTTTTGTAAAATATCATCTTTAGTTTTAATTAAAAAATTAAAACAGTCAATGCCCCTTTTTTTAAATTAAATGCCCTCCAATAAAGTTTTGAACTTCCAAAATCATACTTAAACATAAAATAAATAGTATTAGTTAATAGATGTAAAAACTATATTAATGTTAATAAATACCTCTAGAGCGTCATCTTCATCAAGAGTGTTGTGCTCATCCAGCACAGTGTCCTCGATATCTGAAACTGAATTTTCGTTGGTTTTCTAAACCCTATATCTGGTATTAATTTTTATGCGTTACAAACCTGAAGATTCCGAATGATTCATCAAACGATCGATTAGCTCTTGTTTTTTTCCTACTGTACTCAAACCTCTTACTTTCAACTCTTTCTTCAGATCATTAACCTAAAAAAAATTTTTAAATAAATTTTTAAATCTTAAATCATAATAAATATCTTTATCAAGTTCCAAAAACTCAAACATTAAAAGAAAGAGAGAAAGTAAAGACACTATATTTTTCAGGTGCTATTCCAGAAATATTTTCTAGAAAAAGACTTGGTACAAGAAGTTTTTCTAAGGGTGGAAATAAATAAAATAAAATTATACATAGGAAAACAGTTGTTTTGAAAAACTATCTTAATTTGGGATTTCTCTCCCCATATATTTCCACTTTATATAGTTTGATTTTAATTACATTTTAGGGGGCTATAATATTATATTTATCTTGTCAGGAATTACCAGTTTTCATTTAAATTACCAGTTATTGCAACTATACTGTAAATATACCTATAATATTTTATTATGTAATTAATACAATTTTTTTTGTGGACCTATGATGAATGGACCTGCTATTTTAGTTTTTAAGGGGTAAGAGTAAGACTCATGATATTATAGAATCTAGAAATTTGAGAATTTGGCTACACACTAACAGGTAACATCATACACAACTTATATATTATATATTTTTATTCAGTCCAATCGATAGAGCCAAACTTGATTTTTGTGAAGGAATATTTCTCTTAATATTACTAAAATAACCCAGAATAGATATTAAGAAAATAAGTAGAGGTTTAAAATTAAATAAGAATTGTATATTATTAATTTTTATACAATTATTTATACCTAGCAATGGATATTTAAACACATTTTCAAAATGTCAAATAGTTCTAATTAAATCAAATGATAAGAACGAAATTTGTTGTATACAAATAAATCCATAATTAATTAGAAGGAATCACCTCAAGGTTTTTATAATAAGATACCCATAGGACCAATCAAATCACAAAGAACAACTATTAAACAGTTGAAACATTGAAAAGGAAAATATTCTGAATCATTCGTGAAACCTCTATGAATAGCCATAGAAAAAGGAACGACTAAAAAATAATCTATTTTCAAAAACAATGATTCACTATCACCATCAACATAGATACAAAAAATAAAATTAAAATAAATACAACATATAAAATGAATAAGGTAATAATTGCTACTGACGATCGGTTAATAATTAAAATGACATTCTCACCTTAATTTTTCCGAATTCTTCCAGTTTATTGTCATTACTTGTATCTGACATAATTAAATGATTGTCAAAAAATACCAAAAATACGTAAAACTCAGTACGTGAGAAAAAAAATAAGTGGAAATCAGTAAGCTTAACGCGATGAAACAATAATATGTGCGCGAAAGTATAACTGAAAATAATGCAAACTTAGAAAAGTGTAAAGTACGCGAACGCGACTACAATACGTGAGGAACAAAATTAGAACAAAATTCTGTTTCAATAAGAATTAACAAATGCGTGCGGTATCCGTGAGACGTTTGTTTATAGTTTATACATATTTTGTTATACCAACGATTCATATCTGTTTATTTGTACACATCAATTAACATATTATATGTACAAAATTACGTTTGCGATGTATCATGTTTTTTTCGAAATGATATGAAATGCTTTTTATTGTCAAAAATGAATAAAATTCAATTTAGAAAGAAAAAAATTAATACCTACTTATTATTTGTAAAATAATTTATAGGCATGTATCATACGTATTGTTTCTCGTCGTTATTCTACAACCCTACTAGTCCACCACATGAGGATCTTTTCATAAATATTGATTCTTAACAACCCCTACGCGCCGATGCGTAGGTAAAAATAAGGGGGGGGGGGACACATAGCTCATCTGAAATCCTTCGGAAAATGTTTGCGTTGTACATTTGTGCATGCATTGTATGGTACGTACTACGTATACAAGATACAATAACCGCTTGTTAAATTAACATTTTTCATCTCCACACTTGTCTCGTCCAAAATACACGCATGCGTACAATGCAAAGATTATCGATACGAGGAGAAGTATAAAAATGTATGCATCCCTTCTCACATCTCGACCGTTGAAGCTGTGCAACAATACCTTTTCCAAGTGATTTTTTTCAAGAAGACAAGTTTCAAAATTATTCTCAAACAACGCTTAATATACTCCGCTGAACAACCCCTTTCACCCCCCCCCCTCCCCATATTTTCAGTTTAAAGTCGGAAGACGTTTCCAATCCCTCGTGTACGTACCAGTGATTAGACTGGGCAACCCGCCGAACGAAATCGTATTACAAACATGTACTCGTAGGTACACAGCCCACGTGATAAAAACGCCACATTTCTATAGAGGTGCATTCATTTTTGTACACGTGTGAACGTCATGCCCAGGCGAATAGAATTCGATGGAGTTGCGCCATAGAATAGATAACGTACGATGTGTAATCGACATTTTCGGTTCTTGTTTCCGAAAAAAAAAAATCAAATGCAATATCCGGTTCGCGCGTTAAAATCATAAAATAATATATGCGGTGTTCGAGTACGCGAAACGGGAAAATAAAGAAAAGAACAATACGTTTTTATCATCTCTGTATGACGTTTTGATGATTTAATTAATCGTACTGCCTGCAAAAAAAAATTTAATATTTTAATATTAAACGGTTTTTTTTCTTTTTCAATCATTTATAGTAGACATTCGCTGTAGTATAAAAATATCTGCTGCCGATGATGATCGTAAACAGATCGCACACTGGTCGTATTTTTATTTTATTTTATTTTTTAACTTATAATAATATTATGATATTTGTTGAGCTAACCATTTAACCTCCAATTTCAATTATTGTTGTTCGTTTTCTTTTATTAACTATTTATATTCGTGTTTATTTGTTGTTTATTAATTATTATTATTTATATATTGTACTTAAATATATAAACAATTTTAATATGTATACATCTACTTTTTTTTCATACATGTTAATACATTTTGTAAATGTATTTCTCCTTTCAATAAAAATGATTTTATCCACCTCGCCAACGCTATTATAATATATGTTGGTGCCGTAGACCCAAGGGTAACAACAATATAGATACGAGTAGTGTCAATCAAGTAGTGAATGCAACAACTTTACGTTAAAACTTAACTTTATTGAACACAGTGTAATACAATATCGATAATGACCATCTTTTAATGATAAGCTTTTATCATAAATATCATATATTGTGTTTACCCCTTGCAATTCTAAATGACCCATTATAATATTTAAATCTTCCTTACTTGCTACGTGTTTTAATATGTCTAGACTAGTTGTCCAATTGTCTAAATTATAATTAAGTGATTGAGAAGGTACTAACAATTCTCGTGAGGTATATCCTCTACAATCCGAGTCTAATGTTAATATCCCAGTTCCTTTTATTTCTAACGTGGTGGTTAGTGCGTGACAAGTTACTACTTGTTGTTCGTTTTCTACTACACATAACCATTTACTACTATCTTTAATTTTATACATTATTGAATGGCTTAACATAACATACATTAATTTACATTTTTCACTTTTTGTATTTGGATTAATCAATAATGACATCTCACAACTTATATTACCTAAATTAACTAAATTAATCTGATGTTGTGGACATAATATAAAATTATTTTTTTTCTTACATTCTTTCAATTTAGAGTGTGAAAAAGTTGTATAATATTCTTTCGTATCCCTTAACGCTAAATAATCTACCCCTGGTTTTATATAAACAAAAATATCATTATTTGGCACCTTAATTGGCGCTGGTATAACATTATATAATCTTAATTCATTTTGACTAATAATAGGTATTTTAATTACAAATACTAAATTCATATTTTTAAAATATATAGTAATGTCAGATAATTGTAATAACTCTATGGCTTCACGAGTTGTAAATCCTACTGGTAAGTCTGTTCCTGAGGGTAATGTCATTTTTATATCTTTTAAACTTTCGACTTTCGCTGGTGATGGAATACTAGAGTGTATTTTCCCAAATTGTGCTGAGTGGACAATGCCCGATAATAAACTTATGTCTAATGTATATTGATCAAACATTCCGTTAATTAATAAAAATTGTGTTACAAACATTTGTTGATAGTAAATTGCCTTTGTAACATTATTTAGTTCCGAAATCTTTTTTTCCGTATCCCCTATTATTTTTGAAATTATCTGGCCCTCCTCAATAATCTTATGATTAAAGTCCTCAATTCTTTTTAATCCTAATTTTATAATTCTCAATTTTTTCTCTGTCTCATGCTCAATTTATCACTATTCTTTTCCTGTAATTCTGCAATCTGTTTAGAATGCTCGTATCCGCAACTCATGTCACAAAGTCCATATAAAACATGCATGGCTTTATCCACAAAATCAAATATCGATCTTTTATTTCTCTTTTGATATCCTAGCGCACTATACAAATATTCTTGTTCCCCCTTCAGCCTAGCTGATATACCATCGTTCTGTTTCTTAAAATTAAGACAAGATTCCTCCATCACTAAATGTGCCTTATTATGTTTTGAAGTAATATCTTGACACAACGTGTAAGTGTAATTTATTATTCGGTTTGCAATTATTTCATTACTATTGAATGTACTCATATTATAATATGTCACAAGGTTCCAATGAGATACCGCTAGTTTTAGTGTGCCCTGATGCTCAAAATAGATACCTGCCTTGTATTGATTATCAAACTGAGTTGACCAGGTTGTTGTTAGGAATGTGAAAAATATTCTGAAAATTGCATAAGGATAGTATATGAAAGTAAAAATTGAAGTAAAATATTCATATATATATAATATATATATAATAATAAAAATATTGTTTTCTATTTCAATAAAATAATGTCATGTCATCCATGTTAAATAATTCTACGTGATTTCTTTCTTCTCGTTATCTTTAATATTTAATTAGTTTAATTATTATATTTCTTATATATATATATATATATATATATATATATATATATATTATTATATATTTTTTTTTAACCAGAAATATATACTATTTTACTAAAACTTATTGGTCTTCATTAAATATTTTTGTATTGTTTATGTGAATTTTTTTTAATTTATTACGAATTTTTATTGTTACATTGCTTTTATCATTTACTTCAATTACTTCTAACGGTCCCAACCATTTAGAATCTAATGACGTATTCGTATATTGATTTTTTGCCAAAACCCTATCTCCTACATGTATAGTTATTTTATTAACCGTTTTATCGTATCGCTCTTTATTTTTCCCTTTTCCTTCCAATAATTTTTGTCTAGCCTCCGCATTCATTTTTTGCATACGCCTTTTGATTTCATAAGAATAATCCTAATAGTTATATAACGGTTGTTCTTTACGAGAAAATGATGTAGGTATTACCGGTCTTTTCCCGAATACTAATTCATATGGCGTGAATGATGTCGCCGTATGTGGTATAGTGTTATATGTAAATTGTGCGTACCCAATGTATGCATCCCAATCTAATTGATTTTTATCGATGTAACTCCTAAGATAATTTTTTAAAGTTGAGTGCGATCGTTCTAAAGCTCCATTAGCTTGTGGATGATAAGAAGTAGTGTGCAATTTAATAATAGATAAGATTTTACATGTATTTTTGAAAACTTCCGACATAAAATTTGTACCCTGATCTGTTACTATTGAATCTGGTACCCCATAAATACAAATACAAATGTCAACGAAAGTTTGCGCTGTTGTGTTAGCTGTCGCATCCGGAATAGCAACGGCTATCGAATATTTAGTTAAATCGTCCTGCATCGTCAAGATGTATGTATTATTAGAATAAGTTTTTGGAAGTGGTCTTACTAGGTCTAAGAAAATCTTTTGAAATGGTCCCGAAGCTGTGGTCGTTATTTCCATTGGCTGTTTAATTTTTCCACCCGTCTTATTTTTCTGAGAGATCTCGCAGTTTTTGATAAACCTTTTTACTTGTTTCTTTAACCCATTCCAACTATGTTGTTCTTTTATTCTTTTTACCGTCCTAGTTACTCCTTGATGTCCTCCTAATACGTTCGAATGATATTCTTTAATTATCTCTTCCTTTTGTTTATCATTAAATTCCTCAATTAGCTCTGGTTCACATAGCTTTGTATTTACATTTGTTCCTTTAAATATATATCTAATCATGTTATGAACATTAGGTATTTCATATTTATTTATTGTTTCCATATCTATATCTAAATCGCTAATTCGATCACTTTTATAATTATCATTAATTGTTTTGAAACTGATAAATATTTGTTCTGTTACCCGTCGAACGGTAAAAGTGTTGTCTACACAATTATAAAATATGTATTTATTTTTATTAAATTGAATTATGGTATAAATTTTATTATTATTTTCATTATTTTCATGAATTTCATTAACTGTGCGTATTCGATTTGAATCTGAAGTGCCAGGTTTAGAATTATTATAATTCGATTTATAATGTTGCCCTTTATTTTGGTCTTTAAATTAAAATTTTCTACATTCGGAAATATGATGGTTCGTTTTTTTAAAATACGCGCAAATTATTTTAACTTCATTTCGTTCTCGTTTTATAAATGGAATTTGCTCTCTATTTGGTCTCGGCTGATAATTAAAATTGTTTTTATAATTATTATGGTTTTTCCTAGAAAAATTATTATTTTTATGCTCATTTTTATATGTATTTTTATTAGATTTAAGTTTATGACTTTTGTACGCTTGTTCCTCTTCTAATGCTATGGATATTGCCTCCTCTAACGTTTTTACTCCTCTTGCCTTAACAATATTTCGTATTGGCGTAATTAAACTGTTTATAAATATACTCAACGCTTCTCCTCTAACTACATCTGATATCACTTTTGCTGTTCCCGCACTTCTATTTTCTACCTGTGCATGTGCACGTTAATTCGTGATAAGCTTTTTCGATTCTACTAGTGTAATCACTAATTTTTTCTCCTCTTTCTTGCTCGATAGAATTTAATTTTAATTGTAAATATGAGATTGAACGCCCCTTATAAAAAGATGCCTTCAAATTTGCTTTTAATTCACCAATAGAACCTATAGTTTTTTATTTAATTGCTTCGCCTGCTTTGCCTGACAATGTACTAACAAGTGCTTGTAACACTATTACAAATTAAAATATTTTCCTTTTTAATAGAATGCTCTGAATTATATATAATGCTCTGACAGATAAAATATTTTTAATAAAATGCTCTGAATAATGCTTTGATATATTTATGTAAAGTATAGTTACTCTTACACTGCTCTGTTCATTTTGATATGCCTTGTTCGTAAGTTGTTCTTCTTGAGTTGACACGAGTTCTTGAAGTTGATATTTCCTTAGATTAAATATACTGTATATTTAATCTATGATAGCTTTAACATAAGAGTCAACTAACCTATTGGCTTTTGTCAGACATAAAGTGAAGAGAGCACATTATCTGTGTTTTGTTGGTCGTATTTTTACAATATTTGAATTTTCAAGCTATAAATAACTAATGATAGTATGTGAAATATTCACTATTTAAAAAATTCATAAATCGCATTAAACTGTCGGAAAAAACCGACCAACAAAACACAGATAATGTTCTTCCCTTTAAGTTTGTTAATAGATAAGTTTATTCTAATGTTAAAGCAACACTGCATTTGAACTAATGTGATATGTTGTACAAAAATAATAATCGTAAAACAGATAAAACACATCGTGCGTTGTGATCATTTATAGTTTTGGCATCGTTATCATACCAATATTATACGAATAATGACGATTATTATCACCTGTCGACTGTGATGAATGTAAGGTGCGTTATTACCTGGCACCCCAAAGTCGAAATTTCAGAAAAAGTTTTTAACCAGTTGCTGCACCACGATTTATACTAATTGGTACGAACAATTTTATA
Source organism: Periphyllus acericola (assembly GCA_949715065.1). NCBI lineage: Eukaryota > Metazoa > Arthropoda > Insecta > Hemiptera > Aphididae > Periphyllus > Periphyllus acericola. Next base: position 34,010,345 of record OX454267.1, on the reverse strand, counting down.
ATTTGTACCCAAATATTTATCCCTTAAAAATCGATTTTAACTGTGGGTGCTGAGATAAACCCCACCAATTGGCTTCTTAATTTTTTTTTTTCAGTTTGTACCATCATTTTTAGATTTTATATTATGTCAATTTCCCTTTCTTATACCAATTTAGTGATTAATTAATCATATGTATCAGCTAATTAATTCTGAACGACATTTTTATAATTTCTTGAGAATAATTTTATTGTTATAACCATTTTTGAATTTTTTGAAAACAAAATTATTTCTGAGAAAAATGTCCATAAATAAATTATTTGGGTTTTAATACACGCCAAACACTTTGCTTCGAAATTTCCACTAACTACTATAGCGATTTGTCTAGTTTTTTTGTCTTGGACACTACTGTCTACCAGTCTCACAAAACTTGTTGACAACGTGTTTTAAATTTGAATATGAGACTTTTCGACTTGCACGTTTCTGTAATTGGAAATGATTAATAATTTTTTTTTAAATTACGTAAACTTTTAAATGCCTTTTTTAACGTACTTTAAATAATTAAATGTAAATAATTACAATTTTTTCCCGGATGGGTAACACTCAACTGTCTAGACAGTTTTCCCAAGACATTGGTTGAATCGTATAAAAAAAATTATCTTGCGACGCTCTTAATCGAATGCATCACACATTTAAAACACAACTTACCTACACAATAGAGTTCCTGTTGGGCTAACATTTTAAACACTAATAATATTATTAAATCTGGATTAATTTAACATCTTTTCGATGTTATTGATAACAATGGTATAATAATCGAATACTCATCCGGAACATAGATACGCTATATCGCTATCACCGGCGAACACGCGCACAACGGCAATGAGTGCACTCCTCTATCCATCCTCGTCCTATTCTTACTATTATGTTAATATTTTATGCAAATCAAATGCAATCCCTTTGTTAAAATAATTATTATTATAACCTAACAACAATATACGATTTTTTTGTCGCTGTCGTACCACGTATATACCACGTTGTTCTTCGTTTTTTCTGTATTAATTTTTCTCGCCATTGCTGCAGAAATCAGCAATTTTTACTATACTTATGTTATATTATTATTATATCATATCATTGGCCATTGCGGCATTTATCTTTATTAGTAATAAATCGTTAAAATCTCAAGCTCATCGTTTAAGTTACTTGTGTCTACTGTCCTGTTACCTACTGTCCATTGTGTGTGTCCGTTGCTGCTCGTTCCACGACATTGCCAAATCAACTGCTGCAAACTGTTTGCGTCAATGCGTGATTTTTTGAGTCATTTATTTTCGTCGTCGTTTTGTCCACCTACTCGACATCATCGTAAGTCTAAGTTAAGTTGTGCCCCGACTGTTTAATATTCACATCCGATTTTGTGCGAATTCTGCTGGTCATTGCACCATACCGATTCGACCAGTAGAGCATCCTCCCTTATACTTAAACTCTACATCCTACATTCCCTTGTACAAAGAACCTCTACTGCCGTCCGCTTCTTCTACGCCATTGCCGTCATCGGGCCGTAACTGCTGCCGCCGCCTTCACGTGGTCTATCAACATCGTGAACGGGAGTGTGTCACGTTGGGTTGCCCACTTACACCAATCTCGGAGCAAAAAATATATACATACTAAGTTGCCTACCCAAAACGAAATAAAAAAATTAAATTAATAAACCATATTTCCCAACTATTCATTTTTATCTCTCTATATACATGTGAAAGAACTTGTCCTGATCGACTGATTCATCATCGCACAGCTGAAACTACTAGGAAACCATTGGACGGGTCTGACTGAAATTTGGCGAACAGTCTGTAAAGATAGCCATTATGTAGACGTCCGATAAGAAGGGATTTTTCGAAAATGAAATTTTTAAGGGTACAACGGTTTTGTGCTCTGGGCTAGACGTAAACATTCTTTAAATTTTTGGTTACTTAGGATACGTTTTATTTTGTTTGACATGTTGATTTTAATAATTACCGATTGAGGTATAAGGTATATGTAAATTAATATAGTATTTTTCTGCCTTTTGGTGACCTAGGAAATATTTTATTTTGTTTAATATGTTGATTTTAATAATTACTAATTCAGGTAATGGTATATCGTATATGAAAGTTAATATAGTATAGTTTAATGAAAATAAATATAATTAAGTCATATTAAGTGACATTAGGTATTGTGCGATTTTTTCAACCTAAGATTAGTTTAAAAAAGGGGGGTGAAAAGAGGTAAAAGGTGTTAAAAATGAAAAAACGTTATTTTTCGGTGAGATTTTAATGAAATGTACTGCTCATAATCACGATAAGCCTATGGAATAGGTTGTGTGAACGACGAACATGCTATACTTACACCGAGAAACGACCAAGCGGCGGCTATCAATGTTACACTATTGACCTCTTTTGTGGGAGAAGACATGGTTATTACTTCGATAGACTTGGTGATCAACATAGATGACGCTAATATGTAGTGCTAGTGGGAACTATATTTGTACCAGCTCGTATTCCTTCAATTCCTGAAGATCATCCGTTCGAATTAAAATTATTACAATTTCCCCTTAAAACCTGCTTTGCATTGACTATAAACAAGTCTCCAAGGCAGACTCTCAGACTTGAGAGTAAACTCATTTTCACATGGGAGCTTTTACGTAGCTTGCTCAACCAGTAAAGAAAATATTCTATTTTTATGAGGTTTTGCAGATAACATTTGTACAAACTATATGGTCATGTGAAATGTTTACCAATTTTAGCGCTTTTAATCGTTTTAGGATAACACTATTATTTCGAGCGGTGTATATAAATTCTACCGATTCATACTATCCATTGATCAATCGACAAACCGCATTAAGCTAGAGATGCTCCCTTTTGATATATAAGCAAATTCTACGACCACTTCTTCTATATGCGGCTTCTGTATGGGGAAACTGTGCTAAGACACACTTGCACAAAATACAAGTGTATCAAATAAAGTTTTGAGGACAATAGCTAATGCGCTCCATGGTTTGTTCGGAACGCTGCACTCCAAAAAGATTTTCAGCTACCTACAACAACAGAGTACATAAAACAATTAACAATTAACTTCTTTAACCACATAAATTCTGCTAGAAGCACGAAATTCTACAGACTAAGCGACCCACCTACTACACGCCGACTCAAGCGTGGACGCCCGCACGACCTTATTTCCTAATTCAATCGTTTTCTTAATTGTAAATTTATTGTAGTGCTCATTAATTTTATGTTAGCCATACCACAGTTGCACCGGTTAAAAAACTGTAAAAATTGTAACATTATCGTTTTGTATTAAATGTATTAATACTTTTATTGTTATCTATTTTTCCAAATGTTGAATTTTCATTCAGTAAGTTTAGATTACTAAGTCAGTAAAACTTAAATAAATAGTAAATAATAAATTATAAATGTAATGTATATTTATAATGTATTAGTAAATTTGTAGTGGATCCTCTTGTTTATATATATAACTTAAGTATTGAACAAAGTAGTTTTCCTGATGCCTTAAAAGTAGCTGATGTTAAACCGTTGTTTAAAAATGGTGATAAATCGATTATGAGCAACTATAGACCAATATCCATGTTGAGCAATTTTTCTAAGATATTTGAAAAAATTATCAAAGTCAGACTGATTGCGTTCTTAGAAAAAAATAACTTATTATCGAAAAACCAGTATGGCTTTAGACCTGGGTTAAGTACTGAGGATGCTCTTTATAAAGTCACTCAGTTTCTATACAGTAATCTAGATAAAAGCAATAAATCATTAGCAATATTTTTGGACATAGCCAAGGCCTTTGATTCAGTGAATCATCAAATCTTATTAAACATACTACCTAGCTTTGGAATTAATAATTCGAGCTTAAACTGGTTTAAAAGCTATTTGCATAATAGAAAAAGTCAGTGAAAATTAATGAAGTAAATGGTAACACATATGGAATTAAAAATGGCGTACCTCAAGGTAGTGTTCTTGGACCCATTCTATTTATAATATACATTAACGAAATTTGTAATATTAATTTTGATGGGTCGATAGTTACTTATGCTGATGACACTTGTCTTCTATTCTCACACAAATCATGGGATGGAATATACGAGAAAGCCTGCAGAGGTTTCAATCAGATAATAAACATTTTAAACAATAGAAATCTATCTCTAAATGTTGATAAAACTGTGTTTATGCCATTTTCTATTAATAAAACAGACGGTAACTTCAATACTATAGCAGTACATGGCTGCGTCAATAATAAAATATGTAATCAGGAAAACTGCAAAATAATTAAAATAGTTCAAAAAATTCGATATTTGGGGGTTATATTTGATAACAACTTAAAATGGAATTTTCATATTAATAATTTAGTAGGAAAGCTACGTTTTATTACATATAAATTGATCAAACTGAAAAACATAGTACCTAAACAAACAATGAAAATAGTATATTTTGCACTATATCAATCAAATTTCCAATATGGTCTATTGGTATGGAGTGGACTTCGGGATAACATATTAAATGCACTAGTAGTTAATCAGAATAATATAGTCAGAATTTGCCTAAATAAATTCACTCTAGAAGGATCTACGAAAGCCAACTATAAAGAACTTGGTGTTTTGCCAATAAGGTTATTGTATAAAAAAATTGGTATTATGTATTTGGTTAAGAAGTTTAACTTGGATGAATATTATAATAAGTTAAGCAATAAAAGAGAATTGAGGAAATTTGACTTGACTGTTAACTATACAAATAAATCTTTTGGTAAATGTTTTGTAGATTATCTTGGACCAACGTTTTTCAATTCTATGCCTTTTGAATTTAAAAAAAAAATACTTGGGGATGAAAGGATTAATATTAAAGGCTTGATATATAAATATTTATTTTTTGAGTTAAATAATGAGTTGCTATAATTTTATTTTATAATTTTATTTTATATCTAAGCTTTATATATATTAATCTATGAGGTTTTATTTGTGTATCTTAGAATAATATGTTTATTTTGTATTTATATTTGTATTTATTTTTTTTTATATAATGTACATTTTCTTGATAAAATCTTTAAAATATATTTGTATATTTAGCTTTATACGTACGTAGAACTTATACTCTATATCTATATCTTGTAAATTCTATAATAATAATAATTGTGTCATATATTATATAATAACTCTCTTTCTCCAACACAAGCTTTGCTTAAAGGAGAAAGATAATCGAAAATGTTACTTAATAATAATGTACGTATTTATGTCTTTTTCGATATTTAATAAATAAAAAAAAAAAAAAAATATAAGAAACATATGCTATAAATTATAATATTAGCCGAAGTAGTGGACGGTGACGTTTTTCGTTTGTGTACTATAGCGCGGGTACATTGTCTGAGTTCTTTACGCGAAATCAATTAACTCTGTGGGATGAAAACTTTTTGAGTTCATCAATAATTCCGGAAAATGAAATAGGCATCCGACAAGCAGTTTCACAGCTCTCCTTAATCGGTAGCAAAAGGATTAATTAGATGTGATTGTTTAAAAAAATGTATGACGAACCGATAGAAATGTCAATTCAAACAAGTGTTGTGCCAGGTGTCATAAGCTTGCACTAACAAATAATTATAATTTAAATGTAAAACAGTAATTAATATTATTATGTATACTAAAAGTTTTTTCCAATTAAATATATATATATATATACAATTTTAAGATTAGTACCTGCTATGCCTTTACTAAAATGTATAAATTATATTCAATTAAAATAATTGTTTTTTTAATATCTTTGTACTTTTACCGACAATAGTTATGTATCTTAAGATTTTCTGTATCTCATTTGTAAATCTCAAACTACAATCATAGTTCTGACTTTAATTGTACAATTTTGAATATCCTTGGTTTTACCGAGATCAATCAGTAAAGTCTTAAATGGCAGTCGGTAAAACCTAGGATTAACCGGCGAATCTTAGGTCTTACCAGTATTCGTATTTTTACCGTAACATATATATTACATATTATATCATCATATGATTTTGAAAAAATGTATCATTTTTTGTAGAATTTCATGAATACTTGAGTAAAATTTTTTTATTTTCTCAAATTATTTGTAAAATGTCGATATAATACATCTGAGTCAACAAAAAATATTGTAAACTGAAAACTAAAAAACAGTATTTTTTTATGTTATTTTCTGTTTGTACAATATCGGTAAAACCATAAATCTAAGAGTCATTGTTTTTCATTTTTACTTTTGTCTATGATTTTGATAATGATTTACATACCGTTTTATTAATTTATATTGTAGGTGCTCGATAATATATTGTATCCTTACCAAAAGTTAAATTTTATCTAAGTTTTATCTGTTTGGTAAAAATAATAAATTATTTATGATAAATTGATGAAAACATTGAATAAACATAAGCAAATCTATAAATTGACTAGAAAAAAAAACATTAATGAAATAAATAAGTCGTATTGTCATCGTATGAATTTAGTATATTATGTAATAGTCATCGCCTGTCGGTATGATTAATTTGTATTTTTTTTAGGTCAAAGATGAAACAGATAAATACAATGACGAGTTGTATTGTTTATTGTTCAAATTCAAAATTCAGTTTAGATTACACACGAATATCCTAAAAACTATCTAAACTTTACTCTTTTGGTAATTATCAATTTATATTTTTAATCTGTTTGTATTATCTGGACATAAACATAAATCTAATTATGATTATTTGTATTTATTTACTTGTGTCAATGATTTTGACTATCAACTATATACTTACTGTTAAATTAATGTAAATTGTATTCGATGATATTATCTATCCCTACCATGATAAATTACTTACCAATAAATAACTCTTAGATACTGTTCTTCATCTACATTTCATCAAAAATCATTATAAAAATGAATTTTAATTCATTACCTATTAATGTTATCATAGCATACCTAACAAGTAACACTCGTGCTAGGAGAAATTATTATTAACACGTTAACTGGATGGACTTATATAAAATCGAATAAAATAATTTATTGTTAAACAAAACCGAATTTCACGTTGACCAAATTTTTCTAAGTTTACCAAAGTTTTATTGGTGTGGTGCAAATAAAAATAATTTATGGTGAATTGATGACAACATTGAATAAACATGAACAAACCTATAAATTAAGTAGAAAAAAACAAAACAAATAAGTATGAGTCGTATTGCTATGGTATGAATTTATTATTTTAAATAGAAGAGTCATCGCTATGATTAATTTATATTTTTTAGGTCAAATATGAAACAGATATAGACAATGATGAATGCCTTCTAGACAATATTCTATAGTTTTAGTCAAATTGAAAATTCAGTTTGAATTACACAAGAATATCATAAACAGTGTCTAAACTCTTATATTCAGTTAGAGATTGTAAACTTTTTTTTTTTAAAGTTATCTAAATTAATTTTATCACAATTATTGATATAAAAATGAATTTTATAATATTATGCTCGTCGATGATACATCTGCTAGTCGGAATCAGTTATTCAAGTAATATTTTTAAAATTATAAAACGCAAATTATGTATAAACAAATATATTATCAAGGATGTATGTGACATATATTTTTGAAGACGGTAGTGTTGAACATTTTGGTTCAGAAATAACCAAAAAAATTACAACATTTTAACGATTTATTTTATTCTCGACACTGCTTTAAATGTTTTCACTTCGTATGATGAGTAAAATGTTTTCTCTTTTTGTAAGTGTTAACAGTTTGTCGGTCGGTATTCGCGATAGTCACAACTCCAAAAATGAAAACTTGAATCTTGAAAATCATAAAACCGTACAGGATTATAAGACTTAGGGTTAAAAAAACAATCGTATTATAATCATATATTACGTTCTTATAACGTATTTGTTCAATACAGTCAACTGGCATTGATGAAACATATTTGGTGTCGCTAAATTGACGTCATAATCAAAAAAAGTCTGATCACGACCGCCGACAGACATCTTTATTTAAAATCGTTGACATCGATGTTCAAAATGGTATCAATCGGGCTAGAACAGTGATGCCCCCAACCTTTTTTCTCCGGTGGGGCCACATTAGTAAAATATTGTCTTCGTGTGAGCCACTTATTATACTATAGATTTAATATTTCATTACTATGGTTTTTTTTAAATATTTTTTAAACGAGCAAATTATTTTTAGAACACAGATATAAATTGAAAAGTATTTTTCAATAAGTCAATAAAAAAAAATTAATTTTTTTCATACGCAAAAACAGCCCACGGACCACTTCTAAGGCTATGACGCGCAATTTGTGGCCTACGGGCCGTGGGTTGGACATTCCCGGGCTAGCTAACCTAAGACTATTGTATTCCCTCTGCCAGCTAGTTAATTGGTCGATAAACTTTTCGCATACCCTAGTAGTTATAACGTATAGATAAGTAATACTATAATACCTAAGTATTATAGTATTATAGTACTATATAAAAGTAGGTTTTGATAAAATATTTTGCAGTTACTAAGATCAAATGTATGTCTCATTGAAATTCATAATTTTTTATTAAATACCCCTGTTAACGTACATACTTTTAATTTGTAGGTCCCACAGACGATGGTAAGTTATTTAATTATTTATGAGTAGAAATGTGTATCAAATTGAAATTAATGAAACTTTAACATTTTTATTTAATACTTTTGTTAACGGTCATATATTTAATTTTTTAGGAACTAAAACTGACAGTAAGATATTTTTAATTTCAATTTAATGAGTAGAAATGTTATTTTCCTCAAAACTACTAAAATGCTAAGTAGGTGCTTATAACATATTTTTTAATTATAACTAAGTTAAATTGATAAATCTAAATTAAATTCATAATATTTTATTAAATACCCCTGTAAACAAACAAACTTTATTTTTTATTTAATAAGTTTAAGTGTTATTTTCTTTAAACATGTGTGAATTTTATCAATAAGAAATGGTTAATCAATCAATAAGCAAATTAAAATGTTTAACTGTATTTTTTCATTCAATTACTGACTAATCAATTGATAAATACAAAGAACAAGTAAAAAGTACCATAATTTAAGTGTATTATTCAATATACGGTTTCGATTCAGTAAGAACTAAAAAAAAAAGAAAAAATCCAATTGTTAAATAAAAAAAATGATATATGTTGAATAATTCTAGCCATAAAATGGTATCACAATTTATAACAGAAGATTTTTTTTTATACTTTGCGTGTCTCATTTCACAGAGTTCGGTGGAGTGTTTTTATTGGGATATATGTATACAATTTTTATTAAGTTGAATACACTATAGTTATTAAACAAATAGGTACTGCCCTCGATTTCAATCCAATTTATCAAGTGTTACTCGGTTTTGTCTGCCTGGTAAACATATAAATAATTTACGATGATTTACACTGTATAAATATGCTCATAATGTACGAAATAAATTAAAAAAATAAAACAATTTAAACATAAGTTAACCAAATAAACTATCATCGTATCCGAGTTTGTATTAAGTCATCATGGAATATAGGTACGCTAAGTAGACGTTATGAGGGATATGTATGTTATAACACCACGACTAGCGACGGACATTTTTACATTAGTAGACATCGATGTTCAGGTATTTTAGGCTAAAACTATTGTATTCCTATTTTTATATCAGCGTTACACTGCTCATAAATTGGTCGACCTACATTACCATGCATTGAATATTCGATGTAATATGTTTAATATACAGGAGAAAGGTGCACTAAATGGCCATGTTAAGGAACATTATAAATTAATTAATAATACTGACGCTCTGTTATCTAAGACATTTTAAAACTTTATCTAAATACTATATAAAATACGTAGACCTTAGTACCAACTAAAATATGTTCAGAGCGTAAGTCAGTTGGTTGCCTGAAGGAATAATAATCGATATTTATGAAATACTTTGTCTTAGTAGCATAATAAATACACATTTTTCATATATGTATACAAAAAGAATAGTTTGATCCTGAACATTTCTACAGGTCAAAATTTAAAAGATAATTTTTTTTTTACAAAATGTGGCACGAATGATTATCGTAAACGTTTTTTTGTTTAACAATTAAATCAAATAAACGAAATTAAATTTTGACTAAAATAGTATTAATTTCAGTAAATACATATGTTAAAATATAAATATTAGGAGTATAAAATATGTAGATGAGTTTATTTTGAATTAAAAAGTTGTCCAATTTCAACACTTTAAAAACAGATTGAAAACAATGTTATTTTTTTGTATAAGATAAAGTGCCTGCATTTAAAACGTTAATAAATTAAACGAAATATTTTTGAAAATATAATTTGGTGTTTTTTAAAGAAAAAAAACTAATGAAAAAATGTATATTAAATTATAAAATATTGATTTACATGGATGCCAATGACGTTTTAATATTTTCATATTGATATGAAGTACCTCATAAATCTACTTAGTATATTGATTTATTTATACGTGCAATAATTTTGAAAAGTAACCGAATAGTTAAAACTTAATAACTTTGCACAATTGGACTCCAAAAACATATTAAGACAACCATGTTTATAGGTAATTATGCGATTACTTTTTAAATATGAAACATTTTATGACACAACATGGGGATCTGGACAAAATAATATTTAATACTTTACACAACACAAGGTTATAACTTATAACTTATAGTATCATTGTTTACTGGTATACTATGATGATTGCTGACATGTGAAGACAAAGACGAATATGATTATTACTGTAATAGTGGACATGGACAAAAAATGTTTTATTCTTTATCATACTATGCATTATTTATTCCTTTAAATTTGTAATTTGTCATTCTATAATTTATACCTATCACTTAAGTACAATATGTTCTAGAGAAGTGGTGGGCAAACGTTTTTAATGGGGGGCCACAAAGTTTAAGAAATTCTAGAGGAGGGCCAGAATTATAGAAAAAATGAATTTTGTGTTAAAGCTTTGAATCATGATATTATAAAAACATTACAGCATTACACACAAATGTTACAAATTACCTTTTTACCTTAAGTCAAAATTAATTTAAAAACTATAATTAAACTTATACATATAAGTACATCATACATATTAATATACGAAAACTCCGTTAAGGACGCACCAAACCGAGATCCGGGAAATATATTAATATGAACAAAAATATAAATTATATACCTATTATCAATCTATGATAAATTATCATAGTATTTACTAACTAGTTCTAGTATCTACCTAAACCAAGCTGTGAGGGTACGACCGCGCCAATCCATTTATATATTTAAAATTATTTTCTTCGTTCATTTTCAGAATAATTCGGGAATTTTTTTATACTATACAGGCCATATACTATCCATGTCGATGGTCCCTCGGCGGGCCGGAGGTGGCCCGTGGGCCGTACTTTGCCCATCACTGTTCTAGAGTGATAAATTATTCCATTTTATTTAATTTTATATGGGCTTCATAACATTTAAATTGTGTATATTATATAATATATATATATATATATATATATATAAACATCGTATAATATACGGTGCACAGCTTTTCACCAAATCATTAGATATAGTTGTTGAAGATACTGAAGTGTTAATTAAATAGCGATTTAAAGACAACTATATAAAATATCAGTTTAAAAATACCATGAATCTTTTTTTTAGACAACACGGAGATTCAAGGTAAGATGTTTTATTAAATTTTAATTAATTCATCAGATATAATCTCAAAAAATGCAGATTTAATTATATCATTAAATAGATGTGCACGGTAATAAGATATTATACAATAAAATTGAATGTAAAAAAATAAATTGAATAGAAAATAAATGTTTATCACCCATTCCTAATGAACAAATCAAAAGTTGTAATTTTAAATACAACCCAACGCTCAACTGTAGTGACGTAAATCAAATGCTAAGCAGTAGAATTTTAGTCGGCTTCAGTGGCATATCCAGAATTTTTTTTTGAGGAAGGAGGTTGCAAAAATTAAAAAAATTACAATTTTTACAATAACCACACGCTATGCGAAGACATGAATAAAATTTAATTGTTTTCATTAAAAGGATTTTACTGTCAAACAATTAACACACTTATTTTATACTAAAGAAATAAATTGATGTTAACTTTTTTAGCATGTGAGGGTACGTATGTATACAATATTTAATGAACTATATCACGTGTACAAACATAAAACCGTGTGTTATGTATGATAAATAATTTTCATTTTTGATTTCCTTATGATGATAAATCAATATGAATTTTTCAGTTTTTTTCCACTTATTTGATACACTTGACCATACGTTTCTTTATTAATATTGTATTTTCACGACTGGGATAAGACTTTTTCTTATGGACATTTAAAACTAAATACTTTGTAACATAATTTAATATCGCCGATACTTGAATCGAACGGACATGATCAAAGCTACGATTTTATTCTATTCCATATTCATAAATAATATTTTGTACAATATACAATTGCATTGTGCCCTGTATATCATATTAGTTAATTAGTTTCCATGGTCCACTAATAATTTATTGTTATCATTATGTTGTTGAACAGCTACAGTAAAAAAGTTTTATTCAGGTGAGAATTTGAGAGTTGCATTTATGTTTCAAACATCAAATCAATAATAATCATTTTTTTATAATTATATGTATATTTCATTCATAAATGTGTGCAAAACTGTTTGTAAACTATATAAGTTTACATATACTCATAGAATATTATTTTCATTAGATTGCAATGATTGTAACACAGATGATAAACTTATTCAATTTATCAAACACACATTATATTACAAGGGTAAGTTAAATAAACTAGACGCATTTGTACATCGAAAAAAATCTTTAGTTTTATAAGATAATAATAGTGAACTAATTTTTAAACTATAATCGCGCAATACTATATGGTTGACTACTTGTGAACGAAAAAAATTAAAATCTTGACGAATTTTAAGTAAACCATATTAGGTATTATCAAGTTATTTCAAAGTTCAAGGATGAGACTAAGTTTTGTTTTTTTTTCAAATTCAGTTTGACCTAAAAATTTATCATGAACCTAGGTAGCTATATTTGAACCCCGAGTAGCATTCTTGGTTCAGTGAGAGATAATGATGTTTGCTGTATTGCGTGCACATCGCGTACTGAGCACCGTCAATATATCTTTCACTGCACCGTGTTTTGGAGCCATTTGAATAATACCGAACTTTAACACGGGGCGTACCGTGCAGTATTAGTGCACATCCGGTGCAAACGCTGTGTGAATAAGAAAATTATAGTTAATAACAGTAAAAATATCAAATATATTTTGATATTGTGGCTGATGCACCACCTGACCTCCATTGTTCTGTATAGCTTTTCAAAACCAATGGTACATTGATTTCTTATGTATGAGAAAACATCTTCATCTATAATATTTTGTACTCGAATTATTTGTGTTTAACTTGCGGAGTTCGATGTCTTATAGGAAACTTTTGCTTGAATCGTAAATTATTTATAAACACTTAATCATAGAGAAAACATAATATTAGTTGCCCCTTTGTTGTATAACCCCTGACCTATAGTAACTAGTTTTTTTTTTTGCAACTTATTTCATTCTAACTAAATATTATGTTATAGAAATAAATGTCAGCTTCAATGAAAGTAAGTTTATCAAGTCTAAGAAAAATCTTAACCTTTAAAACCATAGTCTAAATGTTATACACTTAGTAATTAGTTAATACTACTCGTAAACATAATGTTTATAGGGTTTCACTGATTGTACTGTTAATAGAAGCTTAATTTTCAATCAAAATGTATTTCATTAAATCGTGTAAGGTTAATGGGGTCAATTACTACCTCTTCCTTCACCAGACGAATTGTTAAGTCTCTTCATTTTATTTTTTTTTATATTTCTATTTTAACATATATCTCTAATTCAAAATCTAATAATATTTGTAATAGTTGAAATATATCACAATTTAAAATGATGAAAATAATGAATTATTTAGGCGTCAAGGTCATAAGATCAATGTATTGTTTAACGCCCAGGCCAATTATGCTTAACATTTCAAATGGGATGTGAATATGCACGTTGCACACCCTGCTCCTCGACACGGTCACTATGACGTCCACCGGGCTCAACTTTTGAACCTATCTGTCTTTTCTTCGACTTATTCTCTAACCACACACGTGACCGCGTTTACTAACGTGTGTACTTACCATTGCCTGCGATTATGAGTGTCATACGCCGTCTAACACCCGGTTTGCGACAAAAATTTAGTATTAAATTGATCCTGATCTATGAACATTATAGTATATTCTACGGACATTGAACACGGTAAGTTGATTTAATTTTCAGTCGAGTATACTTAACCTTATAATGTACTCATCAATAATACAAATAAATTATCATTTCTTATATTTATTATAACATTATCTAAGCATATTATATACGTATGTTAACAAACTCTATTCAATTATATTTATTTATTCCTGATAAAATCAGCTTCCCTTGTTGTGGGAACATGATTAATTCTCGGATACATTTTCAAGAACAATATGCATTATTCATTGCATTAATTTTATTCCCAGAGAAAAATATTTATTTAAATGAAAAATAAAATATGTATACATATATCCAGAATACAGGTGATCATAGGATGTATATTATACAAACATTTTATTGATATATGATATGTGCATAATAATTTAAATTAAAAAAATATCATGTATATTTGTATTATAGTATTATAAAATAATGTATTAGAATATAACTGTAACCTTTGAGAAAAAATAGTTACATCTAGTACGAAGTAATACTTATGAATACCAGAATAATAATTTATATCATTTTAATGACACGAAAAACAGGATTAATGAAGAGTTGTAAGTTTATTTATTTATTTTTTAGTTTGTTTAAATTGCCCTTGCAAATTTATTTCTTGCTGATAACATTTAAGTGCACCTAATGTTTATTATTATTTATCAGAATTTTAAATAAATATGATTTTGATTGATTTATCAACTTCCGTTTTAATTAATTTAATAATTTACATTGCCTTCAATAATAAATCTTCGTTTAAATGGGCTCTAAAAAAACTGAGAAATATTTTTGGTTCGTGAAAGACCAAAATAGAACCGATATGGTCACGTTATTATTTAGAAACTTATTTTTATTATTTTTATTAATATTAAATTATGAGTGAAACGAAGAATGCATTCGATTTATTAAAATGAGTGTTTTTTTGTCTGACTGAAAGATTACTCTGATATATTCAAACCATGTACTTCTATGATTGGACATTTTGTTTGGTTGGTACATTTGTGAAGTGGTTAATATTGATATTCTCTAATAAATAGACATTATTAACTGATCCTCTCGACCTCTTTCACTCAGAATCATATTTTAGAAAGCAATTGTACATTGGTTTCAAATGTAAAAGACTAATACAGCAGTACAATTCACGCACCGCTGAAACTCACCATAATGTGGAGTTTCACCCAACCTAGGAGTCTCGCCATTTCTAATTTGCAATGACACTGTTTACTTACATCACTTTCTACTGTGACATTTTTATACAATAATATCATGATTTTTTAAATACACTGAACATTTTTAAATTTAGATAGTGAGGAAGAACTTAAAACCAAAAATCTATTTGGTAATTGAATTTATCTTAAATATAATAAATATAACAAACTGAAAAAGCTGAAATGGATTTTATAAAGCAAGTTAAATCTGAAAATGTAAGATTTTGCACAAAATGTACAATGGACAATTGATAGCATATTTACAACGGGAAATTCCCAGGGGCCACCCACTTCCGATGCCCGTAAAAAGGCACCGGAGTTAAAGGTCAACAAACACAATGTATAGTAATTATTTGTATGAGTTGTTCATACCAGTTGTATGGCCCTTATAATCGAAGTTTCAAAAATTTTATATCAAAAGGGTCACCTCTAATATTGGGTTAGGATTCATGATTAAAGTTGCTACGTACATTTCATTCACGAATGACCAAACCAGATACATCATCTATACTATTATTTTAGTTGAAAATTTAATGGCAGATGGTAAGTTTTGTTTTTTTATTAATTTATGATAAAAACCATAAACATTTAACTGAGGAAAAAGCCAATTACTTTATTATAAATTGATTTGTATTTAAACCGTTATTTCGATTTGATCATAGTCGATTTAATTTTTACACCACTTACACTCCAAGATATAAATCAATTAATTTTTAAGTTTAAACTATATACAATATGATATAAGATTATATTCATAAGATCACATTTTTTTAAATACCTTTGTTTTGAATTTGACGAATATTATTTTAAAGTAACATGAAGAATATTTAGTAAATGTTTGTGAAATAGTAAAAGATTGTTTAAATATTTTCAATGTAAAGAACATTTAAGATTATTTATGTATCAAGTATAGTTAGTAATAAAGTATAATATACAATTTTTCACCACAAAAAGTGTACAGTTAGAATCTAACAACATATTATCGTTGTAAAAAATAATAATTAATGTACAGCTATCATAATTCACGTTAACAATTTATGTTGTTTAGGTTTGGAAAAGAGCTTCGTTAAAGCTACCTTCTATTTTTTAATTTACCACATCAATGAAGGAACATGTAAGAATAATTATGTTAAACAGTAACCAATATAAAAACTTTACATGTCCAAAAACTAAAAATACAGCATGACCAAATTTTAACGGTTTTTGATGTTCATTTAAAAACTACCGGAAAACCATGTTACAACTTTGAATTCATAACGATAAAAACTCAATCGATTGAGTTGTATAGTATAAATGTGCTAAAAAAAAAGAAATAACTTTTAAATGCTTTCAATAAATCTTATTTAAAAAAATGAATACGTTAATTATTCCACAACAAATAGAGATGGATAAAGGTTGGTCAGTGTTCGAATCACTGTGAAAACAAAACATTGATCATGGCACATGGAAAACTATCAGAAAAGTTGAATCACACTTTCGCTTGCTGGTATATTATTATATAAATTGATGGCAGACTAGTATCCATATTGCTGAACGACGAACATCATAAATTACTGACGAGACTATTGTTGGACTGTTAAAAAAATTAATTTACTTTGCGTGGACCACCACGATTCCACTGATTATTATAATAACGACGTTTGTTTTGGTTGATTATATAGATAAAGTGAAGGCACCTTCAGAATACTGCACAGATTTAAGTATGTACCATTTAAGCCGTTTAATAATTATAATAGCAGTTAGAAATCCAATACTATCGACAACTTTTCTTCTACTTAATATTCGACCAAATATTTCTATTTTGAAATGAAACATACCTTATGAGAGTCCTATGTCAGTAGGCATCAAGTTGAAAGAGGTGGATGATGGATAAAACACTAGTCATAGTATCTCGTAGCATTTTAAAATGTTAAGAGGCCTATTTGTACAATTTTTATTCATTCATGTATGCAACAGCATCAAACTCGTTAACAGTATGAAGAATACGACACTCAATTATAATTTATGGGTAGACGCTATACACAAGTCTATGCAACGCACATCGCTTAAAATCATAAAATGTATTATCTTACATAATTGCCTACTTCCATCAGTAAACCAGTGTTGTTTTATGGCATTTTTGTAGTCTTATTCAATTTGTATTTCATATAACGTTCTATTCTTATTATATCTTACCCTAAAATGTCATACTAGTGCCATTTGCATATTTTTATTTTAAGAAAAAACAAAATTGACGGCGTACCGTTTCGATTTTTATTCGTATGACAAACTTACTGGCACAGATCAAATTTCTACAATGCATTTACCATTTTATTTTGTGATTTTAGTGGATGATGGAGAAATTGAAGGTAACTCAATTTTTTTGTTTAGTATTACTGATATATTACATATTATATTCATACATTGATAAATAAATTAAAATACATTTTTGTTATTTTTGGTCCCTTGGAAAGTACATTATATTTGATTTAAATTATGTTTGTATATCCATACAAAATAGAAGGTTTAAATAGCTAATATTAAATTAATACGTACTGAATTACATATATAGGTATATTTATATGTAATTTAGTGAAATATATAGAAGTACGCCACACTTTTATTCATTAATTGTATTTATCTCCAGAACAACATCAGAACGCCACTTATTATCCAAAACCTTGAAAACTAGGTCGGGCGGGTTCAAATTCTTATATATAAAATCTATACGATATAAAATTAATATTTAAAAAAATATGATTATAAATTATAGGTACTTAGTTTCTGTGGCTTATCACTTTTTTTTCTAATTGGTGGGTTAGAGGGATGTTTAGGAGGATAGAAACAATTATTCTATCTAAGTCTTAACCATTTTATTAATCACCTAAATTTCGTATTTAGATTGTAACAGTAAGTACAATTAACAATCTACCTTTTTTATTTTTGAAACGACATGCTAAATAAATAACGTTTAAATTTAACAATCTATTATTATATTGGCAATAGTGAAATATTTTTAAGTCAACTATTTAGTTTTCTTATTTTACCTTTTAATTTGTTGTTCCTTAAGTAATATAAGTTTATTTTTATTATTGTTGTGATTATGTACAAATAGCTCACTTCACAAATGATAAGTTCGAACGTAAGATAATCTTAAATAATATTTATAAACAGTCTCAATAATTAACAATATTTAATAATTATTGTGCTTGTAAAAATTAAAATATACATATTTCCTTCATTCTTATATTTCCTAAATAACATAAAATATATGAATCTACTTAATAATTTGTATTTTTCTACTATTCTAGTAACTTTTCTTAAGGCTACCATATATCAGGCATTTTTCAAGAAAATGGGTACATAATTTTTATTAAATAAACTATATTGGAACACAAATAGTATATTCGTTGATTGTTAAAGTTTATACATTTTATAATAACTATTGTTGTCAAATATGTTTGAATAGATAACGTTCCGAATAAATTATTTGATGCTGCATACCTACAATTATGACGCATTTTCAAAATGTTTTTAAAACATTTCAAATATCTGAAAAAAAATACTGTTGAACTAAAACATTTTTGAATAATATTATAACATTAATTTATATCTATTATTATTATTTTTTTCAAACATTCTGTCCGCTAATAAAACGGTGTACTATGATTCATTAATTTTCTATTAATCAGTAACACAACCATTTCATATTATTATTCTCTGTCTCTAAAACAATACTGTACTACAAATTACAACGTACAATGCACTTCAACGGACAGTTGAAATATTAAAGATAAACTCTCATAATATTTATCATTAACTTTAAGTTAAAAATATAGTTTTAAAAGATAAGAAAACATTTCAATATGTAATACTTAAATATTTTTAATCATTCTTGGAGCGAAAATATCCCGAAATTGATTTAAAATCATTAAATGTTTTGTCTTACATCCATCAGTAAGCCTGTGTAGTCTCATTGGCAATTTGTGTTTCACAGTGTGCAATTTTCGTTATATCATACTCATGTAGTACTTATATTTCCATACTTTCTTTTTAAGTATAATACAAAACTAACGATATTGTGTTTCGATTTTTATTCGTATGAAATATATACTGGTATATATACGTATAATTTTTCTACAATGTATTTTATGTTGTGATTTTAGTGGACCAAAATGTATTTGATGATGGTAATTAAAATTTATTATTTAGTTTTACTGTTATAATTTATATGATGTTCAAATATTGATAAGTTAATTTAATTAAATTTTTTTATTTCCGGTCCACTAGCAAATATATTATACTCGATTAAAATCATGTTTACATAGACAATTACATATACATAAACATAAACAATTGATGGTTTAAATCTATAATATAAAAATGAATCGCAAAATGTGTTCGAAATTGCATCAGTTGAGAACGGCTGGGCCGATTTGGCTCAAATTTTTTTTAAATGATAGAGAATGTCGGGGAGCGGGTTTATAGCATAAATTATGGACCTATCTCCTGTGAGTTAGAGATTTAGAGACAAAAACTGAGTTACACCGGTGGGCGCTCTAGCAGATAAAAATAAAAATAAAAATAATAATAATAATAATAATAATAATACAAATAGCTTGAATTTGCTCGAAAACGATTCACATTGGGACTTAACACTCGCCAATGCAACCGTTTCTGCGCCAGCAAATCAAATTCGTACGTTGTTTGCGATCATCATAGCCACATGTCATCCATCGAACCCGAATGCATTGTGGGAGAAATACAAGGACGAGATGGTTGATGACATTTTGCACAGAGTTCGAACGACCAATTTTAATTTTGATATTGAAAGTAACGACGATATGCGCAACGAAGCATTAGTTCTGATCGAAGACATGTGCGTGCTCATGTGCGGCAGTCTGTTGTTAACTTTGGGAATGCCAGCGCCAAATCGTTCGAGGCACGCTGCATTCAATCTTGAATTACAGCGGGAGAAAAACTATGATCTAGATGAGCAGGCTGAAAGAGTCCGAAAAAATGTGCCGCTGTTGAATGCCGAGCAGAAGAATGTATACGATTCGCTGATGAAGGTTGTTGATGATAGAACGGGAGGAATTTACTTTCTCGATGCTCCTGGAGGGACAGGCAAAACGTTCGTCATTTCGTTGATTCTGGCAACAATTCGGTCAAGATCACAAATTGCGTTGGCTGTCGCATCCTCTGGCATTGCTGCCACATTGTTGGAAGGCGGTCGAACTGCACATTCAGCTTTGAAGCTGCCAATAAATCTTCTCATGGTTGACAAGCCTACGTGCACAACGACCAAGAATTCAGTGACAGCGAAATTGATGCGAGAATGCAAAATCATAATTTGGGATGAATGCACGATGGCACATAAACTAGCTTTGGAGGCAGTTGACCGAACGATGAAAGATTTAAGAGGTAATTCGAGACGATTTGGTGGGGCAATGATATTGCTCTCCGGAGATTTTCGTCAAACACTTCCCGTCATTCCGAAATCTACTGCTGCCGATGAAATTAATGCATGCCTGAAATCGTCGTTTTTGTGGCGGCATGTCAAGAAGTTGAAATTGACCACGAACATGAGAGTTGCGTTGCAAAACGACCCATCGGCTGCTGAATTCTCGAGACAACTGCTGGCGCTTGGTAATGGACACATTCCGATTGATGTTTTGACTGGATTAATATCGTTTCCGGCAAATTTTTGTGAGTTCACATCGTCGAAGGAAGAACTCATTACAAAAGTGTTCCCAAGCATTGAGGTCAATTATAACAATCTTGATTGGATGAGTGAACGGGCAATACTAGCAGCGAGGAATAAGGACGTCGATAGCTTGAATTTTACAATTCAGAGTAAAATTGCTGGAGAACTGCGTTCATACAAATCCGTTGACAGCACGACCGACGAAAACGAAGCGGTCAACTATCCGACAGAATTTTTGAACTCGCTTGATGTGCCAGGAACTCCGACGCATAATTTACAGATAAAAGTGGGATCGATCATAATTATGTTGCGTAATCTAAATCCTCCTAAATTGTGAAATGGTACACGATTGTCCGTCAAGAAACTGATGAACAATGTAATACAATCAACGATCATCAAGGGCAATTTCAAAGGGGAGGAAGTCCTTATCCCACGAATTCCGATCATTCCAACAGATCTTCCATTTCAGTTTAAGCGGATTCAGTTTCCCGTTAGATTGGCTTTTGCGATGACAATCAATAAATCGCAAGGCCAATCGTTGGAAGTCTGTGGGATCAATTTGGAATTTCCATGTTTTTCGCACGGGCAGCTGTACGTTGCCAGTTCGCGTGTTGGAAAACCGTCTTCGTTGTTTATTTTTGCATCAGAAAACAAAACGAAAAACATTGTTTATCAAAATGCAATATATTGATTTCTGTAACAATTCATTACAATGGAATACTTGAATTTTATTATCAATCTAGACTTTATTTGAAGGCGTTAAGTTCACCGGGTCAACTTAATTTAAAAAAAAAATTTAGGCAAAACAACGTTTGCCGGGTCAGCTAGTAGCTTATATTAAATCATTATGAACCAAATAACGTATATTTAAGTATTCCACACTTAAGCCATTAATTGTATTTATCTCCGAAACAACGCCATCACAAGAAAATATTCATCGGGACCTTTCCTGGAAGAATAAATACAATAACCAAATTATAAAAACAAGGGAAGGTTTTAATAATTTTTAATATTTAAGTATAATTGTTATTGAATGTGAGCAATAAGTTGTAAATTAAATTTGTTAAAAAATAATAATCAGCTTATACGGAAAATTAATTTTATGAAAACACAGTGTTTCTCTAATATCTTTATGTAATTATTTTCAGCTGACAACAAAACACAAGAAAATAGTGAGTCATTCATATTTCATCAGTTTTATAACCAATGATTATACTAATAGAACACTGTTAAGAATAAGTGTTTATTGTTATTCGGCATTTTTTTTATTAACTTAAAATATAAAATATTTACCGTCTGTACTGTTTTTCGGTACTATAAGTAAATTTGATGAAATATTAATACAAACAAACATGGATGAGGAAGGGTATCACCGGTGTGGAATTCCTGTGACGTTGAATAAAGTTCGCTTATATAGTCAGCGTTCAAAATATTACGACACCTGCAGTGTATTTTTGTGATAATTTTCTGGTAGGGATTCACTGGCTATAAAGGACTAATTGATTTGTATCTATTTTTAACTTATGGAGAATTGTAATTCATTGTAATTTCGCGGTGTGACTGAGACTGTTTCAATTTTTTGCTTATTATAGTTTAAATCTTGCAAATTGAATATCGTATAATTTCCCCAACAGCTTTTGTTATGTTCCTTTAATGTTCACAACAAAAACGTGTAAATATATTTACCACGTCTAAAATCATTCATTGAAAACATAAAACCATGTACAATGTACATGCCAATTATGAGAATAGAGCTGACGACTGGAACATGGTGAATTTCCAAAATTTTTTTTATATGACTGCTTTCAAATTATCTTTAGTTGATATTACATATTTTCATTATTATCATCCGGTGGCGCACTTCAACCGTACTTTGGTCGCTATTACCAAAATTATTTCAAAATGAGTTTCAATCGTGTTATTACAACATTGCAACATATTACCTTATAGAGTCTAAAATAATAAAACAGGATGTAAGAAAAATTACTGTACCGGTCAAATAAACGTATTTCATAACATGTGCAACCACGGAGTATGCCGGTCAAGGCACATCCCAATGGAAAAGAATCTGACTGATATCAATGTTAAAATAATGCACAAAAGATGATTTTCCTTTTGTTTTAGTAAAACTGCAAGACGTGTTCGAAATACCTATCAGAAATAACTATTTTTTCTTACATTTTTTTACAAATCGTTTTTCTCCTTAGTCTGGATTTTAAACCACTACATAAGTGATATTTTGGATAACCGTCGATCAATCGATTACGATTACTAGTACAGTGTTTGTGTAATCGAATAAAATAAGTACTTTCTGTATGGAAGATAATAATGAGTTATAAAAAATCTGTGGAGCTGGTGAATTTGTTTGTATAGCCACTTATTTAAAACAAAATTATCACGACAAAAAAAGGTACTAGGTATATGTGAAATGGCACCTTAAATGCATAATTCTATAGTTCCACCAGTGTCTAACAATATTATACATTTCAGATTATGTTAAGTTGTACTATGTTTCAATAGTAAATGAAATGTTTAAGAAGAGTATGTATTTATGATTAACGTATACAATTGTAAAATTAATTTAAATGCTGACTATATTACTGTACATGTTGATATGGAGATTTTCTTTCGGACGCTACACAAACTCATGTAAAATAGTTTTTTTCAGAAACGTAAATATTTTACTTTCTTACGGTCACATAAACACTTATGAACAGTGGCGTATTTTGAAATTTTTTGTATGGGGGGGTGGGTTAAACATGGGTCCTGTCAATACTTTTTCCCCAAAAAATATTATCATAGTTCAATCAGGAACCACCTTTTGCCTTTCCACCACAATATTCAATTAAAATATTTCCAATGTTGCACATTTGTTGAAATTGTTATATTAATGTATTCATTAGTAAGAAAAATGTTCTATTTGTAAATACATTATGTACATTTCTGTAGGTCCATTTCTGTAGCTCTATCTTTTTATAGTTCTCACCAACAACACAATGATCGATGATATCTATAAATATCATAAGTTATGACTTAAAAAGTTAATTAATAAAAATTAATAAATATTATCTTGATTTGTACATTATTCAGTCTAAATATCAATTTTTTTTCAATTTTTTTTTAGAGTAATTTATTAATAAAATTATATATTTATCAATTTTACAGCTACAAATTTTTGGGAAAACTCATTAAATAGATTTTGTGACAATTATATTTCCAAAAACAAGACCTCATAAATATTTCAGTGTTTACTATTTATTAATTTTTGTAATATTTATATAATATTTATGATATTTAAACCGATTTTTTTGGTTTATTCAATATTGCATTGTATTCTTTTCACAATAAAATAGTTCTGAATCTATATTTTATCAAATACTATGAGAAAAATAAATTTAAATTCACAATATATTCTAGTGTTGTTTGTACCATTCTTAAGCATACACTTATATTATTTACATTGAACTATTGACCCTAAAAAGTATTGATTTCATGACAAAAAAAAATGCAATCATTTTATTGAGGAGATTTTCACCATGTTAAATATGTTTCTATACGAGTACATCGATACGTTGAGTACATCCTATTGTATGATTATGACTGTACCTAATTTTTACAAATTTATAAATAACACATAATGCACGTCATCGTATGTACCGACATGTTTACATATTATTTTATAAGTAAAGTGCCTTTTTTGTGTTCGGTGACTCCGTGTAATCTCAGAAACTATTCGTCCAATCGTCATGCGGTTTGTTTTTGAATGATGGCGTACATCGCGGGGAAGATTCTTAGCCTAATTTAAATTCTCTAAGTTAACAAACAATTAATCATTGTAAATTATCGTATAATTCGCGCTCGAGATAACACGCAGCGCTGCCACCGGGTGAATGATGATTATGTTAGTGTTATCATTCATGTTATCGTAAAGTGTTATCTTTGACACATTTGCCATTCATGCAGTGGTAAATATTTTCGGGAAGCAAATACGCAATTCGTGCGGTAATTAATTAATATCGTCGGGCCGCAATTAATGTGGTACTTAATTAGTATCGTCGGGACGCGATTTGTCAGCTACCCCATCCCACTCGGCCAAGCATCCACCTCCCCACCACCGTCATGTATTTTTGTTGTTCTGTGAAATGTAAAATAGTATTTTATAAATAATTTAATTTTAGTTCTATATAAATGTGAAAAATGATATTTCGGTTACCGTAAATCAAGTTTTATAAATATTATTACAATGATTTATTTTTACCGATAAATTGAATATACTGAAAACGGAAATTACAGTGATTGTTTATGTGAAAAAATGTTGGGTCCGTTCGTAAAGTCGAAATATTGAACTGATAATAATGATAAATAATGATAATCAAATAAATTTGTAAAAAATCTACATAAAAAATGGATTTTTACACAAATGGTCTAAATAATTTTTGTAAACATAGAATTCCACGAAAAATATTTCATAATATCAGTTAAACTATATTTCTGTTTTTTTTTTTTTTACTATTGAGTGGAATGATTTTATCAACACGTATGAAACTTAATATTATCACTAAATGATGATTGGTCATGGTGAAAACCGAAACGAAAATAAATAGTATTTTATGAGATTCTGAATCGTCATCAAAGCAATAATAAAACAACACCGTAATATTATGACTCCTGACATAGTTTTTATCCTTTAAAAATAAAAATAAATTGAGGATGGAATTATCACTACATTTGAACAGCCTTCGCTCTTCAATCTAGCTCTAAGAATCTCGATTATGTATACGAACGTCAGACGTTTATTTTAAGGTATACGATTTAAATGTCGATAAGCATTTATGGAAATGTTATAAAATGTATGTAATGTTAATATATTATAATGATTAATATTAATGATTTATCGGCACGCGCGTCGTTTGGTTTCTCTATCAATGTTTTTGTAAAATATTGTTTTTACATTTTATTCGTCCGCTGACGCTGTTCACGTGAACGGATGATTAAAATGCGTTTAAAGTAAAAATTACCGAAAAATATTGTTCCACTAACTATTTATTCGGTATTTCATTTGTCCACGTACAATTTCAACGAAACCGTTTGTCAATGTTTCTTAACAATCAATGTGAATAGACCTATGATAATTTAATAACAAGTATGTTAGGGTATCTAGCAGTACTACCAGCACAAACCAATGTTGGATCATAAACCGAATTCCAGCAGTACTACATATGATATAAGCACAGAATAATATATGAGTAATATTATATCACACCGATAAAGCATTTTGAATGTGCGATGCAGCTTGTGACAAGCAATCAGACGGTAACTTTATATTATTATCATGTTGAACGGTGTTTTGTTGTCGATGGCTCCTAGTCAAAAGGGCCCGAGCGACCTTTTTTGAAGTTTCCAGGGTAGCGAAAAATCGGTTTTTGTGTTGTTTCACATTTCGAACGCCTGTGGTTTTTTTAATGCGATTTTTGATAATTTATTTTGAGTAATTTTTTAACCAGATGGTTTTAGTTTTTACGGTTTCGCCATTCCCAAATGAGCCATCACAATATCAAGAACAACTTTTGTGAAATAATTTGATTTTTGGGCGCTTATACCACAACCCACATTTGTGTTAATATAATGACGTTATTATAACAACGTCACTTAGTCCCCATATATTTTATTCTATTGGCGACTAGTCCCTCGAAATGACGCTTAGGCCCGTGTTCTAGAGTTATTACATTATGAAGTGTCGTTTATACTCTAAATTAAAAAATTAAATTGTTCTTCACAGAAAGATAAACGATTATCAGATAGCATTTTAAATAATACATTTTCGCCAATATCACATTTTATTAATAGTCTAAAAACGAATAACGAAAAAAAAATTGTCTTTTATAGTGATTTTTTTATACTTAGCGTTTTTTATGCTAATGTGCAATAAAGCGCTGGAGCAAACACATCTCAGCCTATATTCCGGTCATTACAGTCTAATCGCATCGTCAACAGAGTTATTTTAAATAACTATTGTTTTGCGTGCGCGAAAATAGCTACGAAATTAATTTTACGGCTATCATGCATTAGGGGGAAAAAAGATTGTTGATATTATTTACTTGTACACGTCCCGGTCGGTTCTTGATCTTTTTCGGCAACCCTACTATCATAAGCATTTTTCAGCTTGATAAAATGTGTGTTTTATGAGGTAATATTATATTATGTTACACATGACCTGCGCGATAACCGAGTTACAAGATTTTGCTGGCGTAACATGTTGTTTATTCGTTAAAAAAAAATAGTTTTTTTCAATACTGATGATTCATTTTGTACTGAATCGCAACACAAAGAAATTTAAGTTACCCACTCGAATATATATATATATATTGATGATAACAACTTATTATTTAATAGTATCGACGTTACTGTAACAACAAGATTATAATTCCTATGCGTTACTCCCTTAATGCATCACAATTAGACCGGCAACAGTAAAACTATAAGCATTTGGCATTTGACTATATGTCTACATAGGTATCTAACTTTTTTTGAGACATCACCACTCATTTATTAGTCAGTAGGATATTGCAACATCTTTTAGGTTGGGTAAAAGATTCAGCGGAGGATATTGGACCAAATACTTTGCTAAAAATGTTATTCCCGTTTAGCGTTTTACATGTCTTGGACCCTCTAGATTGACGTAATATTCCAAGACGTGAATATGTTACTGAAGGCTTATCGATTGTTTAACGTGCAAAACAAAACTATTAAGGACTCGACGACCTCAAGGCTACTTAAATCGGACCGCATCGTCGCCACGAAGATACTAATACCTACAATAATATAGTACCGCGAAACGTTGACCCGTAGATAATAACACGAGTATATGTCATCGACGTCCGTGGAGGCCGTATAAAATAACGTCGTCAGCCCACGATCCGGTTATATCCGACAATGAAGTTCGACGGGCTGATACTGACCTTATGGGCGTTCGTTATTCTTACCGCCTTCGCCGTACCCCCGGCTAGGTCGACTTTTTTCAGGCGCACCACCGATGCCGTCCCAGGAGCAGGCCTTCGAAGGGATCCGCTGATGATGGCAATGTACAAAGGTAACGTAGTTATTGTATACCTCACACACTGCAAGTGCACTAAAACGTAAATTTATTTTGTACTGTACTTTCCAACCGTTATGAGGCTTTTAAGAGTTAGTTATATGTTCGCACATTCAGATCGGTTAGGTAAAAAAAAATACATATAAACTTCAAGAAGTTCTATTTTAAATTTGATAAAAATATTCCAAGTTAAACGCTTTTTCTGTCTGTGTTTTGTAGGAAAATTATTTTTATCTTATTGTGTCTTAGTAACACTATAGGTACAGTAAAAGCGTATTTTGAAAAAAATTTTAATTCATTTGACACTATATGCTAACTAAAAAAACAAATCAAATCGAAAATCAATTTCCTAAAAAACTTTTTTTTTTTTTATACTCATAGGATGAGAAATTCAAATTTTTTGTAAAAATTAAAATCGGGCTTTCGGTATTTAGTGAATTTTTCTTCCATTTTTTGGGATTTCACGCAGCCGCACTGAAATTGAAACTTTTTTGATCGAAAAATATACCTAGTGATCTAGTTTCGTAATAATAATGATAATTAATACAATAATATATTTATTTTACAACAATTAACTAATAATGTATACAATACATAAATAAATTAAGTTAAAAATATTGTAGCTCTTCTCATAAGCTAAGCCTATACGTATGGCTGGGGCAGTGGTTTTGTAAAAAGGACCTTTTATACAAACAAAGAATATGAGCTGTATTTTAAAATTTTAATTTTCAGCCATCTACTGTCGTAATAAACAATGTCCCAACTGGAATTGTCAAGACGATTCAGCCATGATTCACGGATACTGTTGTGGATGTCGCAACTGGTTTGGAAGTATAAATAAACTTAACTATAATAATATAGGAACCATTTGGGTCACCGCCTGTTTTAATTTTTTTTTCAAACACTGAATGCCATATTATGAGATCCGAGAAGTTTACTCGCGAAACCGTGCCTTTTCGTCGTGTAATTCTATTAGGAAAGTCCGTGTTTTCAATCCCGTCCCGGTTTGCTAAATTTTTTTGATTCTTTAGATTTCGGCAAAACAATAGTAGTTTTATGTGCATTTTTAATCTGCACTAACCGGAATTGTAAAAGGGAAATGGAGTTCGATTTTTCCAAGTAGTTACCGCCCACCCAATCAGAAATCAAACACAGATTGTGTGCAATTCTGTAAACGGTTTGTTGAAAAATATACTTTCAAAACAATTATAAAAACATAATTTACTATATTTTGATTGGAATTGTATTTACATTAATAATAGATTACGCCTTTGTAACGGTATAACCATTAGATGATCTTGAAATTATAATTGATAACTCGCAACGAATTCACCTAAATAATGCCGAAATTTCGTTACATTCCAAATCAAGTCTGTTTTTACAAGGCCGTAGTGTACCTCTAAACGTTATAATTGAAATTGAATATCATGATAAAACAGTAACTGATTTATAAGCTGATACTTGTTTGTTTATAAAATAATGACATAATATTGTATCGTTATTTTTTGGATTTCAGTTGACGTACCGGTATTATGTGTGGAAGATTTAAAATGTCCACTTAAAATGAAGGACTTGTGCGATGACTATCATTTTATGATTACATGCTGTTGTTCTTGAATGCACATCATAGATTAATGATATGTATTATAAATCCCAATAAATCAAATTTACCGAAGATACAATATTGTATACCAAACGTTGTTGTCAATACAAATCGTTGGCAGCGTTGTGTTTATCGATGTATAAAATAATACTGGTTCAATTGTTGCTTTATATTTAGTTTATTTAATTCTTGTCAATAAATTAAAAATTGAGTTCTTGTTCACAACAAATACAAAAACCACTTTTTTACTAAAAATGTATTTATATTACTTTGTCAATTAAACTTGTAATGGTGTCTATTTATAGATAAAAATACAACGATATTTTGTAAAAACATTATACGTAGGTAGTAATATGTTATTACTAAGAATATACATTATTTTAACAACTAATAATCGTGATAAAACAATCTAATATTTTAGGGCTTACTATCGTGTTTTCAAGTGCTTTAAATCCCGAACCTTGCTTGGTAAGCAATCCTACATATTGCTTTTGAAAACACGATTCTGAATGAAAGATGTCGGGGGAATCAGTTTATAATGTAGATATTTATAAAAAAGCAAAATATAAATTTTTAAACAGGAATCCCTACAAACAATATTTAGTCTTGATTGTTATCTATATATTTTATCTAAATTTCAATTACTTATAAATAGCATAAAAAAATCCATAACCGTTTGAAATTTACATTATTTCTAAAAAATTATATTATCCTTATAAATGTTTTGTGAACATTTCTAGTTCCTACGATCAATACTTTTTGAATTACAATGAAATTGGCAATTCGTAAATGTTGCCGTTTTTTTTTTTACATTTTCCCGTCATTTCCCCGCCATTAATGGGAAAACTGTTGAGAAATTCAAAAAATGACTTTTGTAGTGCACCAACTAAACATTATTTGGAATCGGATACCTTTATTACTAATGATAATAGGATAACGTTTTCTAGGAAAAAATGTGAAGACATACACACTAAATTAATTAATGAAAAAATAAAAAACAAACGCAAATCATGGTAAAACCAATAAATTCCTCGTTTCACCCAGAATCTAAAAGGTCAATGGCAAACGAGGTTTGAAACGTGCGATAAAAAAATATTTTGTTGGAATTTTCATTAAACTGAAAGTGAAAAGCGTACACTTATTAGTTATTACATAATCATACGTATATTTAAAACAGTTGTACAGCAATTTGGTATACTAAAGTCATTAACTTTAACACATAAGTGATTAAATTGTAAACTAAATAAAAATAAACCATTTACGTTGTTGTATCTTAGTAACGGTGTGTAACTATCCATATTCACGTCAGCGATTATTAATGTACAAGGTATATTTCCTAATGAAGTTTTAATGTCATTACAATACTAATACGGTGTATTTTTACAAATTCTGTACATTTAAAGAATGAACACTTTTTATTACAATAGGCAATTAAAAATTATTTAGAACATTTAAACCCAGAAAACAGCTAACTTGTGCATGTATTTTCTGTACTCCGATGAGTTTAATAAACGATACGATATCATCATAGTTCTCGCATCACCCCACAAGACATTAACGATAGGCAACATAAGCTACTAGACGTTACGTTTACAGTAGCCTATAATTTTCGCTTTTCAATTATTGTATGTTATCACTTATAAAAATAATATGGAAACGTTTTTGAAAATCCATCGAAATTGATCAGAAAATTATAGTGTTACTAAATAAAGCTTACATTTATTACATAAAGTAGAAGATGTAAATTGTAACTTGTAGTAGAACGTAGTATGTACAAGTAACGTATGTATATTTTACGTGTTTTGAAGTATCGACTAATTGAAGTGTTTAATACATTCGCATTTGTAACCAACGTTTATACTACACGGTGGAAACACTGTATTTTTCACCGCGAGGCAATAATATTATGTCTAAGACGGAATCGCAAGGAATCTAGACTACTATATTCTTGTTTACGTTGAAGATGATATGCAAATCTTCATAATACTGAGACTACAAATAACGCTCTTTGGCTAAGACAGATGTACCGTACCCGTAAGAAAATACTAAATTGAATTACTGTTGGTGCCAAAGCAGTAACTGAGAGGGGGGGTCCAGGGGTCCGGACCTCCCCCCCCCTCTGAAATTATTTTAAAAGTAGAACAATTTTAGCAGTGAATATTGATTATTCTTCAATGCGTGCATTCCTTAAACTTTTAAAAAACTTGGACCCCCCAAAATTTGTTTTCAGTTACTGTCTTGGTTGGTGCAATAATGATTAATCTCGAATAATGAAAAAATTATTTTCGCCATAAAAATGCACATTTGATTAGAACATTAGGATCGCCTAAAATGTTTCATAGCCAGTGACCGTGTAAAATACCGCTAGTCCTAGGTCAGAGTCGTATTAATAGCGCTACTTCTGAAAAGCGAATTCAGAATACTGATATGATAACATTTTTATATTCAAGCTTCGGCTTGAAATAATATGCATTTTTACGTACTTCGAACAGTAAACCATGTTTATAGATAATGCCATTACTCATTAGATACGATAACAACTATACCTATAAGTCGTTCGAATTAAATTTGTCTGATTTGCATGAAATATTGCAAACAATTTCAAGGTATCTCGAGGAATTTTCGACGTCGCTCTACATTCATACATACAACGACACGTACACACCTTAAATGTTTTAATCAAATAAACTGTATTATACATATATATATATATATATTATACACTACACAAAGTTGTGCACTTGCGGACATTTGTGTGTGTGTGTGTGTATGTGGTAAAATAGTTAGTAGTATAAAAAAATAAAAATCCCGCAAAGAAATTAGTCATCCACTCGCGTCACCCTTGCCCGCTGTACCGCATAATACCGAGACCGAAGGAATGGGCGGCAGTTAAATCGGAATTCGCTAACTCCCTACCTTGATGTTATTTTTGTGTACCATGGTAGTCGGCAGCCGGTATCAACCGAGATTTTTAGAGCTAATAAATATAAGACAGCACCGTACGAACCGCGACAGTTCATTTCCGAGTTGCCGACCATGAAGTCCGACCGGGCGGTTCTAACCTTTAGCGCGTTCGCTCTCTTATCCGTCGCCACTGCCGTAACGTCCATAACTCTGCCGAAAAATGATAGCAGTGCCGTGAAAGGACCATTGAGATACAGCTACCGATACGATAACCAATACGACGACCGTAATCTGATCAAGTTCCTTTACACAGGTAACGTACGGACTATAATGTATAAGCGACTCCATCAATTGTGCGCAGGGGTAGACTGTGGACTATACGCCCGGGTAGGCTCAACTCGGCGAATATCGATGAAAACAGCGCGTTCATTCGTAACCGAACGGAAAAGAAACAATAATATATGTTCTTTCCTCGTTTCCTTTGGAATATTTAAAACTAAAAAGTAAAATGTGAAGAGCGTTGACAGTGGTAATTTTCTGTCTCTGTATATCACCATGCGCGACATAGGAATTCAGATGACGTTTTCTGTTTCCAACGTACCAATCGAACTATTGGTGCGATAAATATTTTTAAAACCGATTTGAACTTGTCTATAAGTCTATACTATAGAGAACTGTTTTCTCACATATTTAATTTCATCCAGGTAAGCCACACCAAAATAAATTTTTATTTAAAAAATATGCAATAATGTTTAATCAGATTTTTTATAACATATACATAGGAAAAATAGGAAAAAAGTGAGGAATCCATTTTTGAGAAGTCTTGACGGCGATTTCAAATTATCGATAAACGAATCGGCACGTTAGAAATATAAAACGTCATTTAAATTCGTATGTTGCTCGTGTGATGGACAGAGACAAACAATTATAACCGTTTCCGAATCCTCGCAATCATCTCTAATCACCGTAGTTTTGAGGAGAAAAAACATTTTCATCGATAAACGTGGGGCATAATATCACAGTACTCATTGGAAAAATTTAAAAACAATAATTAAATTATTTACTATATTTTCAATTTCATTTTTGTAGCTCTGCTTTGCGAAGGTTACCAGTGTCCGAGTTGGGCGTGTCGAGACGATTCAGCCGTAATACACGGCCACTGTTGCGGATGTCCAAATCCGTTAAAAGGTTTAAATATGAATACAGAATATCCCAATCAAAACACTCAGCCAAACTCCAGAAGAAAAACGATAAGTATAAAACAAAAAGAACAAGTCTTTGAATTATAGAAATCTGTAAACAATTTCTGTTAACAATTTATTGAACGTAGTTTGGCGACTTTAAAGTTTGAAATACCAGATTGTAGTATTGCACTATTTCCATGCTATTATACCTATGCAGCTACTCAATAGATAACGGAAACGCTATAACATTTTTAAATTTTAACGTAAGTCACAAGGCTAATCTGTATAATCTAAGCAACTATAATTCAAAGACTTGTTTCTTTTTCTATACTTCACGTTTATTTCATGGATTTTGGTATGGAGTGTCTTGGTGGGATATCACTATTTTTTTATTATCATACAATATTTTAAGAACCATACAATATTTTTATGTACTTAATATTTGATTAATTTTTCATTTAAAACGAAAAAAAACTGAAAACATTTAAACGAAATCGACAAACGATAAGCATTTCATAAAATTGATCATAAAAACCTAATCGACGATATACCAATAAACAATGAACGAACATATTATTATGACGTAAACCAACAATTACAAGTAATGTTATTTGTGTAACGATTTTTGAAAAAAAAATACGTTGCGTTTTACTACCCTTGAAATTGATCATATTTATATCTTTATATATTATGATTTAAAAAAAAAACGGTTTTGAACAATTAATTCAACGAAAATCGACAAATTATTACATTTCTTTGTTACGTCTAATTTGTGAAATTGTCGGTTTCATGAAATCAGCAACGCAGTTGACGAATTTACGTATTCGGCTACTGTAAGGACATAAGACTGCAGATTGCCACGAAATCCCGAATTACATTTAACAACCTTAGTCTTTAACAAATATAATTATTATAAAAATAATTTATATATAATCAGGCAAAATATAATTACGTTATTTAAAACTATATGTAAAATTCTAATTTTATTTAACATATTTTTTTTTTGCAATAGTTCACTTGGTAGATTTTTGAAGTAAAAAAAAATATTAAATAAAATTAGAATCTTACATATAATTTTAAATGATGTAATTATATTTTGAAAAAAGGATGATTATTCACTAAATAAATCATAAAAATCATAAAAGTTAAGCACAAATTATACTATATTAATGAAATATATAAAATAAAATAAAATAACATTAACTTAGATGCTCTCACAAAACTCATATATGAAAGTATATTAGAAAATACCAAAAAAATACAAATTAAAAATCTTTAGTAGGATAAAATATAAATTGTTTACACATCATATTTAACCACAGTTATATACCGACGTGACCTACGACACTGAAGCTAGAAGTATCGTCTTCAGTCTTCACCGATTATCCTAGTTATTTCCTGAACTACTTTACTGAACTCTCCCACCAATAAAACAATATATACCAATTTTAACTTTCATTGAATTACCCGTTTGATGGACTAGTAGGAATTAAAAACACGCGTTTAAAGATTAATTAACATGCGTTCATTATATTATTTTCTTACCGCGTCTTGCCGATTGCGAACGTATGCGATGGTAGTATAATATTACGAGTGTACGAATATTAATCGTATTAAAAGTTGGAATAATGCAAATAATGCGAATAATGGAATCATGGAATAATGCGTTGCCACAATCATCCATTCAACAGGAAAAAGTTTGCTACTTATTCGTTACTTGTTCACG
Organism: Periphyllus acericola; assembly: GCA_949715065.1. Lineage (NCBI taxonomy): Eukaryota > Metazoa > Arthropoda > Insecta > Hemiptera > Aphididae > Periphyllus > Periphyllus acericola. The sequence continues at coordinate 33,974,640 of OX454267.1, read as the reverse complement.
TGTTTCATGAAATCGGCAAATTCACGAATTCGGCGTAACACCTTCATAATATTAAACAAATAATGTAAATGACGTTTTAAAGTACGTAATAATGTTTGAAATCAAAATTTGTGTATAAACGTTAAAATGTTTGAAAACGGAAAATCCATAATATACCTAGTAATATTATTAATATCAATATTATGCAAATCTAATTTCAACTCGAATTATTTGCGCAACACATAGTACATACGCGCAATTTGAATCGTAGCGTCGCGTTCCGTCAGGGCGCGCTCGGTACTGAAATCGATTTTCGACAGTAGACGATCGTTTGTACCATTTGATACTTATTGATCGTTGAGCCGTTTAAGTGTCTTAGTGTCCACGCAATTGTACAAACAGTTTTGTCTACCGATATTGCTTTGGAAAACTATATACCGGACGAACAATAGTACAATTTTTAATGGCTTCCAATTATTATAATAAAAATAATTATAATAACGACAATAATGATAATAGTTATAATAATACTAGTATACTACCCCATCGGTTTGACGTTGACAGCGATACGTGCATACGTCGTATCGACGGCGACGGATTGGACGGTTGCTGTCCGCACTGCTTTAAGAATATTAGTGGCTCGGAAATATCGATTTCCCGTCATCAACATAATATATCGACTAATGCATTACGATTAGAATACAGTTTTTATTCGACTTTAATTTCGCATCGGCATGAAAATGTTAAAAATCTCATCAAGAACCGTGTAACAGCTTAAAATGTAAACATAGTCAAGAGTTGTGACACTGTTCGTGTTTGAAATCAATAGATCAACATTTCAATCGGAAATGATGACATTGTTGCGCGCCGGGTTTGAAACCAGCAGAGGTTTTCGATCGTTTCAAGTGAAGTAACCAATTATTTCGTCCGATAAACGAATACCAGACAATTACAATAACCAATCGTGCCTGCTATAACCAATAAGAATCTCGAGTGACCGTAAAGTGCAGTGAACGACAAAAGCGCTATGGATTGTATAACATAAAATATACTACAAACAGTCGATTTATACGAATTACCGCTGATACCTGTTTTGACGAACCCGGTTAGGTTATAATACACAACAATACTGTGTTTGGCTTTTTTTTTTGTGTTTTGTTCTAGTCGACGTACCACCGGTATTGTGTGTCGAAGACTTGGCATGTCCGTACAAAATGGACGACTTATGCGAAGCTTATCATTTCATGACCACGTGCTGCTGCAGTTCGCCTTGGAAGTTCGATAACAAACTGAATCTCGCCAGAGCTATAGAATAATATTGTACCGTTAACCTATATCGTCACACTCGTTACAGTTTCACACGAGCACGATGTAGATAACATTTTATAAATTTTTTATACAATTTTAACTACACCGTGCACATGAGATAGCATAATATTATATTTCACCATATTACTGTTAGTATAAGATCTGCGCTCAAGTTAGCTTTAACGGTTCTTGTCGAATTTCTCTCTTTCTGTCAACTCGTGTATTTCAAAGGCCACATGTTATAATGAGTCGCAGTTAAAACGAATGTAACAATTTTTGTTTGAAAATAATATAAAAATATCATCCGTACCGACGTTGTTTTACTCGTTTTCCGTCGATAACCAAGCGTAATTTTGTATTTTTTTTTTTATTTGAAAAAAAGATTTATTATTATATTAAAACATCAAGTACTAGTGTCTAAAATTCACATACGTCTGCTACACCTTGTTGCTGCACATGTATAATTCCACTCGCCAAAATATTTTAAAATAATAGACCTAGTAGTGTGCATGCCATATATGATGAATTGCGTGTTTAACTGTTTTTGGTTTTTATTAATAATTAATTATATAAATACAATTTTTGACAAACTGATAGCCTTATATCAGTACCTATAGTTACGTTTATCATAACGTCAACCGTATATCAATAAAAATTGATTTTTGTACATAAATATAAATTTCTAGTGGTATTTTATAATTTACAATAACCTCGTACACATACTTACTAAACATTTAATCGTTTCGTGTCACTCCTATAAAGAATCTATAGTCTATATTCATTAAATAAGTATTTTTTTTTTTTTTATAGAGCTATATCTAGTTATCGCTTTAAGAACAATATTTAAAATTATTCATGACGTAATCATATAATAGTATTATAAATTATAATATTACGATCTTATATAAAAAAATCCATCACTAGAAACTTAAAAATAAAAATGATGCAATATGTATTGCTTAAAATACTTATATAATTAAACGAAATTGAACGAACTTCGATCATTTTATTTTCGGAAGGCAATTTTGTAATAAATAATATTATAGATACACAAAAATTGTTATAAAAACCGAATAAAAGCACTGCTCATAGTGTGTGGCATTGTATGCTACTGCACACAATTTTAGGCTCAGTAAAGTATTAAATAATAACGAAAATAACCTACATATCTAAGCTAAGCTTGTTAAATATAACTAAATAATTAATTCAAAACTTAATTCAACGAAATATGTTTTCCGTGAACATAATATTATAGGTGCCGACTACTGCAGACGTTAGAAAGGTATAGACAGATATATATGAATTATATTTTACTTTATTAGTACTTGTATAATGTGTACAAGTAAAATGGCACTAGTAGACATTTGTAGTTACATTTAATAAAACGGCATTGTTTTTACGGTTAACTTCTAGCTTGACTTTGTAGAGCTACATTTGTTTAACTCACTTGAGTTAACTTTTTTATTTATGTACTTGGCCACTTTTTTTAAATTTTAAAAATGGTGTCGAAACAATGGCCGCAAGGGTCTATGATGCTTCCCCTTTTGCCGTAGCCTGTTCGATGACCTACTTAAAGTTCAAATTCCCTTGAGTGTCTTGACTGTCTTGAAGCAGAACCGGCTTCTAGACGTTGAATTCCCCAAGAGATCTGAGAAAAACGCTCGCCGTCTAACGCTGACTTTACAGATACTGTTTCGGACACTAACGATGCTAATTCGGAAAATGGCAAAACCAAACCGATGTTATGAACCCACCACCAACGACGAGGATTCTTGCCGCCAATAATATCGGAGACTCGCGCAGACTTGTATCTTTCGGAAAGCTATTTCCGAGCGCGCAGTACTTCGCCGAACACGTAGCGCATTTACACGCAATAATCGGAATAAGTATGGTGATAAGTTATCAAATTTACAAAAACAATGTAGGTTTAGTTAAATTTATATTTAGTAAGCTTAGAACATAGCTTGCCGATGTACCTGCCCTCTACATATTTTGACTCATCAATTGAAACCCTTGTTGCTCCATCTTCAATAAATTGTCAAATTGATTTTTACGTTTCCTCGGAAATTATATTAACATAATTCTTTCGGATGGTACTTTCATGTGGAATGTATTGTCCGGTATATTTCTGTATACAGTACATACTAACGCGATAGATGAACTAATCTAATCTATAATATAGCACCATGCCATTTAGATAACGTACAATATTTGGTGGTCGTCAAAAATTACTATAATCTTATTGTAAGGAGGATAATATTTATGGTTGTCAAAAATCAATCAAAAAATCAAAAATTACTAAAATATGTACTTCTTTACCAAATATGTAAAAATACGTATTTATATCAAAATATGTAAAAACATGTAAAATAAATGTTGATTTATTTCAATTAGAATGATCTAAATCGTACACATTTTTTATCAGATTTAAAATATCTCATTCCAATAAAAATATGTATTTACAATAAAATCCGTTCCCTAGTGATAACTAGTCTTGTGCCGGCGATGCGATCTCCGCGAAAGAGAATTGAAAAAAGAAATCCATGTACAATTGGAACCATTTACCGATTGCGAAATATTACGGTTGGACACCACTGCAGATATAACATTATAATGAACGACGTCAACATCTGTTTCGCACGTGGACAAGGCATTCGCGGGGAAATCGCGATAAAAAAAACCCCGCACCATATGTGTAGTACCTCATGCTTTTAAATGACAAGAACATTTTAGTGTGCCATAATATTATGTTTACAATAACTAATAACTTTAATAAATATTATTCATATTTATTCCGTGAAATGTTACGGACTCGTAGTATTCGTCTTGGTCACGTCACATCGTACTTCGGGGTAGCCTCTCACGGTCCGACGTCTGACTGTGATATACCGGGTCGGGTAAATGGCAAAGGATTTCGCACTTCACCCTTGCGACACATGTTATCGACATTTAAGCACCAAAATTGTATTGATAGTACTATAGACCAGGGGCGGCCAACTTTAATAGACTGAAGATCGACTTCTTAGTTTGCTCAGGCTATCGCGATCGACAAAAAAAAAAAAAGGTAGTCAATAAACAAAAATGTATATGCGTGGCCAGACTATTTCAAGTAGAGATCGACTAAGAAAACATTTTTTTTAAGACAGTCGACTTGAGCAGAGAACGCTGACCAGAGTTTCAACGATGAACAATGATAACAATAATTTGAAAGTCTAAACCACCAGAGGCAATCAGTGTATACCGCATGTACAAATTCTAATAAGATGCCAAAGATCGACTTTTAAATCATACGTGATCGACGTTAGGCCACTTTTGATATATAAGTATTAATAACGTGGATACATAAGATAACATAAGATACACAAATTTACGAAAAAAAAAAAAAACATTTTGCTTGTGTTCTGAAAAAATTTAAAAATTCAAGAAAATCCGAATGGGGGTCGCGATCGACTCAAACGCATGTCACGATCGACCAGTCGATCGCGATCGACCTGTTGGCCATCCCTGCTATAGACAGCTAAGACCAGCATAATATATTTTTCTTAGAACTTTGTATCTTAGAGTGTTTACAAGTTAACATTTAATACGTACATAATGTATGATATATAAATCAAATTCCCACATGACCAATTCATCCAAGCTATTATTCGATCGATTTTTTTATGAAAGTACCATTTAAGTATGGTGTACGTGTGTTAGATTTCGGTCAATTATAATAGTATTCGGATATCATCATCGTACCTACTATGCAATTCCATATCAGATTCGGTCACGTGGTATTTGAGTGTTGATATAAGACAACACTGCAACAGTGCATGGACATCACAGGTGTAATAATTCAAATGGCGCGGTTTAAAAATATTTAACACAAATACATCTAATAAAATACGAGTTCCAAGCAATCTATAAGCTCTATAGACCTGCCAAAGTATGATATAGAAATCGATACACACGCTCTAGATCCCGGGTGGATAGGTTACAAATAAAAACAAATTCAACGTGTCCTTGCGGTACACGATAGTTGCAATCGAAATGGTTTTAAGCTATTTGTTAAACCCAATATCGGCACCAAAGTTGTTGTACTACCGTTTCTAAAAGTACGGATCTCATTGGACGCGTTTACCACGTGGATCTGATGTGGTATTATGTGTGTGTGTGACGTGTGTGTGTGTGTGTGTGTGTGTGTCTTCGCGTGCGTGTGTGACGATCAACGATTCCCGGCACGTGGAGGCGTTGTGGGCTCGTGCGCGTGTGGGGCTTTTGTGCTCGGTGTACACGGACTGCGAGAATTAAACAAATAGAAAAATATTATACACCGTCGGTCGGTCGCGGTCTTTTTCAACGCCTTCGCCGCGACGTCTAAGACAACCGTTTATTTCCCCGTGTAAAGATACGGCGGCTTCGACGACGACGACGACGGTGACGACAATTAGCATAAACACAAACGGGCGAAAAGCCGACACAAGACGAGCGACCTTCGTTGATTTACACTATAAAGCCGAACGCACGCCGCCGCCGCCGTCCTACTTGTATACACGTCTCTCTCGTATATTATGTTATTATTATTATGCTCGTCCATATATATACGTACATATGCAGTCAACTTATGTATACAAACACGTATTATACATGCGTACAGGGTGACTCACGGGGGCTTACTATTATTCGTGGATATCTCCCGCATTACCAACGAGGTAACAATAATTTACACTTTTTTTTTTTCTCAATCGGCCACACACAATGTACGCATTTGCTAGGTGTATAACGTAATTCGTGTAAATATTTCCACGTGAACGTTGTACGTCTTCTCCGATCCGATATCCGTAAGAATATGACGTGTTACTACATTTATTTTCGTCCGTATAGCTTGACCAATTTTACAACAGATGGAATCTAAAAAAAAAAAATTATACATCTAAAAGATTTGGAAATTAAATAATTTTTGGTGTTTTTTAACAATATCGAAGATTGCCAATTTATAGTGTTCTGCGTTTTTCAGAAAATGTTGACCGTTCAATCACTTGGTTTCATAAACATCATACATATTAATGTTTTTTTTTTTAACATTTTCTTTATTTAATTTGTAGTATTGTAATCACAATTTTGACATCGGACAAGGGCTATAAGTTACCAAATTGTGCTGCCTCTGGTATATAGAAAAAATATGTATTACAAATCACGAGAATCGAAATTAATTATTATGTAATTAAGGATAATTTTCGAAATTTTCCGAAAAATAACAAAATAATAATTATTAATAATTTTTATGAATTGTAATAAAACAGTAATGTTAACTCAAAAATAATGATAAATATAGTTTATAGTCGTTTGATTATTTATTTCTTTTCCAAAAAAAGCAATTAAATGCGGTTATTTGAATTAGCTCATGAGATATCACAATTAGTTAATCCTCACGAAGGATCACCCTGTATATATGAATATCTACTACCACCACGTTACGAGTATGATTGTTATTGTTGTATGTATTTCTTGTGTATATACCTACGTGGTGTTTAAAATAGAACAAAACAGATTTCGAGCTCGTGCTGAACCTGTACAATACACCCAGCACAATACACCTCGCACACGTTGGCGGCTGGTCACTATTCAATATTATTACAATAATGGTAATGTCAAGTTTGAAAAGTTTGACGTCCACGGGAAATAATGGTTTTATTTTTCGACAAAAATACGATGTCACTACTCGTATATTGGTACTATAATATAGCAATAGTGGTGTAGAGACATAGCACGTAGTACAGCCGTCATATACGCTCCGCGCAGTAAAACGCAAACCCAAGAAAATACGAAAAGGATGTAATAAACCGTAGACCATGCAACTTATCAAGACAAAATATAGTTTATCCTATGTGAAATGAGATTGAATGCAGCATTCTACGTTGAATTACTGTCCTGTTATTAAAAAAGAACCAAAAAAATCTTAAATATTATAAAGAATCGAAACCATAAAAACATGACATTCACGACAGTAAGAGATTTAACTCAAGTGAAATTGTCGCGTGGTTCAAATGAGATGAAATCTAGTGTTCTACGTTTAAATGCCGCCGAGTTACTGCAAAAAATCAAATTTACGGGAACCCAAGAATATACAAAAAATATGCGTAAACCATGCAACCATTAATTACAAAACGTAGTTTAACGTATATATGTAATGGTAATTTGGTTCGAACGAGATCAAACGCAGCGTTCTACGTTCAACTACCGCCGAGTTCTTAAAAAAAAGAAAAATAATCAAAGAAATTTTAAATATTGCAACGAATCGACATAATAGTACACGTAATATTCAATCGAGTCTCGAGTGAGAACTATACATACTAGTTTACTATATACACGTCACTTGAACGTTTTACAATCGTAACCGGTCGTCGTTTTCCGGACGTCCAATAATCATATTGTTATTCATTTAATTACCCGAGCATCGCGTTCGGCGGTCCCACCCGCGTTATTGTGGTGCCGCGGCTACATTGTACACTATTTAGTATTTACAATCAGTGGGGTGAATTGTTCGAAACACGCGACGGACGGACACGGCTGTTACGGTGTACCGTACGTATGCGGCGCGATTTGCATAAGTAATAACGGACCAACAAATGTCGTTGATTTGACGTTGCGCCCGCCGCAATCTGTTTTGAATACCCATTACGGCAGTAGTGCTCGCATTTTTCGAATTTTCTTCTCGCGCCACACGCAAGACCATCGGCTCGCACACCCCGTAAATGATTATTATATATAACGCCCGTACCGTCTTACATTTTTTACGTGAGCATACAACGCGCATGGGTAGGTTAATGGAACAGTGTTGACGGATAATTCAGAAACTAAGGGATTGCGGTGGTTGTGTAAATCAGGGTGTACGCGTTCGTAGAAAACTTTGGCAACATTTTGAAATCCCTGTGTAAAGTGTCGTTGGATACAATTGCAGAACTTAAATCAAAAACGTCCATCGATTTGTTATGAAAAACCACGTCAGGTGGATCTCACAATGAAATTAAATATATTTTCAATTTTAATAACTTCTAAACTTGATTCGGGCCATTACATCAGTCTCACCAGTCACCGTATTTTGATCTATCGGTATAATTTTGCTGCCAATAAATATCGTCTTTAAAGAAAAAAGAAACGTAAGCAAAAACAACAACATTATTATACTCTACGTAACGAACAGCAGCAGTACAGTATAGGTACCAAGTACGACTGCTAAATAATCAAACTTTATTGAAAATAATAAACGCGGTTGACAGGTTTTTTAAATTAAAAACATTTTTACGAGGTTTTTCGGGTCCTTGAGATTTAAATCATAATTCGAACTAATGGTCTCGTAAAATATTAACATAATTTAATCGCATATAATATTACATGTATTCGTATATTTAATAAACATTTTAACGACTTTGTATTATGGGTTTGTTTTAATTGGACTATCGTTAAAACAATTTATGACTTATCAAACAAACATGCACGCACTTTTTAAAATTATACGATGTTATATCAGTGTCTTGTACAACAAGTGGTTGTCAAGTCTTTGTCAAATGTACGGATTTCGTAAAAACAATACTTAATTTATTTTAACATAATATATAGGTGGATGAAAATAATTGTTCTTAAATCGACGATTTCCATTGAATATTGCTTACATAAGTACTCATTTCGTTTTTCTCCTCCTAACCGCAAAAAAAAAAAAAGCGAAAAACTATAGATTGATCGATTTACCGTGTACCATAGAAATCCTATAGGTATACCTGTTATTTGTTGTTCGTATAACGCGGCCGTCGAACACACTCGTGTAATAGGCCTGGGTTCGTTGGGAAAAAATCGAACCGTGTTAATTTATTTTTGTTTTTTTCCCGTTCCATCCCACCTAATTGATCACTGTCGGTGTTCTTTGAAGAGTACAAATATATAGATCGTCGCAAAGGGTTGATTACGAGCGCTACCCTTATTATTTTAAGTTGTGTTTACGAGCGAACAAAACGTATGTTTACAACTACAAATGACACGGTGAACATAGTGGGTATCGCGGGCGGTCCGCGCGTGAGACAGAACCGAGAAATAAATACCGAATAATATAGCCAAGACCGTATTTCGTGCACTAAAACAATGTACCTAACACGATTGTGTGCAACTCCTCGTGAGCGCGTATCACCAATTTTATATTAAACAATTCATCGTCCGTCGAAGGAATATTTGTTTTTGTTTTTAGGTTTTTAGGTTTTTTTTTTATGCACAAAATCATTTCTAAAACATACTATTTTCTATTACACAATGCTTACAATACGCGTACACGTGATATTGGGCTATTGGAGTGACACATATTCTGCGGTATACCTAATACTTGAACGTGTTTGTACATGCTGGATATTTTAATATTTTATACATCTATACAGGGTGTCTCACGGGTATTCACACGGAGCGATATCCACCTTGTCAATAGAGAGATAATCAAATTTTGTTTTTTACAAGACTCACGGTGTATAATATATTCAAACCGACATTGGTACTGTAAATTTAAATGTTTTATTAAAAATTACGATTTGAAAATAATTTACGTTATTATTTTGTAAACTAAAAAAAATTTTACTAAAAATAATGAGTCCAACGAAAACTGAAAGTTGAACAGTCAACATTTTCAGAAAAAGAAGCCCTATAAAATAGCTATCTTCAAATTTCACAAAAATTATAAAATAAAAAGTTAATTTTTCAACTTCTTTGGTAACACACTTATATTTACCAATCCATTGTCAACAAAATTGCCCCTGCCCGGGGATGCTCATGAAAAAAAAAAACAGAATTTGATTATCTCCAATAACACGGGAGAGATATCGTTCTGCGTAAGACCCGGTGGGACACCCTGTATATATTCTATACACATTACGGTGCGCACGATGACCTTGTTGTAATGCGCATATGGACGCGGACCGCGTAAATGCAATTATCCGTAATGACGAGTGTTTAAGTTATCACCAAAGTGCGCTTGAATAATAATAATAATAATAATGATGACATTGGTTGGAAACGAAGGAAACCAGCGTATTTATAGGCGGGCATAAATCACGTGTTTTATCGATTCCAATATATTATAATACCGACGTGTTGCTAACGAATCGAGAAACGCAATAAATGTGTGTACACGCGTGACTATAAACGGCATTTTTGCATTGTTTTCCCCGCGTACAGGACGCTCGGGCGTCATCTGCGGAGGACGTACAACCTTAGTATATACCATACGCCGTATTATTACGCCGCGTACGCGTTGAAACCGTTCTCTGTTTCCATAATATACTTGTTCGGATATAGTGGTACATGGCTGCACTTGAGATGATGCGAAATCGCCGCAGACGTCCGTCCCATTGACTTGATACGAACAGATCACCTGGATAAGCGTGCATCAATGCGTACCCCATATATTTAAGCTCGGAACGCGCATGCCGCTGGTACTCTACAAATGTCGTACCTAATTTGTAAATATTATGCGCGTGTCTTAAGCTACGAAGTAAGACATAATCAAATGCGCGAGCTTGTAGAAGGTCAACTATTGGTTTTCCTTTTTTCTACACCGTTCATTCGACAACCGCGACTACGTATAACTTTTATTGACGACCGCCTTTTTTTTAAAATGTTTCCGTCAGAGTTTATTTTCAGCTGTCAATTTTAACTTTTACCCTAGTCGTGTGCCTACTTGAAATCCAAACACGAACCCTAGTGACAATGATGACATCGATTGAAAGCAATACAACTGAAATGATAACAAAAAAAATATCATAATCTTTATCAATAATGGTTACGAGTTTAAACAAACTAAGGATACGATGAGGTATCTAAAATTAACTGGCTACGAGTATTTGGAAGCAAAAAAAAATGATAACCTATAAGTTATAGACTACATAAGCATTTATAATTATTGATTTATATAGTATTGACAAATAATTAGTATTTTTTTTTTTTACAATAACTTAATTTTTAAAATAATTCACTTAAAATCTTATCTATTAATAATAGCTGTGTTCAGTCTTAAAAATATTTAATATTCCAATAGGTAATAATAATTTGTGATCAGTGACAAGTCGATACGGCAACGTTGCATGAATGTTAATAGGTGTAAAAACGTTCGTAATCACTATTCAAAAAGGTGTTACCGATAACCGTTTGCAATCGTATTGTAAAACTGTTTTAACGAAAAGCTTATCTATATGACTTTTACTACTCGATTCTTGAATAATATGACATGCTGCATAGCACCATAAATACTATAGTATATTTTATAATCAATGGTATCACACTAACACCATTTACAATTATATTGAATACCTATGAAAAGATTAAACGGTATCATAATAAACATTGTACTTATAGTTCTTGTTGCGCTTATTTGAGTGCTTTTACTGAAGTATTTAAGTGCTTATTTTGGTGATTATAAGTGCTATAGCCTATAAGTCCCGGATCCTGGCGCTAATATGCAATATCAGTCATTGGTATAAAAATATAGGTTAGAACTAATAGAGTCGAACGGTTAGAGCAACTGGCGGACTGCAGTCCAGATTCAGACGGTGAAATGCTAATAACTGGACCGCAAAAACATTAAACATAATATCTTACTGAAATACTTTAGTTACATTTTTTTAATGACTATGAAAATGAAAAAAAAATGAATTTTGAATTAAATTTATACAACCAGATTATGGATTATCTCATAGTAAAACACATTATTTCCCTTGGACCTTGTTTATGTTTATTGGACTCAAATAGAAATCATGACTAGCCGATCCTTGGGTTGGACTGACAGATTGCGTTGCTCTGGATATCGTGGCACGCATTGATATGATATATCAAAATTGAAAACATACAAATTAACAATGTATCAGTATTATATCCTATTTCGAGAAAAGCACGTTCTGACAAGACGCGAGATGGTTCAACGAATTTAAAAACATAGTGATCGTCCATTAATTTTCCGCGTCAACGCCGTGTTACAAAATAAATCGGTTTTCGCGAGAGTATTTTTTGAAAAAAACAGTTTTATTCGCTCGCAACACGCTTTGTATTTTATTATGATGGTAAAATTATGCGCCGCGGTCATCGTTTTTATTTTGGCAAAGTAGCTGTTATTGTGAGGACACCTGTCACCAGTCCACGGCTGGGCGCGACATTATCATGCACTTCTGCAGTTGAGTGTGTCTCTGGAGAGCGCCGATCGGACGTCGTGTTTACACGCGTATACGTATAATACGAGTACTACACATGCGTATGTTATGTTGAAAAAAACGGGTGGGAAAAGTGATGAAGTGCTCCCGGGGGAACGATTGCGAACATTCTTTACGCCACCACCGCCGTAGGATATACGTTTATGCACGCGTTGTTTGGGAGCGTACACGTATATATATATATATTATAATACGCATACTGACCGGAGACTGACGTCCGCGGTCAATGGAGCTCGTGACCACTCGGTTTTTGCGTTTTTTTTTTTTTTTTGTACTCTCTCTGTGTCCAAATGATATAATGGGTAAATGAAAAAAAAATAATAATAATAATCCGTCGTCTGCGCATTATTCGCGAGACCGAAATGATCGATACAATCGCGTATTCACACGCCTCAAAGTATGTACCTATACGTACAGATATTATATCCTTGTATTTTACAAGCCAATGTGTTCGAAAATCCGTATAATACGTATGATTATGATGATGATCGTTTAGTCAAACCGACGCGTGAAAAACGTTTCACGTCCGCAATAATACGACCCCGCGAGTCCGTTAAATAATAACATTATACATACATGTAAATAATATGTACACAATGTGACCGTGATAGATTCGTACGACGAATATTCACTTTGCCTCGGGCCTCGGGCTTACGAGTGGATCGCTTTGACGTAGTATTCCATTTAAACCGCGGCGTTCGGAACAAAATGACAACCCTGTCGCCGTTACATATTAATTTATAGTTACGTTGTATATCTATTTATAAACTTAATAATTATATCTAATAATAATTGCATGTATAATATCGTAATCGTTTTCAGTTTATATATTTCGATCCATACTTCATTTTAAATAGTCAAACGATCCTCGCATCGTGATTAATCATGTATCTACTTATAATAATGTTATGGCGTGCAATTGTGAATGGTAGTACGTATATGCTATATTATCCAAGAATCGAGTTATGTAAATTTTTGTATACATAATAAGCTTTCCGTTAATTCGGTTTTGCGGTAATTGTATGCAAAAAATTGGACCCGATCGCGAACGGTCATTACCGGCATAATGTTTTTGAATAACAAACCATTGCGAACGTTTTTACCTTATAACTTTCATACAACGTTACGTCGCGGTCGTTACCCTATCAATTTTTCACTGATTACAAAATAGTTACATTGAATATAAAACATTTTTTAAAACTAAAAAGTTAGATATTATTTATATATCAGATTTAGTGTACGATTATTTAAAAATATTAGTTATTGTAATCAAAAAATACTAATAATTCGTCAATATCAATATATATAACAATAAGTATAGATTATCATTGCTTTACCTCAATACATTCAAACCTTTTTTGCTCCTGATTACTCGTTGCCAGTTAACATTAGATACCTTATATATAATCATAATTATAGCTTGTGTATTCTCTTTGTTACAGTTTTAATTGATAACGATCACCATCTTTTCAGTCGTGTTCCTTTCGAATCGAAACTGAGTTTCGATCAATTCGATCATGTATTGTGAATAACAGTTTGCGTTTAGGTTTCAAGTATACAGCTACATGAAAAATTAAAATTAATAACGTCACTCGAAAAACTGTTCCCAATCGTTTACATTTTTGGGTAGGTTACCAACGATTCAGGATCCATGTACCTGCATCTACGTAATAATATACAATTACACTTGATATAGACTGCTAGTCTAGTACGACGTACGAGCGTACATTATTATTGTATCTCAATTGAAAGTATACATAGGTACTTAAAAATTTTACCGTAAGAACACATCGCGCGTTCATCGCACATATATATCCGTTCGCAGAGTAGAAAATACGTTAATATATTGCTGATATCATTTATAGAAAAAGTTAACTCTATTTTATATAACAATTTTAGGTTACGTCGTATTACATATACACTGCAGTATACCGGGTATATACGTCTCACTAAGGTTAACGCATTATCATATATTATTAATTATTATTTTACATACCTATAGTATTATACGTAGTAACCTAGTACGTAAGTACAACAATAATTGGAGACATCAACGCGGAGGTGAATATAATATTATGTATAGCCCATATAGTCTTGGACCATTATTGTGGTGGTCGTGTTGTACAAGTACACTTTAGAATTAGTATTCAATAACATATAATTATCGTTATTGTATATACGGCGCATGTGCATATATCTACAGATAATATGTTTCTAAGTCCGTATTATAATATGTATTACGACTGATTTCGTTAAAATATTCACGTTGGGATAACTTATGCTGATTACTGATAAATGATAATATTTCACCCAACGATATCAATGTCATTATCGTATATGAATATTAACAAAAAAGTAGAAACTATACTCAATATTTATACTGCACCATCACAGGAATGTGCTTTTAATAGTTCATATTGTAATAGTCATATCATGGTTCATGAAAAATTGATTTTAAGTAATGAATAGTAAATTGAAATGTATCAAATGAGTTAAACAGCATTTTGGTAATACAGTAAAAACCGTTTAAGACGCTTTCTAAGCTCTCCAAGCTCTTGCCCTTAAGAAACTAATCAAAAATAGTATAACGCGGGAAACAAAAAAAATGGAAAAGGAAATTGTATATTACAACTCGTATGGTATAAGTAGAACATTTATATTATTATAATTGATTTACTTTCCCCATTTTAACAAATGATCGACTTTCGTTTGTTTCACATTTTCATATTTTTAGAATAGAGGTAGATCTAAATTTTATTAATATGATATAACGTTTATGATCTGTATATTGTCAAAATATGTAATTGTTCTTCTTAACTCGTTTACATAATCAAGTGCATTTGTTTCTGCAGAATCGGTGTTGCCTATATGCATTATATCATATTATATAATATCACCTTTCTTCTCATCGCTTTCTTGCATTTGAATTCCTCAATAGTACTTGCATCAGCACTTGCCATTTTATAAGTTATTATCTGATCTTACTTCTCTAGCGCTATATTCGTAGCGTCGTAGCTACCGCATCGTCAATCGTTGCATACAAAGGAAATTTCTTCAAATCTTGAAAATTTTCGCTGCTTCCCACCAGGATGACCCTGTCCTCAATACATTTTGATTTTCAAAAACAATTTTTAATATCGTTAGCGGTTATTTTATTCCATGCTATGTACTTTGAAAGCCTCTTATCTCCGGGAACACAGAGCGCATTATCCGGAGTCAGTACATATTAAACGTTGCAAAGATCCGAGGGACACGTGAAAATGAGCGTATTACGCGGGAAATCATGTTAAGCGATATCGTCTTAAACGGGTTCTATTCTACGGAATACACTATAATGGTATATCGCTTTATTTGCAATCATAACTATTTACTACCAAAAGAATACATAATAATGTAAGACAATTAATTTGTATTTATATAGATATATATCATAAAAATACATGTAAGATTTAGAAAAATGCAGGTACTGTAACTATGTAAAATCGTGCAAGTCATTTAGTTTATAATTTAATTAGATATTTTTATTTTATAACTTATTCTAATATATTTATTATAAAGTTGATTTATAGTTATAACGTAATAATCAACATCAACACGTTGCAAATATAAAACAATATAAACATTAAACACATTAATTATAATCGCTATAAATCAAAATTAATATTATATGTACAAAGCTTACGTACATATATTATACGTCCATAAATCCATACCGAAAATAACACGTATATTATTGTATATTTTAACAGTGTGTAATTGAAACCGAAGATAAACTATATATTATATGGGAAGGGGGGTGACCGAAACTCGATTACGGGGAGCGGCGCAGTGGAAATAATTTGCTTATTTGCACACCTGCGTCCCAGACCATCCCCTACACCCTACAGGAAATAATCATGCTCGTGTTGATCGATAACTGCGCCGTGTTACCGATTTTCGTAAATATCCAATCGACGCTCACATGTACCGATTACCAGTTACCACAATAACAGCGTGCAGTGTGTACAGTATACGCTACAGGGACACACACGCAAATCTCTTGGACACTGTATTTTTTTTTGAACTAACGACGTGGCGTATATATTTTATAGGTTTTGTTTTTTTTGTAATTCTGATTTATTCAAGATGTTTGTGTGTTATGTATATTTTCCAATACGAAGAATTCCAATATGCTTAGAACTATTATACGCTGATAATATCATACGTTGGTTTTCAAAACATTGAACACCTCATTTTTTTTTTTCACGCAAACAATTATTGTTCAGTCAATGTTTCTGGCATTTTTGAAGTAAATTACACTCAACATTTGGACAATTGGGTGCATTTAAGTTTTCCAACAGGCGATAAACGCACAATTTGAGCATTTTAAAAATGTGTGAGCTCGCTCTAAAAATCACCCCGTGTATAAATCACTCTTATCGTTATCATCGTTATTATTACAACGCGTACGCAATGATGTATAATGTCAACAGCGACGACGTGTTGTCCGTCGTCCGTACGCGCACGCTCGCTCCGAGTGGGAACCGGGAACTTTGCGTGCGTGAAAAAACAAGAAACGACCGCGCCCACCGCCGACGGGGCGGGCCAACGGGAGCCCGCGGTACGGCCGGCTTGCGCGTCCCACGGTCGGCGGGCGGGGCCGGCTCTACGGGGAGCTGAGAGCGACCGAGCTGCGTCGTCCGGTTCCCGAGAGCCGGCGGTAGTGTACGTTCTGCGGTCACCGCGCGTGTTCCAGTGTACCAGTGCCGTCGTCGTGCAATGAATCCCCCGGTTCAATAGAATTAAATAAAACGCCGCACCCATTTATCATTCGTTATAGACTCGCAGTTGGTTTTTTCGTTTTTCAATCCTCGTCTTACGTTTTTTTTTTTTTCATTTCATCGTTGTTTACCTTTGTTCGCGATTCACGTGTTCAAAACGCACCCGCCGAGACAATAACAATACTGTAATCGTCCGAAAACAGCTCGCGATGGCAGTGTCTACGTTGAATATGACTCCTTACTTCACCGGATACCCGTTCCAAGGTAATTACGTACATTTTTTTTTTTTTTCACTTACCCACCCCGTCCGCTATTTGGATTTTCGAGTTTGTGCCTTATGTGTACGCGCGGTCAGTCATCATGCGTACGCCCGCGACTGCACCACATCATTTTAATAATACCCACCCGTTCCTCTTTGCGTGTGTGCTAGGCCAGGGTCGCATGAACCAGCTCGGCGGCGTGTTCATCAACGGACGGCCTTTGCCCAACCACATCCGTCTGAAGATCGTCGAAATGGCCGCGGCCGGCGTTCGCCCCTGCGTCATATCCCGTCAGCTCAGGGTGTCGCACGGCTGCGTGTCCAAGATCCTCAACCGGTACCAGGAGACCGGGAGCATCCGGCCGGGCGTGATCGGCGGCAGCAAGCCCAGAGTGGCCACGCCGGACGTGGAGAGGCGCATCGAAGAGTACAAAAAGGCCAACCCGGGCATGTTCAGCTGGGAAATCCGCGACAAGCTGGTCAAGGTGCGTTTACATTAATATATATATAATATTATATGCCCGTACGTGATGTGTGTCGGAAAAATCGTTTTCATCATTCTTTGATTTTCGTAACGACTCCATATGCAGTATCGCGATAACCGTTCTCCGTCGTATAATTTCTCTAATTTTTCGAATCATGTGTAAATTTATATATACAATTGGCAACTACTCCGTATGCCCGTATCGATACGTATTACTTTACAGAATACAGATAGTTATGCAATATCGTTTAAGTCTCCATCACCGTAAGTTCAATCAAACGTCAGTTAGTAATTTACAGGCACCGTTTATTTTCATTACAAACAATATCGCCTAAACATGCATTGAATTAATATTATTATGAAATAATGTACAAATTTATATTCACATACCAAATTCAAAATCTACTCTGTTATTAAACCGTTGAGCTAATGCAACTGCTACTCGGTGTCTCACTAGTATAAAACAATAATTGTATACGTGTAATTTATATACAGTTGTGTGATTACATAGGCATATTTGAATGACAAACAAAATTATCATATCGATAATATACATAAATTAATAATAATACAAAAAGTGTACATGATTAACAAAACCGCATGTTATTAATTGAGTACGCGAATGAAAATTTAATGCTAGCCCAATATTTATTTCAATTATTCAACTATACGTGGATTAGACATTTAATTGAAACGATTTTAAAATTTGTAAACATAACGTACGCTTATACGAATATGACACAATAGCCTAACCATTACGTTATTAAGTCTTTGGTTAACCCATTAAAGTCTATTCATAGCTTGAATATAATAAGACCAACTTAAACTAGCTTTCACTCGGTATTGAAACTCGCATACTTACAAAATGTATACTATTATTAATATCTCTAAAACTGTTCCATATACAGGTCGTAAACTTGTAACTCTTGTGAAAAGTAACAAAATTTTCGGGTATAAAGTAAATTCAGGCACATTGAACATGAAATATTTATGTTTTCAATATTATACATATATGCGGAGTTGTGGACCAATAAAATATATGGTTTATGAACTCGTCAGAAATTAGGCGTTAAATTGTTATCAGTATTTATTCGATTATTATTATGCTATTATAATGAACCGATTATATGATTGAGAAAATTACTATTTCTTAGGCGTACTAAAAATGTATATTTTTGTGATTATCCCAGCAGGATGGTATTTGCGATAAAAACTCGGCCCCGTCTATCAGTTCCATCAGCCGACTGTTGCGCGGCGGCAGAAGGGACGAGCTGAAAAACCATTCCATTGACGGGATATTGGGTAAGTTCTAAGCAATATAATTTAATATTCTATGGGTACATTGTTGCACCAAATATATATATATATATATACGCGCACTACAGCTATGCGAACACAAAACGCGCGTCGAGTACCTGTGAACATGACTAATGTAAATAACGGGTCTTAACGGGAAAAAACTCCCGTAACGTCCACCCCAGCCGATTGTGTAACGTCTTAACTCTTAACACGCCTTGTACAGTTGTACGTGTGATATACGATTATACTTAGGCTACTTGGTGGCTACCGGTAAGAGATCCGTTAGCCGAAAGGATAAAACCATTGTCGACAGTCGACAAAAAAAATAAAGGGAAGAAAAAAGGGGGCGAAGAAAAAGTAGCGTAGAGCGTATATTATACATATTATGTAGAAAGACATAATATATGAATAGAAAGGCGTGTCCGTGTGAAGTGTGTGAGAATCGCGCGGCGGCGACCACCAAGGGTTTGCTACCACAGGGGTTTTGGTTAACACTTTTCTACAAAAAAAAAGAAAAAAATTCACAACCGGACAATTTATCACCTCGACGATCACGGGGTGGTCGAACACGAACGTTTACGACCGTACAAGACACCAGCCGCCTTAGCTACTATTTATATACATACCTATTTATATGTGTATATACATAACTGTGCGTATATATACATTACATATATCTTTATACATTATTTAGATGCTTTCGTGTGTTTGGTGTATATTTTGGTTTTTTTTTCAAATACGGTATTAATATATTATTATGTTATACATCGAATTCGTTTAATAACAATAATAATAATACAACGACTGCAGTTATTATATAATTATGTAATGAGAATCGAACGACTCAAGTTTTTCGGTAAACGTGACGTTCATAGTTTTTTTTTTTTTTTGTATACGGACATCGGCAGCTTCAGAAGAACCTGTCTCCACGGGGTGTCCCCTTAATGTAAAAGGCTTGCCGACACGTAAAACCCGTTTAATTCGCCGTAATTTAAAAATGGATTTTTCTTCTTCAAAGCTGCTGTCCCGCACACCTTATTTTTTTCTTTCTAATATTTTTTTTTCCTCTCTCGTCGGATTTAATGTCAACTCGCCAACACACGAGTTATTAGCCCAGTTTAATCGCTACCCACCGCCACCACCGCCAAATACGCTTGTATATTAAATATATATACACACGTGTATATTTTACGAATTATAAACGTATATTATATAGTGCCAAACGAAGTGCGCTGCTGCATACGGCTTGTTTGTAATTCAAATGCACGCGATATGATATTGTTATTTATATTTTATCCGGGATATGAGTCCGAGCGATATATGACATTTTACTTTTACCGCGCCACGGACAAAAGGCGTGTCCCACGCTCTAGTGTTTTATTTTTAAAAGTCTCGTCGTTATTTATACTATTTGAAGAGAAAAAAAATTCACGAGATTATAATATCATTGCATACACTCGCGTAAGTCGTAAATAAATAAATACGCATTCAACACACATACATAGGATATATGACTTTTTTTTAATCGTACGGTGGCGATCATATTTTCGAATTGTGATTTCTTATTTCGTTTACTTATTTTTACATAACATATAAATCATTTCCGAACTTGATCCGCATTATGTTTATTGTATATATTATTATGATCATGATTCTTCGACTGCGACAAAAACGGAAAGAAAAAACATTCATTCTCCATAAAACGTTTCAATGAATTACCATTACCGTTTGCAATCTGCATTGACACGTATCATAATTCACAGTGAGCATAATAATCTTGCAACTACAGTAGTTATGTTTGATATCGATATCGGTGATACACGCGCATATAGAAGGTACCACTGAGGATTATTGTTGTTCTATTTCTTTTCTCGAAACTGATAAGTTGTTGTTGCCAAAGATCTATAATATCATCAAGCCCTAGTTTTCAATACTGTAAGGATACTTTTTATGATGCCCTGCACTTTTATATTTTAAATTAGGTTTCGTCTGTATTAGGCATATAAAAAATCGAATCTTCCTAAATGGTTCACCAAAGAACTCAGAGGTATTCTAATAAGAAAAAAAGAGCTCATGCCCTGTTTAAATCCATGGAGAATTAGATGATTGTGCTGAGTGTTGAATTTAACTTGCACAGTTATTATAGAAGTATTCTGAGATGCCAAGGCCAATTTATGCGGTCAACTTACTCGTATTAAGAAAAATTCATCATACAGGGTATGAAGCTGACACCCATTATGTCCCATTTTATTTATATTTATTATTATTACTATTATAATCGTTGTTTCATATTACTATTGTATTATTTTTATTTATAAATCATATTTTATAATTATATTTTACAAATTTAAAATTTGCTTAATTTTAGTTCTATGTTTAGCTATAGAATACTATCTTGAATTGGGTTCATCCCGTATAAATACATATTCATAAAAAAATAAGTATATGAGCAATATGTATACATATACGAACAACCGCAGCCGTACGCCGACCTTAAAACTACAACAAATTAAATAAATAAACAGCTTTTTATAATACACTACACTATAACGTTTCGAACGCGGCTTTATGTATAAATTAAATTAAAAAACTCACAGGAGTGCTCATTTATTATGACGATGTAATAGTATATATTGTAATAAGACTATATATTATACATGTTATGTGGATTCGTAACGTTATCACGGTACCCGGCCGACGGTATACTGTAGCGCGCGGTGGTAGTATAGATATTCTTTCGGTCCGTGGTGGTCGTCCACCATTATAATGATTATTATTATTTGAATCGCATTTAAAACCGATTGGGCTTGCTTTCGGTCGCGATCTCGTGAACCGGTAAACGATGCCGACTCCGAGCAACATAATCTCGCAGAGTTATAATGATGTCAGTTTGCGATTTTTTTTTCTTTTATTTTTTTTTTATTTCATTACACCGCAGTTGCAATGCGTAATTAGTTTTACCCTTGCAATTACATGCGGTATGGTTATGTAACCGCGAACGATGGACGCATAGTATAAATCAAGGTTCGCGGTTACGCGTGTGGTTATAGATCGTATTCGGAGGCATCCATTCAAAGATATTAAAATATTATATTGACGTTGGGGTCAAATCACGCTGGTATTTTGTTGACGAACGATCGCCTCGGTCGGCAGGCAAACCCTTTAGATCATTCGGCGTCCCCACACGACGTCTTGATGTTATTATACTCGTTAGAAAATCGCGAGCCGATGCTAGATTGTCGTGCGCAGGTTTGTTTCTCGAACCGTCATCGTCACCGATCGTTGTGGCGCGCGCGCGCGGTACAGGTATACGAACACGTATGGATCCGTATCGGTGTATAATTGCTCGTTATAAATATTTATAATCAACATATCGACGACCTTATCTCGGCCGCGTGGGTGACGCGACGAGTTCTCGGAATAAAAATATAATATTGTTTTCTCTGCGTGCGTTGTTTTGACCCGACGGAGTCGCCCACGCCGCCACGGTACCTATGCACAATTATTGTGACTAACAACCGTTTTCGGAGCGGTGCCGTGCGTCGCAATCGATTCGCGTTCGCGAAAAATTAGCATTAAAAATTCAAAAATAAAAAAACACTCGACGAACCGGACAGAAACGCTTTAATGTTCCGCGTGCTTGGGTGGTACGTACACATTCGACGTATTGTAATACCGTCCGATAACAATACGTTATAATTACGGCCCGGATGTATTCGACTTTTGCATATCTTTTTTTCAGAACATCGTTGACGATGCTTTCTTGGCTTAAAAAGTGTTTCAATAACATACGATTATACGAATCAATTTGACTAATTTTTATTTTTAGGTCATTTTCTATTATTTCTTACCAATTGTGAGAAAATTGACGGGACTTAATTTTTATATTTTAATATTCGAATATCTTATTACGAAATTTTTCTCGAATAGTATTTAAATTTTAAAGTTCAATTTTTAAAGTGTTTTCTCATCTAAAACCTACAGTTTTTCAAACTCAAACCTAAACAAATGTTAATAACTGTTGTAATACACTATCGGTTTAGCTGTCAATAAATAATAATTACGAGTGTGCCTCAAGTGTTTAGGGCAGCGTTTCTCAAACTGTGGGTCGCGACCCCCTGGTGGGTCACGAGTCAATTTTTGGGTGGTCACGAGAAGTTTTTTAATATATAGATTGTATGAAATTTATGTTTTTTAAATTGTAAAGTAAGTATAGACTATAGAACAATAATAGAAGTATAAAGTAATATAAGAATTATTACGACGGGTATTTTTAAAAAATTTTGTTAAATTTGTTTTTCGAAATTACTTTTTTGATTCTATAAATGTAAAACTATGGGGGTCGCGATAGATTTTTGGAAGAAAATTTGGGTCGCGGTCCTAAAAAGATTGAGAAACTAAACTGGTTTAGGGTTAATTTGCGTATATTTTTTTCACTCATATTTTCGGTTTATCGAAATCCGGTCCCTCGCTTGCAATAGTTGAAAATACGTGCACGCACGCGTTTCCTATCCGAACGGGGGTCGGCGTTTGTAAATTTATTGCCGGCCACGTCGACACTACACGTAATAATAACGTACAGTCTCGCCCGCAAAATGTACACACATTACACGCGTACGTACGTACGTCGGCTTTCAGGCCGCCCAACGCTTGGCGGTATCGTCTTTAATAATAGATCCGGCGGTCGAGAGTTCTTTCCTCCGTCTATTAGTGCGCATATACAACATAATAGTACACGTGCACGTGTGTGTTGCATGACATCGGTTATTATGTAAATCGTTTCTGTAGATAAGAGCTGCCCGTGATGCCCAGGACGGGGGAAACACGCGGAACCGGACTCTCGCGCGGGGTTGGGCGCAATTACTCGAAAACGGGTAAAAGACGATACGGGATATATATTATAGACACGTTGTAACATCGTATATGCACCACTGTACGTACTAAACGCGTGTACGCTTGTTGTACGACCGTTTTGCGCCCGAAGCGCGTTAGACGATGTTAAAATATGATTTCCGTCCGCGGCGACCGTTTCAGACCGCGTAGTGCATCGGTAACGATAATCACGATTATTATTATTATTATTATTACTGCTGTTGTTGCGATGTACACTACTGCTCGTGATTGAAAGCGCAGTATTTGTTAACACTGTCAAATAACGAGACGTGAGATCAATCAACGCGCATTTGCATATTATTACTGCAGGATACGTATACATGTAAAATATGTATAACGAACGTCTATACGCGTCCCGAGCCTAAGCCTTGGTATATTGTACGCATGCAACACACACGAACACGGTCTCATGCATGTGTGTACACGTGTAACCGTATAAGTAAACGGCTTGTGTACAATATATATAGTGGTAGTACTACACATGGTGTACGGCGGTCGTATTATGCGGTTGTTTTAGGATTAATGGCGATCTTTCGTGTGATTTATAAAGCGTATCCCGGGGTATATATCATGTTCTGTCAGTGGCCGCGGCTCTACGCCGTACAGTATCCCCGTGTCCTATACGTGTCGTTAAATGAATGCGCGCTCCGTCCCGCGGCGCGAACCTTATTTTGCGAACGGCCTACTTATACCCTGCGTTTTTTGTTGAACGGCAGTATAACGAATACGTTCATTTGTTTTTTTTTTTGCGCATTTGTATGATCGTATTTTATTTTTTTCCGTCCAAAGGTCCCAGCAGCGCCGACGATTCGGACACGGAATCGGAACCGGGATTCCATCTGAAACGCAAACAGCGCAGGAGCAGGACCACGTTCACGGGCGAGCAGCTGGAGGACTTGGAGCGAGCGTTCCACAAGTCCCAGTACCCAGACGTGTACACCCGAGAAGAGTTGGCCCAAAAGTAAGTACATCGTTATAAAACATTGTATATTATATCGTAAGATGCGGTGCGCGTCTTAGTATTATCTATAACAAAGTATACTGCTGCAGTGCCGCATCGTTCAATGAGAGCACCCGATGTTATGATGTATATAATTATATCTGTTGATATCTCGCGAACGAACGTTTATAGTTTTTACAAAACCCTTGTTCACGCTTATCATGAAATCGTTCAGTTCTCAAATCGGACATCAGTCGAAATCAAACACGATAATGGTGTTCGGTGAAGATTTCCCATGTTATATTTAGGTACACTATACTGAAATAGTCGTATTTGAATTATCCTAAGTACGGTGAGGTTTACGGCTAGTGTAATATCAATACGACCGTACACAATAAATGCAATATTGTATTGTTTTCGCGCGTATAAATACAATGACGTGCGCTTTTTATGTAAAACATAAGCTACACACATCGGTATGTTCTCACGTATGTAACGGAATGAGGTAAAATGAGCACGAAACCCGATCGAGGGGTGAAATTCGTCATCACGTCGGCGGCGACGTCGATGGTGATGACGGTGTTCACGCGGGGTGCATTACCGAACGAGGCCGTGCGGGTTGCAAGTATAATCGCCGACCGACGGAGAAAGTCAACTATCTGCTATCTCACGACCGGTCAAATATGCGCGGCCGCGGCGGGGGCGTACGACGAAAAGTCACAAAGGTCACGGCGTGCGCGCTAGGTCTTTCCAGGGTTTTCGTGAAAACTAAACAATTTCGCAGAAACGTGTACCGCGTGGTTCGTTTTTGTTTTATTTTTTTCTTCTTCCGTTACCGATTTCTTACGGTCCGACTCATTATAATATCATACGTGTGCACACGTGGGACGAGGAGGTCAGCCGCACGTATACGGTTATTGGCGTCTATATACGTGTACACAATATAGATCCATCCTCTTCCCCCCCCACAACACCCTTCCCACCCACCAACTACCCGAGTGTGTGAACGGCCGTCCGGATCTTCAAAGGATACATCATAATAATACGTCGTATCTATCGCGCATAATATAGGCAGGTGAAAATACATCGTGGCACTGCAGCTCGGATATAGTTATACCTACGTATAAATTCGCGCGCACGACCACATCATACTTTGTACGATTATTTTAAAAGTCCGGTGCGTTCTCGTTACGTGAATATCACGATGTGATGATCACAGGTGTAAGGCGATACAAGATTTTCGGTCGATATTGATGATGGGTATGCGGTATACAGATTATAATTTTCTAGCGATTTATTAAAATATAACGCGTAAAACGAAATTATAATGATCATTATTCCGTAACTTAGAAAACTATATCACTCATCCACTCACCGATCGATACATTTCATAAACGAAAATTAACGTGAAATATTACACAGTGGACGCAGTGGTTACTTTAATACTCTAAACGTGCGATAAGAAAGGATTTTATAAATTGTTGGCCACCGCCAAAAGTGTTCCGTGCGAAGCCGTGTAATTCGACTGTAATAGATAATATTTTCGGCATAATATTATATTTTACGTTTTTATAATATTGCCAAAAGTATACATCGTAGAAATGTTGTATTGCGCTTACTATTTCGCACCAGCACGTATACTTATTACGCCGACGTCTGCCGGTTTATGTTATCGATATTACACAGTTTCAAATCCAATATTCATTTAACCGCGCGTAATAAATAACGATTCGTCATCACGGCGTGTTCGGTCGAGAGGAAAAAAAAACACGTTTCGTGTACATCTTCTCTGTCGTACGTCGGGGTTTGAGTTCGGGTAAAAACGTAATTACCTATTAGTACATCATTAATCGAAAGAAAGTTGGTCTATGATTAGGATGTATCCACGCGAGGATTCTCAGTATTTTAATTTCGATCTGAACGCGCGTACAGCCATTTTTCGCGCACAGTTTTTTCACCGCCATAACTTTGAAATTAAACATTAACCATATGCACCGAATGCTTCTCGGTCGATATAATAACAGACTGTTCTACGGTGCGTACTTTTCTGTGACGAAAGGTTTATGAAACGAGTTTTTTTTTTCACTCGAGCAGGCAGCGCCTACGGACCGGGTTGATTGCGAAAGATATGCTTTATAATCATCCACCTACCCTGGGGGGGGGAGAGGAGGCAGAGACTGCTTATTTGAAACAACAGAATTAACGCGCGAGTAACGTAAAAGTTCTCGTTTCTGCGTCCTGATGCGAAGAAAGCGCTTTGCAAGTCTTTGAAAAGTCCATTCAAGTGTATGCGCTGTACGACCGTGCAGTCGTATATAAGTCGATCGTCTGGTGCACAAGAACATGGTTTAACCGCGTCGCGTTCATTTCTTTCCAGGACCAAACTGACGGAAGCTCGCGTGCAGGTGTGGTTCAGCAACCGTCGGGCGCGTCTCCGGAAACAGATGGGCACGCACCAGCACATGAACGCTGCGGCGGCCGCGGCTTTCAACCCGGCCGCTGCGGCCGTCGCGAGCCTGTCCGCCGGCTCCTTTCAGTCGGCTCAGAGTGGCCAGCACGGAAATCACGGCCAATACGGCGGCCACGAGCACCATTCCACGGCGGCCGCGTCCAACTTCAACTCGCCCCAAGGTAAGCGTCAACAGGTTTTCTCCGCGCGAAACAGCGCCGATCCGTGTCGGAACAAAACAACCCCCGACTACGGAGATCGCAATAAAAATTTGCTAGATTTGAGTCTTTACATGCCCCTTCGAGGACGACTATAACGTGACGTCATATTTTAAAAATCGAATGAGAACCCCTTTACTTAAATTTTGTTTTTTTTTTTGCGACCGGTGTCCAAAGAAATTATCAATCAACCGGTACCCTATACACATTATACGCCGGGTGATCCGAGGCAATGTTCCGGGGCTCGAACGATTTAAATTTTAGCGACGCCTATAAGAAAATCGCGGGCTGGCGTACTATTCAAATATTTCAATCGTGGTGGTATTTCATAACGCACTGTCCAAGCGAATCATGTGTTTCTAATCAATACCGTATTAAGACCGTGATGTTACTTGTTTTTTCTAAACGGAAATTAATTCAACACCAATAAACACAACGCAGGTACCAGAAAACGTGTAACCCTTTTCCCATCCCCCTCCGCACCACGACCTAATGAACGCCCCCCCCCCCGCGTGCGCACAGGCGCACTTGTACGCGTACGTAATACTACGGTCGCCACAGCACACACACGTACCTAATACACGTGTACAGCGCGCGCGAGAGGCTATCACGGAAATTACACGGTACGCGACGATTAATACACACGCCGGTAATGTTTTAATGGATACGCTCTTTGAAGTTTGACCGTAATTTCGACGTGTACCGCCGCGCGGCTTCGTCGTGTAATAACCGTGTACGGGCGAACGAGACAGAGACGGAAAGAGACAGAGGGTGAGAGAGAGAGAGAGAGAGAGCGGGAGAGACTGTATAATATAATACTTACGTGTGTATATATATTTATATACTTATGTTCTCGTGTGTATACGGAACGCGAACACGAACGGGGCCGGAAATTATACAAACCGTCCGGGGCACGTACTCGGGCAATAATATTCGTGTGCGATTTTTTTCTTTCTCGTAGTTCCGCCCAACAAAACACCGCGTTTCCCGACTTGACGATATGTTTGTAATACGCAGTGTGTACACTGTACGACGTCCAGAGTAGCGCGGCTCTGCATACAGCGCGATTTTAATACAATGGTTTGCACGGATCGTGATCGAATACGTATGGAAATAAAGAATTGTCGCTAATGGCGATGCGATGACGCGATCGAGGGTCCCAAGGGTCGGCTCTATAGATGCCATTTTTACAAACCACCCCTTCCGGAAGTCTACGTCCGGCCTTTCCCGTTGACCGTGCGAATACACCCCCCCCCCCAACGTCTCGCATATTTTGCGCCCTTTTGATTTTCAATCGTTTATTTTATTCTTTTTTTTTTCGTCTCTCCCAGGAACTTCCCACGGCACGTGGCACGCTAGCGGAGGGTACTATCCCGCGACCACTTGCAACTATGGAACCGGCGGTAGTGGCGTCAGTGGCGGGACGTCGGTCGACGCCATGTACCACCATCACCACTCGCATCACCAGCCGAACGCTGCCGCTTCGTATTCACCGCAAGAAGCCGCCGCCAACGACCATCATTCGCTGGGATGGAACAAGCCCAACAAAGACGTCACCACCGCCGCCACCTGGAACCCGGATAATTACTCGTGAGTATTTGCGAAATATATTAATATTTTTAAGTAAATCGCCATACGCGTTAGTAGACTTATTTATGTACTCCTTTCGATACTCGCAGCATCTGGTATAACCAAATATATGGGTTGTGCTACACACTGCACCAAGGAGTCTATGTGAGGGGGATAGAGATGGATGACATATAACTCTCACGGATTTTATCGTTTAAACTTTAATATTTTCATCCTACAATTTTATTTTTTAACTTTCACGAAAATTAGTTGGTGCTTAAAAGGATGTCGTGAATGGTGTAACAGATATACTGCTGACAAATTTTATATTAGCAAATTATATGTGTAATCATTTTTGAGAGAAGATAAGTGCACGTATCTATATAGGTGTAGATTATTTACGACATTTCAACTTTGTCCCTCCGCAGTATTATTTAGAGCCACTTTGACCGCACGATTAGACAACGGAACTGTACACAGTTTTGGGTTGTGATCGAGTAGTAAAATGGTTAGGAACCAATCATTATAAACAGCTGTTGCGGCATTATCAAACTTTAATAAAAACAGTTTCTAATTAGATTACGGGCAATTTGCTTAGTTTTTATATTTTATTATCATTATTACTATTCGTCTTGTCCGCCGTTGCCGCCGTCACCGCCACTGCGCGTGTGAGTAATAGCTAGAAATTAATATGGTTTGCCGGAGAAATTACGGCGGCGGCGGCGGCCGCGTATGAAATGGATTAAAGCCGATAAATCAAGATAATGAAATTTTTTTTTACCACTCTTTCTCGCACGGTGTACGTATAATATAATATTTCGAAACGAAATAAAATATTATTTTCCCTCATTTCGATGGGTCAGTTGAAAAGCACTTGTCATTAGATCCCGTCGTACATTACCACCCATGTAGCGCGGCCGGGCCCGGAGTCTCGTCTCGTGGGTAACCGGTGACTTTTACAAATCGACTGTATGTACATCGCGTACAATATGTATACGAGTATATGCGCGTGGAGCGCTACAATATAATGACCACCGCGTAGTTCATTAGAACCGAGTGGAAAAAAATAAAAAAACGTTTCTTCAGAAGCCCTCCGGTTCGCATTCATTATACGTACCACGCGCGGCGTCGTCTACGGCTTGTAGTGCGCGTTTCGGTAGGCGGCCGAGGCAACGGACAACGGGAAAGAAATAGAAAAAAAAAATCGCAATTTTCACGAACACGCGGTTCTACGATATTAAACGAGCACGCGCGGATGATTCTACGGCCATTATCAAATTGTTATTACCGTTCGGACGACGAATTCGTGCGGTGTCGACGAGGCGGTGAGGAGTCGTGTCATAATCAGGGCCCCCTCATCAAATTCTGGGCCCCTGTACTAAATGTTTGTCCGGGCCCTTTATAAGACTTCTATTTACCGTAAATTATTAAAAATCAACATTCAAAAGTATTTGTATTTTTTTACTTACGTGTAAAAGAAAAAAACAAATATTTTTTAGTTTATATTTTATACTCGTATAGGTATATTACATATATTTCTTAGTTAAAATTTCTAAAAATTATAAATAAATTTAAACGGGCCCACGGGCCCCTAAAATAGCGAGGCCCTTGTACTCTAGATGGGGGCCCGGGTCATAATGATAATATTTCGTAAATTCGGTCGGAAACGACACTGTCGCCGGTGACCTTTAACTGTATTAGCGCTAATAACGCGTTGACACGTAGTCGTACACGTAGCGCGGCGTATCATATTCAGTACGCGTATACAAATATATACGTATAGCGCAGGCTCTACAATATGTACACGCGCGTGAAATGCAGAGTGCGGACCGTTCTAGATGTCAGACGTGTAATTTCGGATTTATTTTTCACAGATTCTTTGCCGGAGGGAACACTATATACGGTTCTGGTTCCAATTTGGCCCCGCACTCGGCCAGCGAAGCCAAGTCGGGTTATCCGTACTTCGGGCAATTGTCTCAAATGGACGCGATGTGCGGCAGGGTACATTAGCAGCAGCAGAAACAGGTGCAACCTCTACGAGAGACGTCTATATAGTATTATGGAAACGCGAATCTTTTTACTCCTCTTCTTAACCTATTATTATAATATTTCTCGCGCATGTATTCGCGGCAATACAACGCAAAAAAAAAAAAAATTATATATTTATATAATATATTTACTTTCGATTATGTTAGATATAAATTGTATACTAAACTATTATTATTATTATAATTATTATTACGACTATCATTATTGTTAGTGCGTATTAGATTTTTTTAGGAATTAGCCGAATTAATATTATGTAATCATATTATACTTTATTTACCGCTCCGCGTACACGTTAAATGCTAACTACATTTCCTTCGGCGCGTGCGCGCTTGAGCGTGCACATTACACGTATATTATTATTATGATAACTTTAACACTATTGCTCAACGTGTTTACACGTACACACATGTGTATTACGCGTGTTTAGATTTCGCACGATGTTCACGTATGAAAGGTGCACAGCACAAGACGCGCATCGCGCGAGTACGCGATATTATATTGTAGATCTAAGAAATAAGAAAAAAAAAATGAAAAAAAAATACTGTACATTATTATTTCCTTGTATAAAATATATTATGTGTTATTATTATTATTATTGTATTAATAAAACCGTCGACACGTTGTACACAATGTTTTCGTCAAGCGTTATTTTCATTACACCGTCATCAGTTATTTTATCCCGCAAACATGCGCTCTCTCTGAAGGTGCACAATGGAAATGTTTTTGAAAAGGTTGCACGAGCCAAACATCGGCATTCAAACACACACACACTTGTTGCGTTTGATCGTTGTCCGCGCATAATGATGTGCACGTCCTTTCGAAAGCAGATGCGAAGAGCAAAACGTGTCCGCAGTCGATTCTAACGACGTGCTCCGACGCAACGTAGTCGTAATAATTATTATGTCCTTATTCCACTTTGGGCTCGGTAAAAACCCGCGAAACGCGCTCGCCGCAGCGATACGATAATTCGAATTTCACCCCACCACCGGAACTTGAGATCGTTTTCACCGGGTAAGCCCGGCCAGTACGGGTAGAACAAAATGTGTTTCCAGAGGGGCGGGCACGGCGTACGGCCGTTTTTCAGCCGAGAACTCGACAGCCGCCGTTGCGAGTGATTCGCAAACGACTACCACGCACATTTGTACGCGTCGCATAATACGTACGTGTGTAACGTGCGACGGATAAGACTGAAAACATCCCGGTATCATCGGTCCTGCACAGTGTACCGCGGTCGAAGCACCGTCGAGGGCACGGAAAAACTTAAAATGTATCACGCTTTCGTTTTACGGCGTGAGCATACTTTTCCATTTGTCGCACTGAACAGATACGCTTTTTCTCGTACACACTGTAGATGTACAATATGGTTTACACGATCACTAACACTCGATGGCGCGTGGAAAGAAACCAAAATAAAATCGCATCGGTTTTGCCACGTAACGTTTGTAACGAGTTTGCCAGCCCCGGACGATCGTATCATCGATGTCTGCGACCGGAACTCCGAAACGCCCGACGTGACGTCTGCTCAGAGAACCGCGTATTATTTATCAGGAACGTCGGGTTTTCCCCGGAAACGCGTGCACGTACAGGAATTCAAATCGAACGCCCCCTACCCCCTCCCCCCGTCTCTTATGCACAGCGTTTTCCTATTCGATGGGTGATGCGCGTGCGCGTGCTGCAAGTCAGGTCTGTTCTTTTTTTCGGTTTTTTTCATTTTTTCGTTTCGAACGGGCTCAACGTCACGCGCTGCACGACAGTCGCCCGCGTCCGCATTGTCTTAACGCAACGCTCCGTACCTCTACAATACCCGATTAGCCCTTGCAACAGATGTGGTGATTCCGTTTGTTCCCGTCGTCGGTTTCGTATTGTTTCCGAGAGCGTAATCGATTCGGCCGTAACGACTTGTTAAAGTCGGCACACCACCACCCTTTGCGCGCGTCCCGGTCATCGAGAGGTAATAATATAAATAACAATATATACACCCATATGTGCGCGTGTGTACTAGCGAGCTGGCCAGTGTGTGTATACACAAATACATGTATATTTTACGTATTACGTATTGTTGTTGTAAGCAAACGTTCAGTTGTCACGTTGATGGATTTATGGGTTTATGGAAAAATGAAAAAAAAAAAAATAATAATAATAACAAGCATTCGAGGTGTAAGTAGCCTTTGTTGTGCGCGTGATGTTAATGCGGTCGGTGTGTTAGACAAAAAATACAAAATAAACCACATGCCGCTTTGTATTTCGTGCATTAAACAACGTATTTCTTTTTTATTTTATTTTTTACGGTTTTTTTTTTTCACCCGCGAGCACAATGCAGGTTGTCCGCCGTGTCACCCGAACACCCACAACGGCCCCGCGGTTTACTGCAGGATTTACGGATGAAAGAGAAGAAGAAAACGAAATCTTAAAAAAAAATTCAATAGGGTGCCGCGCCAATTTACAAAAAAAAAAAAAAAGGAGAGAAATCCCCTACCAACGTTCCGACAGCACGCCGTCGTATTCTTCTGGGGGCCGCATGCAGATATCGCGGCACCACGTCGACTTTTCAGTTTTTCCTCTACATTTCAGTTATCCCAGTATTCCGACCCTTCTGTACGACGTACAAGCTGTACACAGTAATCATATATCGTAATATATAATATTATTCAAGTGACGCGCCGCGATCGATTAATCAACGAGCAGTAACGCTTTGTTTGAACCATACGTACACATGCATACACATTTATAGGTGTTTAATACGCTCGCATCCGCCGCGGTCCGGGCCGTGGTATATCGTATTTATTAAATAGGTTTCGGTTGTCGCATTAGCGTTTCGTTATTGAAAATTATACAAGCGGACCGCGTTACACACGCGCGTCCAACAAAACTGGTATATCCCCATCGCGGTGATGTAGAAGAACGTACAGTGACGAAAACTGGTGGCACTTATCGCCCCGCGGTCCGAACGTCTCTGCAGTAATAATGTACCCTTCTCATAATATTGTGCGATTCAAGGGCGCCGGGATCGATGTTCATGTAGGGCGATCGCCTTACACGTTTCTTAGGGTGGTCCCCCCTGCTAACCAACAGCTACATTTTTTGTCCGTTTTACTATACATGCTGGTTTTCGGAAAAATATGTGTGTCCGGATCACTCGGATATACACTGTATTGTTTTTACAACTTTGATAAATAACTTCGACGCCACTGATATATGCATTACGTGTGTTATGTAATAATACTGCAGCGGTGCGTACAGTTTCGAATCTTCAAAACCGTACGCACGACTTGAGTTAAGTTTCACTTCCCCGTCATGTAGCAGCATCGAGTGATCTCGCGACGATGATCCATTCGAATTTACGTCATACGCATATAATGAGTACAACTGCAGCAGTCGTACATATATTATTATGTGAGAGATAATAGTTACCGAAATCTCGTGCCGAGTGGCGGTTTCCGCGATATCATTTGTTACGGGTTTTAATGTACAAAACGTGATGGTTGTGTGATAACGCTGTTCTTATATTATCCGGTGGAGCACTCGAGTAGGAATTATTCTGGGACGACAGAAGAACAGGAGTTATATGATTGTTGTATTAAAATATTATTATACTAGCCAGTATAAAAAAATATGGAAGTGTGACTATTTCATTTATATATCAGACTTATGTTAGACAAAATAGATACCAAAACACGAATACATTATGTAAAATACAAATTAAGACTCTTAACTTGTTTGAATGTGAAAATTTGTTTAGGTTTCTAGTGTCTGCACATATAAGCACGAATTCAAGTTACCAAATTATCTTTAAACTGTGATGGAATTATGGAGTTTATTGTTCAAGATACGTTTCGAAATCCGAGAGTAGGTTTCCTTAACTTATAATATACACCTAGCTTAGGCATGAATAATCACTCCCGTCTCATTTATATATATATGCGTCTTTCGTGTTACGAGTGCATTTGTTATTCGTATCGCCGAAGTCCGCGTGTCTGTGTAGGGATTTTATTATAATAGTGTGTCGCGTGAATGACGTCTTATATTTTGTTGCCATATGTACCTACTACGCACAGCCGAACGCTGTGATGGAGACAGATGATTACAGCGGTCTTGTACAGTACGGAACATCCTGCAAACCCTTATAATATTTAAACTTTTCCCCAAGTATTAAAAGCTTAAAAGATTAATCGCTTATCGAAGAGCTTAAAGTTAATAGTTCATTTTCTCCGCTTCGCAGAAAAACATTGAATCCTGGATATGTTTTTGTCGGTTACCATGGCTACTTATATGGTAATTTAAATCAGATTTTAATTACTGTATCTGCGGCAACGCGAAAAAATCATCGGTTGAACCAGTACCAAAAACTTATCCATGTTAAAAACAGTTTTTGATTATTGCTTTAAGTAATTATTTTCTGTCAAATTTCATCAGCTTGTATTTTTTTAGCGAAAAAAACGTAATATAAAAATAGTAACCGTGGTGGTTATATAAGTATGTTAATGTTTAGATTTTAGATTTCACGCGGAACAAACATATTTATACTTGCAGTGGTAAATTAATATACACCGGCAGGACAATAATATATAATAGAATGTGAGATCTATCAATAGCAAAGCATTTCCGGGCCAATAGTCAATAGTTATTATTTTAGCTCTAACTTGATTTAATAAGACTCGCATAGAAGTTAACACTGTACATCTGTATGTCCTACTTTTATAGAAGTTAACCGAACCACCGCGTCCACCCAACGTTCGCATGCACAGTGAACTTTCAATGTTTGTCTTGCACTCGACGTGACAAAGTTTCGTTATCATAACATAACAACATAGTAATATGTGATAAATACGGGTGTCGCCGCGCAACGTAGCCGCACGGTCGCGCGGTAAACGCGGTATGTTAATCACTCGTATCGCTGTGTACCTATACAGCATAATGTATACCGCGTCGCCCGCGGATGAGGTTTCGAATAATATCGAGTGCACACCGTTGTACACTGCGCCCCGTGCACTCGGACGATTTGTCAAAACCGTAAGATAACGGGCGAGAACGAGTTGAGCACTTAAACAGGAAAAAAAATAAAAATATATCCGAGGACGCCACGTGGCGCGCGCTCGCGTTTTCGATCGCACGGTGGTTGCCTGGCCGTGGCGGCGGCATGGGAAACGCGTGGCCCGGAGCGGCCCGACGTGGAAACGTTAAGGCGGCGATTTCCGATGATTACAGGGAGAAATAATATCGGCATACACACACGCGCACATACACGTGTGCAGCACGCACACACACACTCTCGTGGTAGCGTACACGTACACGTAGGTAGTGCACACGACGACCCGAACGTCACATTAGAATACAGAGGAGCGCGCGCACACAGGTCTTACTTAACACTCCTATAAACCGCGTGTGTACAGGGTGTGTGAACCGGATTTTCACGCGCGTCCGTTCGAATTCTGGTTTGAAGCAAACGTATTTTTCTTCTTTTTCCCTACGTACACAACTGTTCAGTTTATCTCTCTGGAATGTTGTCGACGTAACAATGTCCACTCGTTGACCGAAAACTGCAGTTTCCGGAGCATACAAACGTTTTCCTTTTGTCGTCGTATTTCCCTTCCGGACGGCGCAAACAACGAATGCATCATAATTCGTCACTCGGTGCATATACGCATCGATATACGTGTACACCCGTCTTAGCGATCGTTGTGCTGACCGGTTGCATCGTTCTTTCATTCCGCGCACCACAGACGTCTACGCGTTCCAATGACATTATCTCACGCTTTTCATGCGGCGCGGTTCGGTACGAATGAAATCTTCCACGGATCCGAAATTCGGAAAAAATGTCTAGCTCAATACGAGCGCACAAAAGATCACATCCTGTATACGGCGCGCGTCGGGCCCGGACGACACACTCGCACACTTGCGCGCATTAAACGTACATACTATATAAATATACGTGTACACGCACGCACGGACGAGCACACACGTAGGTACCTGTGTTATTGTGATATTATTGTGACGCGCGGCTTGTGTGCGTTGATTACAGTCCGCCTTAACCGGTCGCCGCCGTCGTAACTTGTAATAATAACCGTGCCGCCGCGCCG
Source organism: Periphyllus acericola (assembly GCA_949715065.1). Classification (NCBI taxonomy): domain Eukaryota; kingdom Metazoa; phylum Arthropoda; class Insecta; order Hemiptera; family Aphididae; genus Periphyllus; species Periphyllus acericola. The sequence continues at coordinate 33,937,137 of OX454267.1, read as the reverse complement.
CGATGAAAGCGATGATCCACGCCCACGCGGTAACTGGCCGCACCGAATCGCCCCGGTAAATTCATTAATTCCACGCGCGCATCGTGTTCCATAGCGTTGCAACAACACGCCGTTCGATTCGCAGGCATCACGCTTGACACCGTATCACCACCGGACGCTATACCCATGACCTCCCCCCCCCCCATACCTAGGACGTGGAGCCTACGACGTGGTAGCTGGCATGGGAAAACCTCCCTTCCGGGTATTTAGTTCAATATCCCGCAATCGTTACCACCCGACCGTGGTAATCGAACACACCAGACTACGCAACTGTGGTAGGTCTTATTGCGATTTTCAACTGCCTGTACTCAATATTGTCCGTCACTATTCCAGCAGGGAAATCATTTCAAGAATCTGTTTTGAACTCTGGATGTCGACTCTTCCCCCATTGGTCTTTTGGCCAATAATAAAAGCATTATCAAAAGTATATTAATTGCATAATACAGGTTTAAAAATCTAATATGGTGTGAGCTTTGTCAACGCTACTTTTTGTCTGTGTCAATTCTATGACGGTATGTATAATAAGTGTCGAGATGTAATAATTTTAGGTAAATATCTCAATGGTATAAGGGGGGGGGAAGTCTTCGATTATAATTTATAATTTTCAATATCTAAACGACGTTTCCCACATCACGTTTAGAAACTATTTGATACTTGTACAGTTATGACACAAAAGTACAAAATATAATAATTTTAAAACTCGCGAACGAAGTAGTTCAACTAAACCGCGTGAGTTACTTATTATTTACACGTATAGCTGTTATTCCTATCACCTGCAATAATATCGTTATACATCGGTTATAATCATATCTTAATTTGCTCAATTGTCATCTTGTCGATATCGATTTATTTTAAACTGGAAATAACAGTTGAACGCAAACGAGTTGTCAGTTTTCAGGACAAAAATGCAGTGTACGACTTGTATCGACGAGTATCTCTGATTAGGCACCACCACTGCCGAGTAGCTATCACCTATCTTCACCGACACCGGAGTAAAGCCTGGTTCACGCACATCGTGTGCTTCTTAAAATGCGTGGTGCCATAGTAAATACTGCGATTTTTTTTCGCTTATCAAATCTTGGCTACAATAATCATGTAATCCTGTTAACCTGTATTCCTGTATTCCTATTACAAAATCGTGGTAACCGCTGCACGTTCAAAAGTTGGACGAAATCAGTCTTGCGGTCGCGTAGGGTTACTCTGGTAACGTGTAATCTATATACACAAAATTCAAATACCACTCACTCACTAACTGATTAGCCAAAACGACCAAACCGGATGTAACAATACATTTTTTCACTTTTTGGTTACCTAGGAAATATTTTATTTCGTATGTTGATTTTAATAATATAACCGACAAATTAGAATATTCGACGACTGTGAGTTTTTGTCAAACTAGAATTGCTCTAATCTAAAACAGTAAAAATATCCCGGGTAGTTCAACCATAGTAAACTCCATACCATATAATGTGATAATACATGGTTAATTGACGTAAGCGCGTGGATGAGCCAATTAGAGACGATCGTTAAATACGACACGGCACGTCACACGGCTTGATGTGCACGACGTGAGGGATAGACATTCGGCATCCCGTGCTCATGTTTTAACGGCACACTGGAGTGCGATATAAGGGAGGAACGATGTCGTTCTGGTGTTCTAAATACATATTTCTATAATATTATGATAAACGGTAGCGGGGATCTCGACGAACCGATGACGACGCCTTAAAAAACCAGTCGGTATGACCTGATGATGTAATACCTATGCACGTTTGATAAGACGATATTCTCGATAGCAGTTCACGCGATATTTTTCCTCCATTACATTATAATTCTACGGTATAAATGAAGTAAATGTGTTAATTATAACGCGTTGACCGGGAGCAGGCCGTATAAAATACTACAGTTTTTCAAGCCATGTGGTATGATTATATATTATACAAAAATACACTACCTATAGATAATGTGTAAACGCAGTGGCCAGTATACCTACTAACAGTATGGCCAAGTGAACAAAAACCACCGACCGACAAAATTGCAGTATTTCTTTCAACTTGTTTTTTGTTTTCGGCACGATATACGATGAAGCACATATGACGTAGTAGATACACAACTTTTCGTGGTGTTTTGTATGCTCGACAGAAAATGATTTTTTTGCTCGTTCAAATTAAATGAATTCGGAAATATTTTAATAAATATATTATATCTATTTGTTTAGCACTTTGTATAATTCAGTACAATATAATATATTTATATAGATTTATCGTTGTACCGTCGAGATTCTACATAAACCTTATCGTTTCGACTTCAATTATTATTGCAGTACATTCTGCACAGGTCCGCGGGCCGAAAATTAAGTAGGTACACGTTTAAACCGTTCCACACGTTTTCTGTGCCGCGTGCATCTACCACATCCTACGTATAAAATATACCAAAAACGGCGGTGGCTCGCCATGGAAGGGGTTGTGAACATCCTTATACGTTTATAGACTATAATATATTTGAGGGGAGGGTAGTATTTTCAGTCGCTTATACATCAAAACCAACACTGTAAGCCGAAGAGCGTAGGTGAGCATAAGCGATTGGGTGGTGACTGCGTGAAACGGCTTCTGAAAACGGTCTCAGCGGTTGTACAGCTTGTCATCTAATATTTTGTAAAATATCGTGTCGTCCCATTTCGCCGACAGACAAACTGGTCCTACGGACAGAGAAAATATCCCATTTCATCATTTTGCCGAAAAAGTCCAGGTTTGTACTCATCGAAGCAATGGCAGAAATAGGGATGACCATGTTGATACAATGTGCATAATTTGAACAGAACACTGTAACAGCAAGTAGTGTCTAATTCACAAAGCTTTTATACATCATAATACAAAACCACTAAGAAATAAAAACCATTACTTAGTCGGACAAATTTAAAAGTAGACATTTACGGCACATTTTAAAATTATCGTTTCGTAATCTTATCGCTAAACGATGGTTAGAAAAACTTACCGCATTTATCTACAAATGTACAGAACAGTTACAAAATTACGATGGGTTCCATCATTGAATCAACTTTACCATACAATATTTAAACGTGTTGCTGTTACAATATTGCAATTTAAAATGTCAATACGTCAATGCGGCAATACGTAAAAAGTAAAAACAAATAAGTGTTTAAAATGTTTAACTGCAGAAATGTTGACAACAGTTGTGCATATCACTCGCTGATATCTGGACAGCGGATGAAATGTGAAGAGCATAATCGAACGATTTCGATTGTTAATTGTTATTCGATAAGTAATCGAAATCGAATCTAGCTCTCTCGAAAAAATTGCTCGAAATCAAATTTTTGTATAAACGAGATTTATACGCCTACCCGAAGACAATATTATATTATTATTATTATTATTATTATTATTATTATATTGATGTATAAACGTTGAGTCTGTATTGTATATAACATGTACGTTACGAACATAATGCGTCCTTTGTTGGAGCTATAAAATGTTGACTTTAACAAAGATTTTTCCAAGACACATGTGTTGATTGATTGTTACGAATAATATTTCACAGTGAGCCACTGAGCCCTGTGTACTCTTGCGGTTGGATTTTTCTTTTTTCTTTCTACGTTCAAAAATGATTTGCAGAATATTGTTCTCTCCGCGCAAACAAAAAGGTTGGCGTACAAATGGAATGCATGCGCATATAGCGTATATTATATAACGTGGGTACATGGTGCATTCATCTGGGATCCCCCTACAAGCGAGTGGCTCCAGGCAACGCGAGCGGGTTCAAAGGAAATTTCTTAGGTTCGTCAGTAAGTAATCACCTCAATATTCCCTGTGGACCTCATGACTGCAGCACTCCTGTCGCTACCCTACTTGACCTATCGTATCTTGCTCAACGAAGACGTGCCACTATAGCCCTAGGTTCCTCGACGTATTATTGAAAAGTACTGTACATTCGCTTTCACATTTATCTTTGTTATCCTTTAAGAACCATACAAATTTCCTTATCAACGGTAAAATAGTATAATATATAGGTGTACGTGTGTTACATTTACACATTTCATACAGCAATTCGCATCGTTTTCCGTACAATAATATTTATTATTCACTTGAACATCCTAAATATGAATATTATTTTATAGTGCCCATAGTTTAAAATGTTCTTTTCGATAACCCGTATGTAATTTAAAACGTGCTATAATAGCCGATAATATCGTGATAATTGTGGAGGTTTTAGAAATCAATAATAATCGACCTGTTAACATGCCCGATGGCTACGTGAAATGTATACTTATTTTATCATAGATGATTTTAACGTTTTAGCACGTTGTACGAGCACTGTAATACTGTAAATATTATTCACAGATCCCTTATTTTCGATCAGTCGAGGTTTTATATTTAAATTCAAAAACTGAATGATTATGCACAGAGCCGGATTAAGTACTTTGGGGGCCGTAAGCAAATTATTTAGATGGGCCTAATTAATTACTTAATAAATATAGGTAATAAACAGGTATATATATGAGTATATGAAGAATATTGTTTTCTATTAGATATATAATAGTCTTTCACCAAATTTAGGGGGGGGGGATGATGAGTGAATTCTACAAATAACAAAATATTATTATATTATATTACAAATGAATATAAAAAGATTTAACTCAAAACTATGATAAACTGAAAATTTTTATTTATAAAATATATTTTTAAACTATAAGTAAATACATAAATTATTATAACATTAGTCGCTGCTGTCATCGTCGCAACTATCAACTTGTTTATCAAAACATAATTCTTTTTTTCTGGATTTCTCATTTGCAAAATTTTGGATCACATCTTCGAAGTTTAGAGATTTTACAAATTCACTTTCAATACTTAAAATTCCAAGATTTTGTAGGTTATTTTGTGATAATGAAGATCTTAAAACGTTTTTTAATAATTTTAATCGGCTAAATGATCTTTCTCCTGTACAGTTGGTACACATAAGAGAAAGATATAAACGTAACAACCGTTCAATATTTGGAAAACTCTCGGTCACATTTAAATCAATTATCATCTTATACATGTTAAGCAAAATATTTTTATTCTTACTTTCGTTCGTTGTAATTAATGATAAAGACGTTGACGAAAAACTTAAAAACTATGTAAACTCAATTGTGAAATCATATGAAATTTTTTCGTATAATTGTTGTAAGAAGATAATGAGAACTAACGTTCGGATTTATTTGATAATTTATTTTATATTGGAAAACAACGTTTGCCGGGTTGGCTAGTAATATAATTAATTTTTAAAAACTAGACATTTTACGGGCCGAATTTTTTCGATGGCCGTAAGCAATGCTTATTTTGCTTGTAGGTAAATCCGGCCCTGATTATGCAACGGACAACAGTTGGATTAATTAGAAAAAAATATTTATTGATAACAGACGATGGCCCCTACAGTTTACGTGTATTATAAATGTTATAGTAATATAGTATGTGTTGACTTGAATGTTGTATTGAATTCTAACCAACCATTACCCGTGACATTTAAATCATACGTGTTTTAATTCGAAAAATACACCTTATTTGGTTAGTTCGTACTATAAGCACATGAAATCAATTAGAAAACAGTTGATTATAACATCTATACATATAAATCATACAGATACTCTGGAAGTGAAAATATATGCGAATAAACTATTGATATTTAACATTTAAAATGGTTTTTTTCTCATTGTTTTAAAATCTGTATTGTATTTAATTTCGTAAAATGTACCTTAGGTTATGCTATTATGCGATGGAATAGACAATAATACGTTATAATTTAAAAAACAATTATAACGTATTATTAATTCTACAATTCGAACGAATAGTATAGCCGTATAGCAGATTGAAGGACAATAGGTTAGGTTCGATCGGTAATAGTGAGAAACTGTGTAATACCATGGAGTTGGAACGGGTGAGCATAAGTCTTACTATTTCGGAACGAATAGTCGACTTCAGCTGGAGAAAATACCTAGTGTTATCCGTATTATTCATAAACAGTTCCGTATCAGCTAGTACACATTAATTGATAAGCATAATGAAAAAACAATATAATATTGCGAAATAATTTACCGATTACAAATACTCTTAGCTGGGCATCAATCGTCATATTCAAAGTACCCATATTGCGTCATTTACGATTGTAAAATATGCCCTATTTAAATCTTACGTTCACACTAATCATATTCAAGTGACTGAATTCTCGACAGATGCACGCTTGCAGTACTTTACTGATTTTGTAAAAAAAAAAAAACATTGGATAAAGAATATTCTTATGTAATTTCTACGAACGATATTTAATAATCACGTGACAAGTCTATCGTGAAAAAACAACGTTCAATTACGGTTCAAATTCATTGTTATTGTTATTTGGATGTTTCGAAGAAACATAAAAATACATAATGTTTGATTTTAATATCTCTTTTTGCAATAATTTATAGTAGGTATAGACTATAAAACAAATACCCATATCTATATATTATCTGTAAGATCGTTTAGGACCTAAATTTTAAGGAGTATTGTAAACATGTAACTTCTTATCTGATCGAAAACTTCTTACTTGACTCAAAATGTGTTCGCTTATTAATAGTATAGTGTCTATACTCTGATGGTCGCTAAAAAATGTTTAGTTTTAGTTTATCCGAATTTCATGAAAATTAATGTTTTTCATATATTTCTACGTTTTTGTAGGCCATTGAGAAATCAAAGATTACGACAATACATTTTAAGTGCCTACCGGAAACGTCTGACGTACCTAGAGAAAGTTATTTATCATAGGAAAGAAATCGTGAATTTTCTTTCAAGTTATTGTTACTGCAATAATTAGTTACTGCGCAGATCATTGCATCGTGTTTTCGTATTATTTTGTGATCCTATTATTATTATTATTACTGCAGCGATTGTGTACATGATAATTTCTCGTCGTGTACAGCAGCCGATATCGATGGAGCTGAAAAAAAAATAACCCGTATTATTAACATTCTACGGAAATACATTTTTTAAGAAGACGCCATGTTGCGTTGTCTCTGTCATGAGACGTGGAAAAACCGCGTTCAGTAACCGATAGCAAACCGATTTTGTGTGGTGAGTTTTATAATGCTAGAGTAAACTGACCTATTATCACACTTAAAGAGAAGAACGTTACCTCGGCGACGTCATTGGTTTTTTATGATTTTTACATTTTTTAAACGAGTAATGAGGTTTTTTCGTAATAGTTGAAGTTGTAACATTTTACATAACAATAACTTGCTCAAAAATTAAAATATCGTAAAGAACTTATGACGTTTCACGGACAATGGTCCCCCTTTTTAGTTTGATATAATAGATCGGTTTACTCCGATATTAAAGGTAACAACATAAAATCGGTTTTACCGAACACGGATTTTCAATGTTTAAAGTTTGTGTCTTTTGTGAGTTTGTGACGGAGACAACACACGCGTGGCGTCCCCTAGAAGTCTTAACGAACAAACGCCGAGTCTAATCTTGAATATTTTAAACACTTCGAATACATTTTTATACACCAACGGAATTGTAAGCCGAATCCACGAGGTGGTTTTAAATCGATAAAATGCCTTACGCAAGCTTGTCTTTTATAACCGTCATTATGATGTTAGATAACGCCTACTACTGCAATCGATAGTAATACTAATTATTATTATAATTCGATCGGGCAAACTAACTAGTCATTCGGAAATTAAACGCGATGATGCGTTGTTATGTGTGTATAAAAAATATACGACCGTCGTAAACGTTTCCCTCGCCAACCCAACCCATCGCTGCATCACTTCTGATGATCACATTATACACGCGTTTCGCGTTGCATATCATTATAATAATATATCAATCGTGATTTTGCATTCTAGTTGCATAATTCCATTGTCAGTCCGTTTTACAATTTATACAACAATTAACTGCACGACAGTTTATTGTCGTTCGCATAATGTGTTTTCTCGTCGTGCAATATAATAGCGTATTGGCTTCGCGGCTTTCTGCGCTTCGTCCATGTGCCTGTTGTAGAAAATATGTAGTATGTGTACATATGTTATAACTTATTATCATCTTATCAACAGGGAACATATTTCATTGTAAACACATATTTTTATTGGACCGATATATAATTTAATCTGATAAGAACTGTGCACGATTTAGATCATCCTAATTGAAATAAGCCCACATTTATTTTACATATTTTGTAAATATTTTAGTAAAATTTGATTTTTTCCGATATTTTCATTGATTTTCGACGACGACGACGACAAACTTAACCTGATTTATCTAAACCGCGGCATTCACGTACCCGTACGTACCTAAATTGGCTACAGAATATTCTTTTATAAATGGTACCTATATGCAGAGCCGGATCTTAACTTTTTAACACCGAGGAAAATAAAAAAATTACGCTCATTTCAGGGAGATGACCAGAATAAGTATTTATTTTTTTACGCAAATCAAGCACACTCACGCAGTAGTGTGAGTACCAACACTTTATGATGTCGTTCGCCATACACTGAGCCAATAAACGATTTAACACAGTAAATTTAAACAATTATTACTTAAAATCAAAAATTTTAAAATGTATAGCCTTAAAAATACGCCCGGGGATAAATCTCCGAATCCCCCCTCCCCTAGATCCGGCCCTGCCTATATCCCGGAACGTCGGGAAGCACGTAGGTAACGCTTTAGTACTGTTTTTTTATTGCCGGGCCGTAATGAGCAATCGGTATCTTTTGTGTCACCGTGTCTTTTATCTTCCTGGTCCTTGGACCACGAACTAATAATCCGATCTCCGGTAACCTGCACCCGTCGCTGCTGAAAACCGACGAGTGACACGTCGCGACCACCCCGGTCGGCGTATTCTGTACCACCACGATATCGTGGGGTCGTGTGACGTGCGTCCACGAGTATTTCATAATATGTTATGTCCCCCGTGCTTCCGCGTACTTGTCGCCGGACATTGGTGCGTTCGCCCGGCCATGATCGTTAACGTGGCGCACGATTACCATCGTCCAACTTGTGCCAGCAATATAATATAATATAATAATATTTAAAAAAAATATAGGCAGAGTGTTCGCTTTCAGTTTAAAAAAATTTAAGAATAATAACCGATTAAAAAATGCTATTCCCATTTTTTTTTTTAATACCGTTTACTCAATTATCGAATATCGAGAGGTTAAATTAAATATTGTTTCGTGGAAAAGTATAGTATTACTTTTTGATATAATATATATATGTATATCAAATGTATTACAATATGTAATGTTACGCCGTCATTGGCGGTAACGATTTATGTGCACTTCACATTCGTTGTCTTATGTATTTTATTTTCATTTGATTTTTCGTTGTGATAGGTGTACGATAAGCTTAACTGTATATCACTATTGAATACCTAATAATACGTAGCTATGTAGTGAATAAAAAAATCGTGTTAGTAGAGTAAACATACATAAGTAATTAAAGAAATGTTTTTTTTATAAGTTTTGTGAAATATTGCGATTCTCAAAACGTTTATGTTTTTTGGCGATTTTTGTTATTTTGTACTTAAAAACCACGTCGACGAAAAATATGCAAACGCAAGAACTTCACTGCATTTATCATTATTTTATATTGTATGGGGATAATACGACGTCTTCGGGTACTAATGTCTGGATTTGAATAGTCGAAAACACATCGTTTCGGTCTCTCCACAAATGCGTAGTACATACTCGTAATAATACAGTCAAGTCGCGATAACTCGAACCTCGATAACTCGAAAAACTTGACAACTCGAATTTTTTTTTATTCCCCTAGAAATTCTCATAACACTCAATATATTATAAATCTCGATAACTCGAATATAAAACTGTGATTTCACATCCTGACTGACTGCCAAAGCTATGACAAGGAAAGAAAGGAAGCCAACCTGCCCGACCAGCTCTCCGAGTCACTGAACCCGTACAATGTTAGAAGTATAATAACATTTATTAACAACACAAAATTAACCAACCGAATTTAAAATTGTAAAATCGTATATTGTAATATTTAAATATGTAACTATATCAGTCCAATGGCCATAGCTGCCACGGACTTAAATTTAATAAAAAAAAAAAAAAAATTGTGATAAATAGCTTAGTCGAAGTATTATATCTTTTATACCTGGGTATTTTTGTAAACATATTATGTTTTATCTACTTGAGTACCGTATAATAAAGATTAAACGAGTAGATAGAAACTGATTATTAGCGTGTGCACTTTAGATATGATGACGGCGAACCAAGCAATATAATCATTACAAATTGTTAGGCAATTGTCACGGGCGTGGATACTTCTATAGTTGAAGCCATAGGAAAATTAGAAGATTTCGTCAATAAACAGCCGAAAACCCAAAAATTAATTACAAATACTAATAATACATATATACATACTTATAATACCATTGTATCTACTTTAATTTTTGTATAACATTTATGTACATATATTTATCATACATTTTTATAATTTTTATACGTATTTTATTATATTTCATTACATAACTCGAAGTTTTGATTTAATTTTGATAAATTCGAGTTAGGTATCTCGAAAATATTACATATCTCGAAGTGTATTTTTATCCCCCTTTAACTTCGAGTTATCGCGACTGTATGTATTGTTCGCGAAATTATTATTATTACTTATATAGTAACCGTTTATCACTGAGCGATATAATAATGTCCAGTATTCGGGTTCATCGACGGTTTCGGTACACCTTCGCCGTTCGTACTATGATGCATGTACAATAATATGTACATATCCGTGCCACAGGTGTCACGTGATTTTTATTTTCACCCGACCCTTTCTCTGAACGCGTAAATACAACAGTGTATCAGTTGATCGTCCCACAGGGATAACCGCTGTGCACCTACATTCACGCGACAGTCCCTTCGGGCGCGCATCTCGATCGGTTCAGGGCACGACGTGCGCTCCTCGTGGGATTTCCGTGTAAAGGACGAGTGCCGTTCACGACCCATTTACCGCGCACGTCATTGTACTGCGCCGCGCACGTTGTCCTATTATCACGGATTTGATCCTCGGCGTGATCGTGCTCTCCGCTGCGCTGCAGATTTCACCACGTACACTGCGCGGTGATCGTTTCCTTTCCAACTGACCTTTTCGATTTTCCACGCGTGCTACGTACGCGCAGTGCGATTGTTGTGTTTTGAGCGTTTGAATGCATTTATTTGAATACTTTTTGAACGGACGTATTTGTATCTTTATTAATTCGAACATTAAAGAATGGAAATTTGACAGCGGACTGATAGCAATAGATAATAATGGTTAGTATTATATACGTGTAAGAAATACGAACGCAAATTGAAGACAACAATTTCAACAAATATTTATAAAAAACTTGACACCGTGGCTTCCAATTTTGCGCGCAGTCGTACGCACTTCAAAATCATGTCCGTTTTGTTTTCCGCCACCGCGCACAATCGTACACCGCCGCGTTTAAGCTATATTCGGCAATATATACATGTAATGCGCCTGTACGTATACGGATCGCAAGTTTCCGACAAGCATCCCCGTTGGTCGTTCCTACGAAATATTTGACAGATATTTTTATTTCAAGCACCGTAATACAACTACGGTCATGTGCTGCTGGCCGTCGTCTAAACATTTAATCTGTAAACACCTACGTGCATATTGGATAATATGTACACCTAAGACACGCGCGTAACACAATGAAACGGTTATATACGCGGAACGTGCGTGCGGGTCCGTGATAAAATAATATGTGAACCGCACTGGACGCGGCGGTGGTGCCTATAATATGGTGTGTAATGTAAAAAATACAATAAAGAATCGAACAGGTAAACGGAAAGTGTATACCTACCGGTCCGCAGATGTCGTTTTCGATGACGTAAAAAAAATAACTTCTTGGATTATAGGTAATAATAATAATAATAATGATTTTCTTAAACAATTCTGTATGGTTATGATAATGCACCTGTATAATATAGATATAAATCACGTTACACCGTTTCGAAATTATTATTACAATATCTATTGACGTCATAATTGTAATTTAAATCATTATGTATTCGCAACGGCCGGTAATATAATGACACAATCGTTTAATTCGGCAGAATAGTGAAAATACTAATCATACGATTACCGGTGGATAAAAACTAAAATAAACATTCAATACAAATATTATATAAGTAAAAAAAAATGAACATTTTGAATTATTTCTTCTTTTACCTTAGTAAAAAAAAATATAGTCTTTGGGATTTTTTTTTTTTTCAAATAATTTCAACTGTGATATTATTACGTAAAAGATGACCTTTTTTTTTTTTTTTTGAAATGTGCTGAACAACTCAATTGACCATTTCCTATACACCGGTATTATTATAAAGCCGTAACGTATGGCGTCAGACAGCCATAACTGCAGCCGTTGTCAAGGCAGTGCCCTGGTGTGAACCGTAGTCTATACTTTATTCTGTGAATTTTTTCTCACAAGACTCGGTGGTCACTTATATGCAAAGAGAAAACGTTTATCGATTACATAATACGATCGATAAAAGGTACTGTACACTGTACAAGACATAAAACCTTACAAGTGTAGTCGCTAACATTCCTGGAAATGCGCTAGGTTAATTGGGTCCGCAATATTTTGTGTGCATTTTCGCATCTTGAAAGCGGTAAATCGAGTTCCGAGGAAAATAAGGTAGTACTAGACTTTACTCATTTCTTCATTTTTCCGTGACTCGACTAACCTACTACCTATTTTTTCCGGGACCCAAATGCCAGAGAATAGGTCATTTATGCGACTCAATTTATACCTCTGCCGCTGAAAATGTGTAAATGACTTTTGGGCAAAGTGTAAGTACATTTTTCGATTCATCAGTACTCTTTATGTAGCGGATGCATTAGTTTATTGTCTCATCTCAACGCGTCGTATGGTAATAGTTTTAAATAATGTAGTCGTGCCGTTATAATTTAATTGTACATTATATCTACTGTGTTTGTTAGGAAAATTAGTTTTTGCGGAAAAACCAAATTATTGACGATAAGGTTTTATGTATAGGTAATTTATTTATTTTTCGTTTTGTATTCGCAGGGCTCCACACTCGTCGTAGAGACTTTAACGAAAGGTATATAATATGGACCTTTTCAAAAACGACAGAAAAACTACTGTTACTTTATTATTGTTAATGTTGTTAAATAGTATTATTATCATATATTATCAATTAAAAAATACATTTTAAACATAATATCTATATTGTACATTTGCAAGAAGTATACAAAAGATCGTTGGATTCCATTTTTCAATCATCCGTCGCCATTCGACATAATTTTTATTACAACCGAAGCTATAATATAATATAGTAAGTACACTAGTAGGTATCAGGTTTTTGAAACCTTTCGTCAGTCGCCGACAAAGTTTGTGCAACTTCAAGTACATTATCGCAAATATTTATAATATGTAGGACGTAGGTACCTGCCCGGTGCGGCGTTGCACTGCTTATATCCGTCCTATAGTCATATAATTCTCATAATAACGATTTAAGTGATTTATGATTATTTTCAAAAGGTCTTACATCTATCATTATAATATTATATGTAATCTGTGTACGAGTTAAGCTTGAAAATGATCCGTCCGTGAGTGATGAGGATAACAATAAAATATCTCGAACAATCTGCTAAATATAATACTCTCGTCACTCCCGAGGACCACATTTATAACTAATTTTTGAACAGCTTATGACATTTTGCTTGTACCGCACGTCCGTATAAACCGAGTGGAGAAAACGGTAACGCTGGTAACGGTTGTTCCGGAAAAGTAATCGTATGTATAACAATATCAATATGTATTAATAATTATTGTACATGCACTTTGATCGAACCGTAAGTAGCCATCGTATCGCATTACAGAGAGTGCGATATGATGATAATAAATATTACATTTTTGTTGTTCGTTTCTTTTATTGACATTCAGGGCCCGGGTTTCAACGCGAAATGCATCTTTTTTAGGTAATCTTAGACAATGTTTTCCGATAACATTGATAATTCGTTCTGTGTAACAGATACTTGAGATGAAAACTATTGTTTTTTCATTTTTCGAGAGAACATTATTGTAACGTTTTCCGGTAATCTCGTCAGTTATAGTGTTTATTTTTATATATTATATGGCTTAGTAATTAAAATTTAACTTATTTATAATATCATCTAAAGATATAATTTCAGTCAACCCCATCGTCGCCGCATCAAGGCGACGTTTTCAAACTTAAGTTGTTTTTTTTCATGTTAAATGTTTATTTCGTAAATGAGGTACCTAATAAAATAATAAATTAAGTTAAAAAAAATATACGTAATTTTCTCAACGGCATTTTGCAGTCGAACGCGCATTTTTTATTATTTTTTAGTGCGTTAATTGATGGTTTTGAGTGTATTTATATAATATTATCCAGGCCCTATTTATATAACAACGCATCGTATCGATGGGCGGCCCCGAGTGGTTCGACGCGTGGAACAAGATAGTGACCGCGCGGGGTGGAAAGATCCGCTTGACATATTATGTCGTACATAACGGATATGAATATTTATACGTCATGAATCACGATTTACACAGTGATCTGCAGGTATACGTACACGCGCGACGTGCTCACACGTCCTATCGATTCGAAGCGAAATAACGTTTAGCTCCTGGACGCTGCACGTATGCATGTACAGTGTAAACGCATATAAGCCGTGCGTACAATATATTATATTTACGCGTGAACGGAGAGAAAACAAAATGCGTTCGAAACCAAATACAGTACACTCTCGATAATTCGAAATTGACGGGACTGTTGAAAAACTACTCGAATTATAGAGAGTTAAGAAAAAAATTTTGTTTTTTTATTATTGTACATACATATATATTAATTATTTCAGTAAATTAGGTGATACATACATATTAGAGTTATTTATTGTACATTTTATTATTATTATAAAAGATTATTATTTTTATTGAAGAAATCTGTAATGGTTTTCTGTTTCATTGAAATTAGTTTCATTTTTTCAATAGTATTTTCCATAGTATTCGTATTCTATAGTTGTCGATAATAATAATCTAAATTTCCACACGATTGTATAGTAAATTATTAATAAAAAGATTATAAGAATACAGATAAAATACATTTGGTGAATATATTATGTACTTCGAATTGTCAAGTGTTAGTGGCCAGTTTTCCAAAAATTTAATTTCGAACTACCGAGTGTACTTAAATGCATTGTTTTTGTTCGAATTACCGCGTGATTTTCAAGGAACCGAGTGTTTACTTCGAATTACCGAAGGTTTCGAATAATTATCGAAGGTTTGAATTATCGAGAGTCGACTGTAATAATAATAAACCGTCGTTGCGTTTTACACGACGTCGTCGTCCGGTGGCGGTGGTGCGTCTTTCGCGTGCGACCAGGGCGACTCGTGCTCAGACGGCGGACACGGCTATAACGTTATACGGCCGACCGCGTGCGCCGCGTGTACAACACGTACGGTCGGCTGTCAAAAGACCAAGACCGTAATAAACCATTGTGTTTATATGCGGTGCCGTGCGTGCGCGTGCGTCAGACGTGATTTTCGGTCGGCCCACCGGCACTGAGCTTCGAGACTTCGAGACTTTGTAAGAAAACCATGGGGACAAAATATCCATTACGCGCGTAGTTTCTCTCTCTCTCTCTCTCTCTCTCTCTCTCTCCCTGTGTGTACGTATAATACGTGTCATCGTTTGTTCAGGAATTCGAAAATATAATTTAAATATGTAACATTGCTCCGACAATCTACATTTCGTCAAAATGTCACATTGGCCTTTCTCCCACATACACATATAATATACATATAGATCAATAAGGTGTTTAACCTTTTCGAGTCCGCGGCTCCCCACTTGTCACCAAGATTTTTAACCATCCTTTAGTAACGTAAGAATTAAAGAGTTGCTATCGTTATCATAATAAATTATTACCGAATACAATTGTTGCGTACACATTTTCTAACAATAAAAGGTAACATTATGGATGTGTGAATATTTTTGAAATTTAACGACTCCTGTTGTTGTTGTTTTTATAATTCAAATTTTTTTATATTGTCAATCGTCGGCTCAACGAATTTGGCTAAACTCATCCTCATTGTTGATGAATGATGATATATCCAGCTGATTTTTAATTTAGTTTTAACTGTGCAGTCATCGGAAAAAATATTGTCTTACATAATATGTATGAATATGTTTGAAAAATTAATCAATTTTGTAAACGTTTCTTTAGTTAATGCGAGATACTCCTCTGGAATTGACCTCCGGTTTTGTTACTGAAAAAAATCTATTCAAAACAACACAATCAATTTTCTTTTTTCGACTGATTTAATATGAATGGATCATAAAGTCCATAAATTGTTTGAACGAGTGTTTTTCGATGGATCCAAATAGTCGAGTAATTTTTCCTTTAGGTATTTTTAATAAACGAGTCGCAGTACAATTTCGCATTTAATTTTCGTTGGTTATTTTTTCTCGCGTCATGTTTAAAAAAAATGGTAACACATCAAGACGTACACTTTTTTACTTTTTTCCCCACAATGTTCGAATTTATCAAGAACTTGCTAATTTATAACAATATACTGAAGCTATTAGATCCTGGGTGATAATCCCCCAGGTCGAGGATCGCTGCTCTAGATCAAGGGTCTTTAACATTTTTGAGGTATCAGATCACCTACCTGATCTCGTGGCCCGGGATTCGTGTTAAAAACTTAATACCGTACGTATATTTAAAAGAAAAAAAATTCAGTTTTATCGCATACATAAACGTTATGTTAACACTCTACGCGTATGCCTCGCAGCAAGACTCCCACGGCCGTTCGCGGAAATCCCCCGGTCCAGACGCGTTTTTGCACGCCTTGACGAGGTGTGATGGGCTACACCGTCAATACATATATACATAATAATATGTAATAACATACGACACATTAAACGCGCGTGTAACACTGCAGGGCGCATTGTTGCCGGTTGATTAGATGTCGCGATTTTGATGTGTTTGCGCGGGTCGCATTATTGCAATGATAATAGCCCGACGTCGGAATAATAATACTCGCAACAGATACATGCCATTCACGGCGGTTTAATGTTATAATGCAACGCACTGCAGTGGACGTTGCGTGGGGGTAGGGGAGGTACGGGTGGGCCTGTGCCATTGTGACGTGTCAGACACGACGACCGTGATTCGGGTGGACGTTATTCCTTTTCTCTTCTCCACCCCTCGCCTTCGCACATAATTAACTCCATTATGTACGCGCGAGCGCACGCGGGGGCGGTGAGAGGGGCATACTATACCATATATGTATTGTTTGGACAACGTTCTCGACGTCTTCGCGCGCGGCCCAACGTGTGACATCTCTCGTCGCTGCTGGTACCCGTCAGACAATCATAATGATAATGCACCAGCTAATACCTGCGGCGCGGTTTTCAATGCGCGTATTATGATTATCAGTATTATGCGCAAGTTCGTATAACATGATACATAAATACAATACGACGTTCGCCGTAACAATAGCATTATACACCCTGTTTGCAATAAGGTGACAGTAAATATATACGTGAAACGATCTCAGCGATGTCCGTTTACGATCTCGAATTCAACCTGTAGTACGGTGTACGTCCACGCGCAATGTCAACGGGATGATCGTAAAAGGATACGATGAACGAAACGTACGATATGAAAAGGGTACGTACGGCTATCGCGTACAATAGGTGCTATGCGTACAAGGGCGGATCGGCGCATACCGCGGGAAATCGGCAATTTCATCCCGGTGAGTCCATCGTTTTCGTACGGGCTACACTTTATCGGAGCTGCGAGCTCTTCGGCTCGAGGACCACGGCTGGCGGCGAGGGTCAACTGGCGACAATCGTCGCACCGACACCGACCGACATCGAGCCGAAAGTCTGATGGAATAGTGCGTGCGACCAAGTAATAAGCGATGCCGAGTTCGAAACTCGATCTATAGGTTGAAATGTTTGCGACTTTTTATGCGTTTTCTCTCTCCCTCACTTCCTTTCGAACACGCACTCTCTTCGGCTACTTTCGGATTAGCCGTATTACTCATTTAACTGTACCTATTATGGTATTTATAATCAATGTGGATCCCTGCTAAACTCTGAAACTTACTCGCCGTCTTTTTACATTGTACATTTAATACATTTATAGTAGGTATTTTAATTTACATTTTTCATCCTAAAGATATGAAAGAAAATCATGATCTAATAATAGAGAATCGAATGCACAATGTTCAGATTCGCCGTTCATAATGCTAAAATGCACGCGGCACACGTCAATGATTGATTATAAATTTAATGTTATAGTTATCTATACATTTCAAGAAACTTGAGGTTACTTACTATTCATTCACTGCAAATAGAAAAAGGATCAGCACTACCAGTGGCGGCTATCTTCAAAATAATATGTGTTGCTGAAAATATTTCTGAGGACCCACCCACCTTCAAATATTTATTAGCAAATAAAAGTTACCAATATTCAATTAGTGAGTACTAATGTTTCACATATTTTTCCAATTTTTTGTTGTTATTATTGTTATCAACATTATAACTGCGTAATAATTTAAAAATATAATATATAACCCTTCATTTCCCTCTATTTTATAAATTAGTTACAACATTCAGTATTGTCCGATTTATTCCAGAACTTGTATTTAGTATTGTTTTGATTTAATTATAAGTCATATAATTATTATAAAAATTACCCAAGTACCCAAAATCCATCCAAACACCTACCCAGGAACCCAACACATGCACCATAGGATAACCGCCACGGCTTACTGCAGACCCGCGACGGTACTACGCGTTTAACCGTGATTTATTATTATTGGTTCCGTTCATTGTACGATGTATAATTTTCTCTCGGCGGTATGAAAACGTTATAGATCCGCGAAAACGATTCCGACGAGAAAATAAATGGCATTTAATGGAGGCAGTTTAAATCACGATACACGCGCATCAGTATTTATATGCTCGCGTAATATATTACGTACGTACTCGTATACATCGCTATGAAGCTCCTACTGCGGCGCGCACTCTCGAGAGTACAACATCAGAATATGCTAGTTTGAAAATAAATCGTCGCCAAAATTGAGTAGATCACAAAACACGCGAAGTCGAAACGCTATACATAATTACTTGATCTACAAGTATCGTCGTAGAGTACATTGTGTTGCGAATGTTTCCGATCGATTAAGAACAATAGTAGGTGCGTCCTTTATTATAATGTACCGCGGTACTATTAATTGCGTTTGGTGGTGTACTGGTGTTGTACCTACACCTCGTTCAGAAACTCGCCTGTATGTGTTGAGCAACAAAAATAAAACAGTTTATTGGTATTGTTTTTGTATTATTTCACAAGTCAAAAAAGAAAAATTATTAAAGAAAAATTTTACTTAAAGCTAAACATAACGAAAAAATATAATAATACAAAAAAATAGAACAGTTATATATATGAACAAATTGTTGAAATCAAATGATTTTCTAAACGATGGCGTTCGCCATTCGACGCCGGTTTTCTGTAACAGTTCTTCATTATTTTTCTGCATGTTTTGTAAAAAAGATACAAGTTGTTCTAAATGAACGATCCAAATGGATCTAATATAAATTATACTTTGCGTGGATTTGTTTCACGGTGAACAATCCATATCTTCCGGACCCGTATTAATTTTCTGTTTCGGAAATATTCTCTTCACCTGTTCTTCCGTCATCAACATCTTCTTTGTGGTGTACAATATATACTTGACATATTGGCCCATTTCAAGAATCTGAAAAAGCAATAAATATTTATGTTATTATTTACAAGAAAATTGCTTATATTACTTATTAGTTATTACTAGGGAACGGATTTGAATGCAAATTGCATTTTTTTCTGAATGCCCGAAAACATTGGTTTCCAAGCAAAAAGTTCATTTCATACATCAAGGAATTAAAAAATGTAACTTTTATTTTGCATTTTTTTGCATTTTTTGCATTTTTAAGACTTTATTACATTTTTAGAGCATTTTTTGACATTTTTAGTGCATTTTTATGGTTTTTAAGTCATTTTTTCAACATATTTTCAACATTCATACTAAAAAAATAAAAATGCCTAAATATGTTTTACGAAATTACCAAATTATTGTTGACCCGCATTAAGGTAAAGATAAGATAAGCTATTTATCTAAATTGTACAGAAGATAATTGAGAGTTAATTTATTAAAGTTTTATTGTATTTAAATATTTTTTGTCAGATTTTTCATAGTAATGTGTTTTTTTTATAAGTTTAAAATTCAAAATTGTGTTTTCATTGAATATAAATACATTTTTAAAGTTTTTTAGGGCATTTTTTTAGTGCATTTTTTGACGTTAAAGCATTTTTTTAAGGCATTAAATCGTATTTTTTTAAGGAATTTTTCTTGTTTTTTAGAGCATTTAAATCCGTTCCCTAGTTATTACCTATTTCCTTAATACGATCAAAAAATTTGACACGTTTGACGGTTGACGTTAAAATGTCTTCGACGGTTTCACCCGTCACTGTTTTGCCAAGTTTAGCTATCGGAAAGAATTCATAAATTCTAACTATGCAGTTTTTTCAGCTCCATCTTCGCCAACATATTTTTCAAACGATCTACATAGACACCCAGATATTCTGAATATAGTACTATTAAAAGGCATCTCTGTTAACATTACACAAGTAGTGCTTCCTGAACTAGATTCCGATCACAATCCAGTTAAAATTATTTTATCTACGGATACCAATGCACACACACCACCGCGTAAAAAATTAATTAATGGTAAACCAAACTGGTGCGTATTTTCCAACCTTATAACCGATAATCTACAAATTCCAATTGAAATTAAATCAACGACTACCGCCGATCAAGCAATAAGCCATCTCACTGATACAATCACCATGGCCGCCCAAAACTGCACCGAAAGTTCACAAAAACGTCCTACTCAAAATTCGCTCCCTTAGAAGATACTAATCCTTATTCAACATAAGCACTCGATCAGGCGGTTGTGGCAACAATACAGACGACCGGAGGATCGTCGTTTACTTAACGCATTAACAAAACAAGTTCGCGATACCTTGGACAATTATAGAGTCAACTCATACAAAAAATACTTATCTGAAATCCACCCAGCTGATCCAAATCTTTGGATGTGTACGAAAAGACTAATAAATAATGACCAAAATAATATTCCTCCCCTTTATACCTCAACACAATTCAAAGCTATAACTGATGAAGAAAAATGTGAGTTATTTGCGAATACTCTAGCAAGTACATTTAAACCTAACGACATATTTCATCGGCAAACCTGCGACTTAGTTAAAAACAGCGCATTAATGGAAGATTTCGCAACACAAAATATGCTTGCATATATTAACCCTACGGAAATAAAAAATAACATAAAATCACTGCCGCATAGGAAGTCACCAGGTGTGGACCTAATAACTAATCAAATATTCAAATAACTTCCCGATAATGCCTTTCTAACAAATCTGTTCAATGGCCTACTCAATATTGGTTACTTTCCGCTAAGCTGGAAAAAGGCAATAATAATTGTATTAAATAAACCTGGTAAGGACAAGGCAAACCCAGAAAACTATAGACCGAAGCTTATTGACGGTATTCTCCAAACTTTTCGAAAAATCTATTGTATAAAAGAAAAAAGAAAACTTACAAATATGTCCAATCGATGACCTAATATTATCCATGTACGAATCATACATTCTTGTGCACTCATCGATTGCCGCCTTCTGAGATGCGGATAAACATTCCACACGTATAGTATACGTAGGTTCCGGCTGGCCGTTTGATTTACATAATAAATCTGAAAACACCGATTTTCAACAGGTTAGTTATAGCGTGGCGTGCTGATTAGAGGATGGAAGGAGGTAATGCAATTTGAACTACTCTCTCTTAATCCCTGGGATAAGATGATACGTATAATATTTTGTACTCAGGTAAAAGCCCAGTATGACCATAATAATTTCCTATTCCTCATGCTCAGAAATTTTACTCCCTGATATACAGAATGATTATACCATGCTCACCTCTTTTTTTTGCCATACAAATTATTAAATTTGCTTTTTTTTTAAAATATTCAAGTGACAATAAAACCTAAAATTGCAAAAAAATTTCAATAACGCTCGGTAAAATTGTTTAAAACTCCTATGTGCGGTTATTTATTTTTTCCCTTAAATTAACTTATTTTTTTTAATACATATACTTATTATGAACATTAATATTTTTAATATTGTGTTCTAATGAAAAATGTGCGCAAAACTTACTAGTAGGTTCAGCCGTTGGCGTGTTTCTAATGTTGCACGACTTATATGATTTTCTGCACTCATTATAACGTGAATCCATAGATGCAGATAAATGTTCCATACCTAGAGGTTTCGGCTGGTTGTATGGCTTCCGATATAGTTCTAAAAAGATCGATTTTCAACAGGTTAGTTATAGCGAGGCGTGCTGATTAGAGGATGGATGGAGGTAATACAATTTGAACTACTCTCCCTTAATCCCTGGAATAAGATGATAAGTATAATATTTTGTACTCAGGTGAAATACCCGTAAGGCCATAATAATCATCTCCTATTCCTCATGATCAGAAACTTTACTCCCTGATATATAGAATGGTTTTTAACCATGCTAAGTAATCCGATAAAACCTATTTCCCGGATAAGACTGATTCATGCGAAGCCGCGTGATTCAGCTGTATATTATACATATATATTGATAATTTACATACCATATGTGTGGTTATTTAACTTTTCTTTTAACTTAATTATTTATTTTTTATGTACTTATTGTTATCGATATTATTTTTAATATTATGCTCCCGTAACTAAGTTGTGCAAAACTTACCAAAACGTTTAATTGGCTTGTTTCTAATCATACACGACTCAAACAATATTCTATTCTCATCGAGCAGTGAATCGTCTGCAAATGTCGTGTATGCCGATAAAGTTTTCATACATAAAGGTTTCGGCTGGTATAATGAACGCCAATACAAATCTAAACACACTGATTTTCAACAGGTTTATTAGTACAAGGCTTGCTGAAGGGGTGTGAAAGGGGTGATGCAATTTGAACCTTCCTCCCCCTTTATCCATGGGATAAGATTATAACTTATAAGTACAATATTTTGTACTCGACTATGATCATAATCATCTCCTATTCCTCATGCTCAGAAACTTTACTTCCTTATATACAGGATGGTTTAAAAAATTTATTTCATAGGAGATGGAACATTTATTTAAAAAAAATCGAAATTGGCACTTTTACGTCTAAAATAAAGGGTGTTAGAAAATCGCCCTATATATAATTACATTTAAATTAGGGTGTATTATGTATTATTTGTACATGAAAATACCGTGGGCTCACATTTAACGGGGTTATTACATTTTACGTGGACCTACTTATTATATAGACCATTCTGTAAATACATCAATAAACTTAGTATTTACAGCCTTTACGCCATAACGTTTTTCATAGTATACGATGGATGAAAATATAATTTTACCTGTGACTGCCAAGTACAGCAAAACCAAGAACACACCAATCCAAAACATGATAACGAAATAGTTATAGATGTGAGTACAATAATCTTCAAAGTTGAGATTTTGTTTGGCGGCCATTCTTAAGCTGTTTACAGACATCTTAGTACAAAATGTAAATTTGTATTTTATTGCAAAATATTATATTCAAAGATTTCCAAGAGGAATAGAGTTACGTTAGAACTGTGAGACAAAAGTGAACAAATTCCTACTTAATTTGTGGTTATTCTTGACATTGTTGATTTATTTTCATGTATCCAAGCACAACGATCGTCTCCGGGATAATTGTTTGTATTATATAGCCGGTAACGGAATTCAAATATCGTGGTTGCGCCGTCGACAAAAACGCGTTGCATTTGCGCTTAGCACCCCGCAGCCTGGAAGACTTCGCTGGTGCCGAGGCCGTTCTAATGCGACTAGAGGGTGAAAAATTCACTTTCCATCCACTCTTAAAATTGAAAATTCCTTAAAAAAAGGTATTGTCACAATTACAAGAATAAAAATGGAAGATTCGTGATGTATATCATGCACGTTACTTTATTTGTTTAAAAATACACTCCATGTAGTGGCTCTAATTCTGACCAAATCTAATTTTCAAATTTATTCAGTTAGTAACAAAAATAAATGCTCTCCTTTTGAAAACAATTAATATTAAGATTTCAATTGGCCACAGTGTCTTAAACTATTTAATTTAATATATGTTTAAAATTTCAAAATTCATCTTAAAAGGGAAGTAGATATATGAGAACCAAGAAAACCGGGTGAATTGGTTTGTGTAAAGACGGTGAAGTTTCTGTAACTTGGCAAATACACAGCCGTACGACCAGATAGCTAAAATTATGTTATTTTGTTTATAACTACGGCTAGGATTTCGATGCGCTTAGCATTTTTTCCAAAGCTCGCTGTGCTGTGCTCGTATGGTCACAAGTCCATTACATGTACTTCAAAAATAGGAGAAGAAATTTTTTCTCTCATTTTTCGATAATTTTTGATTTGAGAGAAATTTATTTAATTTTTAGACTTTTATTTTTGGGGTAATTCTTAAAGTTTTTGGATACAAAATTCAAATTTGAAAATGTAAGATTTTACACTTAAACGTAATTTTTATATAAATATAACAAACTATAAAGTATTTAGTATAGTTGCTCGTATTATATAATTGGATAGTAGTAATATAAAAATGTAAATAACGAGTGGCGGTGTCTACAGCAAAATTAACGTGGTATATTTTGAATCACTAGGTATCGTCACTTGGTGTAGCCAAACGTCCTATACATAAAAACCTAGTTCATCAGAAGAGCCCTGAAGTTTTATTTATATTTTTATCACATTTTTTTCAATTTAATTAATTTCATCAAATATAATTTAAGATTTATACCGAAAGTTTCGGTATAAATCTTAATTTAATCTCGGTTTAATCTTAAATTACCCAAGTACCCAACATCCATCCAACCACCTACCCAGGAACCCACCCACCCACCAAATGTTGTATGTGTTGCTCAAGCAACACATGCACCATAGGATAACCGCCACTGAGCACTACTATTGAACGCAATACACACAACATTGTTTTTGGAGACTTCAATATTTGTCTCGCAGATGACAAATCAGAGCTATAACAAAATGTCATTTGGAAAAATTATATTTAACTATCAAGTATATAGGTACAGAGTTATGTTTTTACAATCTATAACAAACCAATGCACAATACTATATTGATGCTGTTTTTAAACGATTTATAAAAATGGAGTAAAAAACGTATTAATATATATTACGCAAAATTAAAAAAAATAATTAAATTGATAATGTTTTCAATTTTCTTGTGTTATGCGATTAGTACTTTTAAATAATAACAAATTATTATTGAACATCTATTATGTACCTATCTTATTTTAGTTACCATAAACTTGCAATCTATTATTAAATGCAACAATTGCATTCATAAAGTATAATTTGATTGTACTATACTTGTAAATACAGTATACAAAACTAACATTATTTCAAAAATTGTTTTTTTTTTATTAACTACAAAACATACAACAACTACAAAGTTTAGTAGTTATTTAAAAATTGTTTTAAAATGATTAAAAAATTAAAGCTGTTAATCTGACTTGTATGGTAACGAGTTTCGCTTAGCTCCTACCGGGTCTTTACAATTTTAACTTCTTTTTTGTGCGGAATGGCTATTTTTAATTAAATTCAATTAGAAATAACGTTATTGTGAGTCGCTCTGATTTATGTTTCCCGAGTGGGAAAAATATCACCAATCCGCCCCTGCTGAGTTTATACACACGATTATGTGCGCGTTATTCGTGTGTATAACACGCGAAACGGATATGTGCGCGCGCCGTCCCGCTGTCAGGGCCCGGTATGTATACATAGGTGTATACCGCGGATACCTGTACACAGCAGTAGCACAAAAATAGTGCGTATACGCCGTCCATATATGCAGTGGATAGGTCAGCCACACCGCGCGTGTGTATGCGTGTGCGTATATGTTCAATATCATATTGCCATTGTAAGGTATACATATTATACGTGTCACGTGTGTGCGAGAGGGGAAAAAAAGGACGAGTCCAGATATGAGAACATAGTATATATAGTGTGCTGTTCGTCGTAACCGTATAATAATAATAAAATATCCTGTATAAAGATGTATAATAATAATAATAATACACTACGCGCTCTGCGATCATCGTCACAATATATATATAACAATATTATAGACGATTCTGACACATGTGGATTTCGCTGATTTATTCTCGCACGCCCCGGTGTGTTTACATGTATAATGCATACATATATTTATATGGGTCAAATCTCGGTATTATATTATTGTACGTTTACGAACGCACGTCGTTTTCGTACAAATCTTCTCCCGGTGCTGTCAGACTCCTGGCGATAAATTGCACGACAAACGCACGCGTGTACTTACGATTTCCCGAGCGCGTATTTGGGTGTGTACACTGTAGGTGTGTACTAAATACTAATGTATATATACATTGATATTCCGTCTAATCGGCGTGTTACGAAGCGTTCAATTATTCGTATGCATATGCATCAACACGAGACAGTTTATAATGTGTGCCGGGTGGTGTCATTCAGGGTCTACAAATTAAAGTTTTTCTGACTCTGGACGATTGTCCGGTACGTGTGTGTGTGTGTTTTTTTCTGTGTCTCATTGGTACACGATTTCGACAGGAACTTTTGTGCACCTATCAGCACTGCAATCGTAACAAGCTCGATGAGAAATAGTGTCTTGTTAGTATGAGACGATAATTTTTTGAATTTCTCAACCGTTTTCCGAACAGTTCCGAAACAGAGGTGAAAATTACAAAAAACTTCAACCGAGATCGAGATTGGAACCCAGTACCGACTTGTAGATTTTGCTACACACATTTACTACTCACTAGTAAATATTAGTAGGTATATTATGTTATTTATGGATATAACTGTTTGAAAATGTCATGGTAACAAGGATTCTCATAAGATTTTCTTTGTAGCCGAATAAAACAATTTTTACCGGAAAGTCGCAAACAAATTGTTTAAACGTTAGGAAACGACGATAATGGGTACTTCAACGTACTTTAAATACACGATATAAGCATTTACTACAGAATCACTAATGATATTAGCTATTCTATACATATTAATCGTACTTTCAAGTACTTATACGAGCATTTAATTTAGAGGTTTTATAATTTTTGAAACATTATTTTTTTTTCTTTTGTCAAATTAAGAACGTTAAAATTTCAACATGACGAAAAGTTTGGTCCTACCACCACATCGAACATATTAAGAACTATATACCGATGCACCCGCGATCTCTTTCACACAGAAACGTTATTTCCAAAGCGACGGACAACGGTACATCCTGGTATGAATTTGAAAAGACCATATACGGCAATAGCGTTCACCCATCTCTGTATGTTACGCGACCGCGAGGAGGCTGAGCCGATTTTATGTGTTTGGTCCGCGCGTTATTGCACACGAACGCGTGCTGACTGTGACACTACAAAGTTCTCGAACCTCCTAAGTACACGCGCAGTGGATGCGTGCGGCGAACGCGCATTATAATTTTGACGGGAACCGGACTCGAACCACTATTTATAACACAATTTATGCGTATTACTACGGTGCGGGCTTAAAGTGGTGGTGGGGGGGAGGAGGGGAACGAGCGATAAATTATTGTAAATTTGCACACGCGCCGCAACTCGTTACGAACCGTTTTCGAAAATTCGCGTCCTATGCACATCAATCGTGTATTGTATTAACGAAAAAACCGTTTTTCGATGTTCACGACGCGCTCACACATTCGTACGCGGAACGCGATACCGCGCGAGCTGCTGCGCGTCGTGTACGCGAGACCCGAGCGCAATAAACACGTAATTTTACGATTCCTAAATATATTTTGTCGTCTCGTTAATAAGCCGTTCCGAAACGCGCAACAATTACGATCGTAAAAACCGTCGTGGTCTTGTCATTTTCATTTTTTTCTTTTCATTTTTTTCGCTTTTCGACGCATATAAAAACAAAGCCGGAGACGGCGGTCGACACTTCCACCGCCGCAGCGTATCTTGCGAAGATCGAGAGATTTTTTTTTTCGATTTTTTACGAGCGACGTGCGCGCGACCGGTACCCTTCCGGCCCGCCCACCGCCGCCACCGACGCCGGTCGTTTAGTACGAATCAATCCGACAGACTCGCGCGAGAGCTTCTTTTACCGGTGATATTTATTTATTGTCATTATTATCATTATTATTATTATTATTATTTTTTTTTTTCCCCCCTCGACCACAAGTCAAACACGGTCGAATCGCGCTCGTAACGTGCGCGATTTGTGGCCGTCATAAATCGACGGGATAACGCGTGACAACCCGGCCGCACACCTGTACGGTGCACGAGTGCATTATTATCACGCGCAAGTTATGTGCGTGATAATGTACAAGTAATATAATATTGTGATATTATTATAAAGATATATGCATCGTATGCTGTGCGCGCGCGCGCTTCAAGACGCGTGTTCACCCATTTTTTATGCTTAAATTATGTACTTTTCCAGATTATGATTTATGAAAAACGTACGCGTAGGTACCATTTATGTTTGTAACATCCAATACGCAGGTTTTTTGTACCTTCCGATTAAGGATCATACCGTGTCAATATCAACTTTTGTTGTTTTTCAAAAAGGAACACCATTTTTTTTTTCAGATTGATTACATTTTTCTGGAATCATCGATGTAGGTACCATATAGTCGATATTTGGACAAGTACATTTGGAATTTTTCAATTTTAAAGTAACATTTGAAAATTGAAGAGCGTAAACTTATTCGTTATTTCTTTTCAATTTTCATATTTATTTCGTTGATAATTTCATTTTGTTTAATAAGCGTATCATGATAACTATGTATAAATGTGCTTAAGTATCACCGTGATAACTGTGATAAGCATTTACTTTAGGTCCACGAAATCTCGTAACAGTATAAGTAAAAGCGATTAAATAAAATGACAAATTAGTAATTACATCATATTATTATCATAAACAAATAATGATTGTGCTATAAGGACCAAAGAACTTATACCAAGTCCTTCATGGTCTCACGAATAAATTTGAAATTGTTTCTTGAGTAATGGTTCAAATGTCGATTATATTGGATCAAAAATTCCAGAATAGTTGCCTTACTCAATAATTTCTTGCGTTTAAATTGGTGTTCCCGCATTTGAATAATAGAAGTTAAAACTGCCCTCAGGTTACTCCTTAAGAGGTACAACAACTCTGCATATTGGAAAATATTGTGGTCCTATAAATTATAAAGTACACACACATTTTCCATAAATCAGGATATGAACATAGTTTGAGCATAGTTTAAGCTTAAAAAAGGGTTGTGCATGTTTAAAAATTCACCCTGTGTATAATTCATAATATGTAAAATGTGTATGTGTACTCATATATTATTATTGTATTATTTTCGTACAGCACAGACAGAAAGTGTGCGACGAGTAGGTACTTTTCGCCTCGACGACGTACAATAGTAATAACAATAATGATAATAATAAATAATAATAATATGCGATGGAAACTGACCGCGATGTGGTCTTGACGCCGACGACACTGGCGTCGTTCCCAAAAGAGAGATAAAATTCGAAGTTTTATCGACGATTTTTTTCTGACTGTTTTATCGTTTTTTTTACTTGTTTTTCTTATTTTATTATTATTATTACTATTACTATTATTACTGCGGTGCAACGGTCTTGGCAAAACATGTTATATAAGTGTTCTTCGGATAATTGTGTTAAAAAATCGAAGACGACCGAGTAGTATACGATAATATAAATACTAGTTATTTGTGTACACTCGATCGAAATTGGTGCAGTTTAAAATATCGTCTCGCTGTTTGGCGATAGAATAAAAATCGATAAATATCGTAATCGTATTGCGTATTGAACTATTCCACCATCTCGACGATACGTTACCGTATTTCATTTGTTTCGGACGTAATATTATATAGTTATACGTCCCCCAACAGCCGATGGAATCTAATATTACGATGTTATAATAATAGTTTTATGTCTGTCGGTGTGTTCATGTAAAATATTATATTAGTTACATGACCGTATAGTACGTATATTGTCATAATATGTAAAAAAAAAAATAAAAATAATAGTACAAGGCCCAAGGTGTGACGCCGTGGTTAGCCGCAGTTGCTGATCAGTGCTGCGGTTAAGCACCGTCCGGCTTAGCTCCCGGGTGGGCGACCCTCCTGGTTTTTAGCGACGAACCCATGGCCCATATACACATACGTGTTCCAAAAACCAGGCGTTACTACCCTACAGTTGGTAATGGCCACAGTCGCCGAAGCTTGAAAAATGAAAAAAAAATTGTAGTACATAAACGTCGCATGTCCCCGATTTGATTAAAAAAATTCCGTAAAATAACGCTAAACACGTTCATTGGTTTGCATAATAAATGTGTTATTTTTATATTTAGTCGTAAAAACGTTCGAACAAATTATTGCATTATTATATATGATTGTAAAACATAAAATAACAATAATATTGTATTATGTCTCGGACCATGTCAACAATAAGTATTTTTCAAATAAATTTTAATACGCATAAATACGTTTAAAGCAATAACATTGTACAATGTTTATTTCACAGGAAAAATAAACCGACGAAAAATATGTGCGGTGTACATGACGTATTTTGAGATGTTTTCGTCTGATATTTTTTTCAACTCTAGATTCATAGTTGATTGTATTTGCATCGGTTACATTTTTAAATCCGTACATTTGATGAGACTAACCGGACTTATGGAAATGCGTGAACGAATTTTTGAAACTGTATAGTCGGTTATGGTTCTCGGTAGCACGGTAAAAGCTTTGGGCTGGATAATATACGGAAAAAATGTACTCGACTGCGACGTCGACAACATTAGGTAATAATTTTCAGATCACCGATGAATAATTTTATTTATTCATTCGTTCGTATCACATCATATTTTTTATATAGGTCGGTGACTTCCATAATAAAGTTATAATAATTAAAAACACCTATTTGACCGTTAAAAAAATTACGTAAATTACTCTTTTCCGCGCACAAGTATGAAATACATGAAAAAAAATTTAAAAAAATACATGATACGTATGTGTAACAGCGCTGGTTTATCATTTTTAATTCTACTACTAAACAATGAGTTATTTCCTTACTCGAGTAAAATTATCAACTTTTATAGTTTTAATTATTCTAGTAAAAGTTAATATACTTATGGTGACATAAAGAAATTAAATAAAACCTTTCTTTATTTAACCTAAAATATTCGGTGAAATATTCTCTAATATAAAATCGTCGACTGTTTTAGCAGATTTTCTACCAACTTCTATGTAACACGACATAAATTAATTCATATTTTATGTTCTTGTCTGCGAGTTCTTTCCCGCGATTCCTATATGGTCAAAAAGCTTACACTGTTATTAAATCTAATCGTTTCCAACAGTGAATTCGGTCAAATTGGCCTTGGTTCGGGCTCACCTATTAATTTTATTGTTTATTGTAATATTATTATTTTCCACCAAAAATGGTGACTGGTCAGAAACGGGTTTTAGTAATTAAAATGCATTCAATTTATAGCGATAAACAGCTACGCAAAAAATGTATTTACCATATAAAATGTTTTCTTCGAACAAATAAAGAACACTTATGATATAATGAAAGTCAGGTAGATCAAATTGTGCTATACTCGATGACTAATAAATAACTTCTATAGTATTTTAGTATTTAGGGGAAAAGTTAAAAGGTATTGTTGTCTTATTTATTATACTTAGTGTTATTTAATTTACATTGTTTGACAGTAATACTTTGTATATACTTAAACTTTGATAGACTATTTAAATAGTTTTACATTTATCATTCTAAGAAGACATTATTGTACGAAGCGAACAGTGAACACTACCGTTTATATTTCACTGAAAATGTTCATGTGATTTAGATGATCGTGGTAGGGAGCAAATAACCGAGAAGATCTACCGGGAGTCCAAAAATAACCCGCTGCAAGAAGATCAGGTGCATCAATGGAACAGCTGACAAGTTTGTCGAGAAAATTAAATTTGAATAATACTCTTCGATGGGATAATCGTCCAAGCTTTATAATCATGTGGCTCACGTTAAATTTGAAGAGAGAAAGACACGAAATTAAAAAATGTAAGCCGAACACGTTCAAGTTGTTACGAGTCAGATGTGTAAGGATCCCAAAGGGATGTGTACGACGGGCATTATGAAAAGGTATTAAACAAATCCACCGACCGGATACTCGGGATAAGGAAAAAAAAAAATGAAAGACAGAGAAGCGTGTTGTGCGTCTAGGTATCGCCGCCGCCACGAGAATGAATGATCTCGGGACACTCCATAAATCATCGTTGAAAATTCCGACATACCGCGTTTAATTGATATTGACCGTTCATTGTTATTGTAATACCCCGAATACTGCAGGCCGCGTATTAACGCGCGCATGGATTTCTATTTTTTATAAATTAAGCGTCATTTGTTGCGCGTCAAAACGGTCGTAAATCCTTCACCCGAGGGAAAAGGAAAATCCGAGACGCCCACGCGCGCATCACCGGCTAATTGGACAGCCATAGACGACCACAACCCCACGCCACGACTACTACTGCGCTGTACACCGCGTATGCCTCGTACAAAAGACAACTAGACAAGCCCTTTCGGCCGTAAATCACTCCCCCGAGACAACAACCCTGGTAGGCATGTGCAGTGCGCGTTGAACGCACCCGCGAATTTGATTTAAATTACCGAACGAAGACGACGATGATAATAATAATAATATATTAATACTATG
This sequence comes from Periphyllus acericola, assembly GCA_949715065.1. NCBI lineage: Eukaryota > Metazoa > Arthropoda > Insecta > Hemiptera > Aphididae > Periphyllus > Periphyllus acericola. Next base: position 33,904,147 of record OX454267.1, on the reverse strand, counting down.
TGTACGTTGAACCGTGGTGGGAACGAAAACCCGTGAGGCGTATAATGTTTCCGAAATGAAATGCGTCCGAACGCGTCAGCTATTGTACATTATTTGTAATAATAATAATAATCAAGCGGAAAATAAACGAAATATTTCTTTTTCTTTTGAGTCGTTGTTTTATCCTGTGAATCCCTAGCGTTTTGTATCGGTTGTCCGTTATATATTATACCCGATACACCTATGAAAATGGGTCGGTAAATATAACATAGTGTTGTACAGCTCAAACTCATTTGATTTTTACTATCTTACGGCGGCGCAGTTTTTTTTACGCAATTTATTGAATCGCCCGCACGATGCGCGCTCATGCAGGTTTTTTCTGCGATTTCCGTTCGAGTTCATAACGTTAAAAAAACTACTGTTGCCATACTCGTGGCGATTGAAAACCATTGACCGTTCGCGCGTTACTTTATTATCAAGCTGCGCACGAGGAATTATTCGGTCTACTTTTGAAAGAGATGTTCGAATGATTTCCGTGTTCCTCGGTATTCGGTTCAAATGTAATAACTTTTAAAAATATATACAATAACACACCGTACGTTGCGTTATATTTTCGTGTTGCGACGGTCGTATTATTATTATTGTGCTGCACCGCTGTACGTGTTTTTTTCGGGTAAAATTTGAATTCCTACCACGATTTTTTCACCCTCGCCATTCTTGACTATTATATCAAGCGAATCTGTGGGCAGCAATTTTTTTCAGAAGCCTCTATTACAAGATAATATTCTTCTCCTAACGCAGCGGGCGGACGGTCATATTATATAGGTTATTTGGCACGGTGCAGCAGTACGCGTACAATACACTTTTTAACCGCATTATGGTCGTTTTAAGGGTTCTGCTTGTCTATTCGTGTGAATGCGACCAGAACAATAGATGACTGGAATTTATTTACGCAATTCAATGAACTATACGAGTGCTATGCTGGTGAAAAGGACTCAATAAAAAAAAAAAAGAATAATATGCTACTGGTATATATTTTGTTATTATACTATGTGCTCGGGACGGTTCTTACATTTTTTTTTCTCGACCCTATCCGGCACATGTCGCCGTGTTATCGCGATGGGTATTACTAATATTTGTACGTATTACGTCTTCGGAAGTTTTTTCCACGACGCTCGGGATTGTCGTAAAAATCAATTTGCGCGTCTGCGCGGCACAATAGAAACCGTGCAGTACGTTACGAATGCAACCGGACGACGACAAAAAGACCGTATACGTATACATGTTCAAGCGGCGCGTGTGGGCGAATATCGTGTACCGGAAGTACGAGATTGCGACGTCCGAATACGTTTTTTATTTTTTATTGTTATAATTTTTTTTTTTCATTTTTTCACCGTCCAAAATCGTTTTTATTTTTTTCACTATGCCGCGCGCATAATGCAGCCCGGGTCCGCGCGTGCAATCGGATCACGCGTCTTACACGTAACGTACACTTAGCCTACGTGCGTTCCGGTATACTTGCAATTGATAATTCCCATTCGCACAACACAACGTGCGGCGGACGCACGTGTTGGAGGAGTTTGCGGACCGCGATAAATCAACACCGCGCACGTCATTATGCGATCCTGGGACCCCCTGCGCGCGCGGACGCCGACAGGACGCCGAGTCGCACGCGAAGTCCGCACGCAGCCACAAGTATCCGAACACTTTCCCTGGGCATCGCGTCGCTTTCTTCGCCGTGTGGGGGTGAAATCAACCCCCGCGCGAATTTTTATTGTTATTTTATTGCGCACTGTCTCGATCATTATTTCTATTATCGCCATTGTTGTTGCGCGCACACACTCGAGCCCTAAGCGGCCCTAAGGTGGTGCGTCGCAGGCACACACGTGGTGGACGGAGAAAGTGATCCGGAATCACGGTAGCGGTATAAATGTGCGCAGCGTGCGTTCGTCCAAATTAAACTGTTGACATTAGACCTTTCAAAATTTCTCTGAAAACGTCCGTCCGGTGGTGGTCGCATACATGTGCTGCACTACGTGATTATATTGTTTGTGCCCCGAAATCGCTCTCTCTTGTGGTCAGCCCCGTAACGGTCCGCGCAGCAACGTTGTTCATTTTGTTGTTGTACACTTTTATTACCATTATTATTATTGTTATTAATATAAACGTCGATACCCGATAATAATCGTATACACACCCATCGCGCAGTCACCGTGTTTGCTATCTCGACCGCCCTTCGTTTACATTATTACATAATATACTATATATATATATATATATATATATATATATATATAGCAAAATCCGTTTAAAACTCTCTCCGAGGGACCAGTTGAAAATAACGTATTTTGAGCAAGAAATGTGTAGTGCGCAGCCAACAAAGTGACAAAAAAAATTGTACACAATCATTGCGATCACGCGCTCACATTGTTATAGGTAATTAATTTACATAACCTTTTACCTACTTGAAAAAACTATCGAGGTTTGTTTGTTTTACATTTATTACTTTTTATTGTTTAACGTTATCTACTCGTAAATTAAAAATCATCGACTTTCGTTTGTTTCTCGATTTTATTAACACGATGTAACGTTTGGTCCGTAATTCCAAAAGACGCAGTTGTTCTTCTCAAATCGTGCGTTTGGTACCGACAGAATCGGTGTTGTTTGCAGTATCATATTCCTCCTCAATAATACTTATATAAGCGCATGAGACATGGCGTTTTACAAGAAAATTATCCGGTCAATACTTCTAGTGTTACTCGTAGCGATTGTTGCATAGCCCAGACACTGCTCCGGTTCTTGAAAATCTTCGCTGCTTTACTCAACGAGACCAGTCATCAACAAATTTTACCTTTCAAACAAATGTTCAACCGCTTCAGCCGTAATTTTATCCTGCATGCTATTTACTCAGAGAACGTCTTATCCGGGAACACGGGAAAGCGTTATTCATCTGGAGTCAATTACGTCGGCAAGGGACTCGAGAAAGCGAGCGTATCACGTGGAAAATCGTCATAAGCGAGATCGTCGTGAACTGGTCCTTTTGTATAAATATATAAATATATATTATACTACCCTTTATAAACGTATACGTGCGAGTACCCTTATCCTCGGAGTGCGCTATAACGGCGTACAACGCTCCTAAGATTAGAAAATTTGTTTTGACACCCTACCGGTGGTCAGCTACCCGCTGCGTTGACGTCGCGATCATCATCGCCTCGATTGAGACGATAATACTGTACAATGCTGAAGCGACGGAATTGGATTGTGCAGTCGTGTCGTCAGTGTCACGAATCCCTGTCACGATGACGGCCGTACCCGTTGTGTAACGAACAGACGGGCGTATGAGCGTGTGGGTTCGCGTCTTTACGCGTATTGTATGCCCGGCCGACGGATTAACACGAAAACGTCCTGGACCCTGTCGCGCCACTTGTTCACGTACCGCTCACCTTACGCGCCCACGGCCGGCCGCGGTCCACCGGGCTGCTGAAACTGTCAAAAACGCCGTCGGACGTCACAATTCGATGTCGGTCCGTCCGCACTACACGATGTACCCGCAGTGCACTTTTCGGAAATTGGTTTTCTCGATAAACGGAACGAGTCAAAACAGTGCACTGCTGCAGTGTAAAGTGTAACAGTCAGTACACAAAGGAATATCGCGTAGCGCTGTATAGGAATTCCTTACTGGTTCGAATGCACACGATGTTATATACAGTGAAGTAAAGTATTTTCGAGACATGGGTAATTTCCTGATATTATATAACAAATTAATATCACGTCATTGCCTATTTGTTTAATTCGGAACACGTTATTAGTTTAACAATCAATATAATTTTCAAGTCAATCGTCTAATAGGTAATTAAGTGATATTAATTTTATATGATATCAGTATATCACGAACTTGCCCTTGTCACGAAAATACCTTATTTCACCCTACAAGACGTAAGACCGTCGTGGAATTTTAGCGATTTATACATAGAACCTCGAAACAAATTATCTTATTAGTTTTTGTGAATATATTATACGCGTTTTCATTCGTGAAATGGCCTCGTCTGCAGGTAAGTACATGGTGTACGCGTGTGCGGTCATTTTATTGAGGAAAAAATCATTACTTTAATAGTCCTGCGAATCGTGTATTCGATATTCTCTCTTTTCGATATTATCCGAATCATATGTCATTTTACAAACGTATAATATGCGCGAAAATTGAGTAACATTTATTTTGGCTATAATGTATGGTGTTCATGTACCTTTTACAATTATACAATATACATATATAATATATTTCCTTTAAAAAAATAACGTCCGCTCGCGCAAGTGCAAGACTTAACAAATTATAAAATAAATATTCCATTTAAAATATAAACACTTCATTAGTGAGTTGTACCTTTGTAATTATAAGCAACATTGAGCTAAATTACTTCACTTATCCAACTGTACAAAAAACACGTAATTCACTAATAATCGCATATTATACACAACCCATGCAAAACGTATTTTATTAAAACGCTTAACACCAAAATGGTGCACAGTTTTCGTATGGGATAATAATATTAATACAATAATATATATATTGGTGTGTAGGACGTTAATGCGATTTGATCATCCTTCGAGTGCTGACCCACCTTTCATTACGATTGTATATTAATTTTATAGTGTCGTGTCTTTAACGGTTGAGAAACAGAATATTATAATATTCACGTGTCGTGATAATTATTATAATTAAATATGAAAACAGTCTTCGAAAGAGATTGTTATACAGCATGAATATTTAAGTCGGTGTAATCACTCAAAAATATCGGTTAAGGAGTATACATCATACGCATAACTAGGATATTGTCCGTTACCGAATTAATGAATCCGAAAAATAATAATAGTTCGGAGAATGTAAAATAATTATAATATATAATAATAGTTATCATACATCAAAGAAATGTATAATGATATTATAATTAATTTGCCTACAAACGTGTGCGTAGTAAATTACGTAAGAACCGATAAATTATAAATTATTATAATATAATTATTAGATTTTTGTTACATTTTTACGTTACTTTTATCAATAACGGATTAAAAATATTTTATTTTACGTGTACTTTAAATCGTGTTTACACAATACAAATCAATATTCCTTCAAAGGTTTTATGTACATATATTAATATCTAAGAATAAGCTTCTAGATAATCTAAAAATCGAACGTACTAGATACGCCCTACTTAGCGTAAAATGTGAAAAAACGGCGCGTGGTACAACATTATCAAATCGCCTCGACGATCAATATATTTTTATGAAAACAACAATATTTGATAAAAATTTGAGAATTTAGACCGAAATAGGTATGAACATTTTTTTTCCAATACTTATTTCAGTTCAAACGTTTTAAAATGCGCACTCTTGCTCAATACCGTGGTGTCAAGACGCGGATTACCGAATCGGTCGCGCGTGAATATACCATGTGTGTTACTTCCGGTGTAGAATATCGTTACAACATTTGTGCACAATATATCCTCTGTTAAACGCAGGTCGTAGCGAAAGAAAACCACGAGTGATACGTGGCAACAATCCGTGGAACATCGTATTGTGACGATGTGTGTTTAAAGAATAAACGGTGTACATCCTAATAATAATCGGTCTTTTAGTCCTTCGCGAACCGGCGCCGCCGACCAATGAGACATCGCGCCGCGACCGCGAGTCCCCTGTGCGATCGTATTATAAATATCCTGCAGTCGTTAGCAGCACGTAACACACACACGCGCGATAACTAGATGTGTGAATTTTCTTAAAAATCAATAAAATCGGTTACGAATCAGACAACGGATTCTGCTGAGGACCCCACACGCGGCCGCCACGGTTCGTTATAATGGATATGATATACACGTATTAAATGTACGGCACAACGGTATAACGCGACGCATACAATAATAGATGTACGTGGTATGCGTAATGCACGCAATCGATCATTTCGCTAAAAAGGCGTTTCGAAATCGCACAACCCCCCTCATCTCGCTTAATTATTATTATTTTTCCACAACGCCGAATCCGTTGATACTTAGTGTGACTCCATTAACGATAGATGAGCACCGCGATTCCTATGTATGTGCGTAATAATAGTAATAATCATATATCGCGCGTGCGAGTGCGTGCGCCCATGCGTGCGTGCGTGCGTGTGTATGTGCGTGCGCGTCTTTGTTTAGTCGAACAAATATTAATCATAGGATTGGCTACGGATTTTATGCATAGACCCACAATGGGCCGCGCCGACAAAATGGCTCCCCTGTTGACCCCGTTTTCACTCGTGAAACAACATACTGTCTATCCGCCGCAGTGCCATATATTATACTGTATAAATAAATGAGAACGGCAAATATATCGTCTGTAAATAGGGGTAAATGGGGTGTGTTTCTCCGTATTCGCGTACGTATCGGGCGCGGACAATGACGCGAACGCGGTGTATACCGTACCGTAGAAAAAGGGGTAGGAGGGAATCTGAATACATAATGATAAACGTGCGTGCGGCTGCAGCGCTATGGAACACGGTTAAATGTCGATGATTGGAACAAACTGCGCCGCGTACGACGATCGGTATAATATATCTGACGAAAAAAATAATACGTCTCGTCACCGACCGATGCGCACTCGTATAAGTGTACATACTTATATACTCGTATATTGTAAGCGGTTCCTGTATGCGAACGGACACGTGACTACACAGTTTGACGACGTGTACGTAATATTGTACGTATACATTGTGAACATGCGAGTACGCAGATAATTAGGTTCGTTATTGAAAAAATAAATAAACTATCGACGTACGTTTTTCGCATCCATGCGGTGAATGCCAAAAATATTATGCGAAACCGTCAAAAGCCTGTACTATTATTATCATGCGCGTACGCCGTCTACGATCTTGTATTGTATTGCAGTATCTTCGGCAAATGTGCAAATATAATATGGTAGAACAACGAAAACGAGACCATGTATCGGCCGCTGCTTAAAAATAATATATTTTATATTATTATAATTACCTATGTAGTGATCGGCCGCTACCGCCACGTAGTCGTACAATATATATTAATATTATAATTATATTCATCAAATTGATTTATAAGATTTATTCACAATGTATTCACGGGTACTGAAGTGTACAACAAGTATCTTCTATTGGAGATGCAGTAAAAAAATAGAACGTAGACAGACGTGAACAGGAGCGTATTTAGAAATGTCTAATGGGGGAGGGGGCCACAAACAGAAACCTCCAATTCTACTTAATTATAACTCATAGTTACGGTTTGAAAATAATGTCATGATTTATTACCAAATAACTAAAATACATTTGTTTAATAAGAACATACAATTTAATTAGTAAGACAATTAGGTGATAAAACTTTTTTTTTCATTAATTTTGATTATTATCTTATCATAACTTTTGAATACACCTGGGGTGTTAGCATGTATATCAAGTACTTCTACACGTCACAGGAATGGTTGCGAATAGTAATGTTTGCGTAAAAATCCGTGAGTGGCAAAACTTAGGCTAATAGTTTCAGGCGAGACATAGACATAGTATGAAATACTCCCCCGTGTCCTAACCCCCCCCCCACGACCACCATAAACATGCAACTGAACGTGAAGGCGCTTTACATCAGAATAACGTTCCAAACGTACGCGGGGTGATTGCGAATTCGACGGGGTTTACAGTAAAACCAAGTGTGTACCCGCCGCACAGTCGTTTCAATCGCTCCGTCGAGTTTTTAATCCGACGAGATGCTATGTAATATCGTTTGTTATCGGCACTATATCGCACCAGGTATGCACGCCGCGCCGTATAAACGCGTACACCGCCGGAGTTTCGGGCAGGTCGCGTCGATAATTGAGATTTCAAGCGCGCGTACACACGGAGTATTTCGATCCGGCACATTTACCGCGTGTCTAAAAAGCGGTTAGATAAAATGACACGCCGGACTGATAACCGCGATGTAACGGTCGGGTGGCGTAAATTAACCATCCCGAAACGCCGGCTATACCGAATCCGTGTGAAATCCGACATCGTACACGGACCGACGAATCATCGTTATTATTATTGCACGCCGCGCCCGTAGTCCTTATGTACTGATCCTTAAGCACCCAAAACACTCGACGATACGCGTTAACACCGCACGCTATATGTTCACTCGTGCCACGAGCCAAATCGGCGGATCGCGCGGTTAATTTAAAACGCTTCAACGTAATATCTTGCGTACCTACCCGCAGTTGTTGTTACAAGTCCATTTGGTATATATTATAGCGTTTCCGTCGAATCGACTCGCGATTGGTATCCTGAACGTTCACAATAATTCGTAATGGTATTACGCTATTGCCGAAACCATATCGATAACTATGTTTTCATTTGTTTTCTACGTTACGGGTACAACGTGTCATGTTTTTTTCTAACCGATTTCGCGTTACCGCAGAGCACCTCCTCATACGGTGAATAAAACATGATTAAATAAGTCACGGAGTGACCGTATGGAAACCGGCATATTACTATTACTTAGTTACTGTTACTTTTCACATTTTTATTATTCCGCGTCTGAGACGCTACCGCCTGATGCTGATGGTAAGGCCATAGCAGACTATGTTGAGGAAATCGAGGTTTGTGGCGTCTACTTTTTATTCTGGTTACCAGGTTGAAGAATCGTGCTCCATCGTGTACATAGGCTTGTATAAGTTTGTTGTGGAATTTTTGGATTCGTGATAATACGCAGCACTCGTCACGAGACAAATCGCGTACTTCTTACCAAGTATTGTTATGCGATAGATTGACAAAGTGCGATGACGTCCAGTGTGTACCTAGTTTTTCACCTTTTCTCCTATTACCATTATCAAAGTTTTTATACATTAATATAAACATAAACGCGCCATTATAAAATCTGTAACGTCTCTGCACACGGACGCAGCCACTAGACTTCGCTGTAATCGCGGTTTGCATTCAACTTGATAAAAACCGGACGTTTTCGACAATAGCATCGCAACAACCTCACTGTTAATGAATAGTTTCAAAAACTATTTTCACCGAGTCGGGTGCAAATGATTACAGTGACGTTCAGTCCACGCCGTCCAATTTTAACAGTAGGATGGCGTGTATCTACATAATATTTATTAGATCAACGCCACCATTCGTATGACCACTCGAATATGTATTTACGACTTGTGTATTTATCACGGAATCGTCGCACACTCCGCGAGTTGCCATCGACATGTTATATAGTAATAACCGCACCGTCAATGTATTTTTATCGCTCTTTTCCCTCCGCTAAAGAGAAAACTATTAATGTTGTTTTATGTACGACAAAATGTAAATTTCTCGTGTTTTTTTTCCTTTTTTGGTTTCGAAATAATCATCGTTAATTTGTTAGTATAAAAAAGTTTTTTTTCTTAATTTATAACCCGTGTGATGTACACTATGTATCGTATGACTATCGCATAAACGTCAAAACCGTTCGTGTTTATTATGCGTACAACAATAAATTGCGACTCGGTCGTACGTGTGATGCAGCTCTGTTTCTTTTTTCAATAAAACACTATGATATTTAAGAAAACGTACAAATTGTTTTCGTTTTTGAACACGTGTCCACTGTTTTTTTTTTTTTAATAGTACAACTACGTTTTATTCAAACGCTATTAAGCGGAAAACGAATTCTACGAAACGCCTTCGCGGCGTCCCACTGCAACGTTTATACGCGTATTATATCCGTATCATATTGTAGAAGATAAAAAATCGTTGTCATTTTTCCTTAGGGTTATTATACCATTCTCATCGAAAAACATTAAATCAATATGCGATGATGTTGCGAACGGAAGAAGGATGAATAGTATATGGATAAGTACGATATCAAATATATATATATATAAGTCTTAAGTCTGCAATATAATGTTACTTTTAGTCGTCATAACATTCATATATTATGTACTATCTAAGTCACACAGCTTAATCCGGGAGAAGTATATTTACTATTTTTGGTTAGAGTGATAAATTACTATTTCGATGTAAAAAAAAAAAATGTTAGTGGAGAAAGCGCACATTCGTCGTATACCGATATTTACTTATACTGCATAATAGACCCTATAATCTGTAGTTATATAAATCAACATATTAAACAAACTATAAAATTTCCTAGGTTACCAAAAAGTGAAACAATGTGTACACTCAGCCCAGAACCCAAAACTGTTATAACCCTTAAAAATGTGATTTTCGAAAACTCCATTCATAGTGCACCTACATATATAATAATAAGAACGTTTCCTTAAAATTCCGCATGAATCGGCAAGGTCTCGGCTCGGTAGACTTTTGGCTGTACAATGAATAAATCGAGTTCTCACGGAACAGTCTTAGCCAGAGTCATTATTATATATATATATAAATACCGGGGGGGGGGGGGCACGTTGCAGTGACTTAGCTATCGATACCCGAACCTAGTATTAATATTATGTACAGATGTACACAGTCTCGTATACGTTTCCATACGGTTTTGGCCAACAATTATTGTGAACTAACTGCAGAGTCCTATCAACATTTTCTACACGACACCGTGAACTTAAGGTACTATGTTCCACCATCGTCGTGTCCCGTGTAGACTGTACTGTGGTCCATACCAAATCCAGGAAATTCCTTAACCAAACATGGTTAACACGTTACCACGCTCTATGTACAGGTATACGTTATAATCGTTGGTTTGCTGAAACCATCCTCTACTCATTCACCGCGCGTATTCATAGGCTACTATATAATAAGATGTGATACTGATGATCACTGACAGAGACCTATTTAAATAAAATATATATGTACATTAACTAAACACGGTGCACACGTAACTAACGGGACACGTTGATGACTTAGTGGAATAGCGTATACATAAAATATTGAATTCGTGTCGTACAATACGATGTAACATCTATCCGAGCCCGCGCGATAATAATTGGCACAAAAACAATTTACGAGCGTTATAACAATATAATATATTACCAACAGTGCAATATAGTTTATGGTGCAGTAGTAGTACATAATAGTGCTGTAGCGGAAAAATTAGAAGTAATAGTAATAATAATGGCCGCCGGGTGTTATAATCGAGGTCCCCCTCGTCATCGCGCGCGCCCCGTCTTCGCCGTCCTCCACGGTTCGCGGGTGCGGCGAAGCCCTGTGCACACATCTGTCCCGGCGAGCTCACCGGCGGCTGGCTGGCACCGAGACGAATTCGGGCTTTTGGCCTATTGTGCTGCTGGTCCGTTGTGTGCTCGTACTATATACGTGCACGCGGCCCGGGAGGACTGTCGTCAGAAATACGATTTTCCCGTAACGGCCGCCGCGAGAGGAGCAGGAGGAGAGAGGGTGAGATGAAAAAATTAAATACAAAGTGGCGGAAAAAGCGTTTTTGTTAGACTCGCCATTTATCGTCGTCGGTGGCGGTACGACCCTACTGCACGCCACCGCCGCCGCCGCCGCCACCACCATCGAAACGATATGACTTTTTTACGATTCCGTATTATACGTGTAAATAGTCAGCTGCTGATCTACACGTTCGCCCGTTTTTATGGCGCTATTATTCCGCATGTAGGCTCACGCTGTGTATCATTTGTTTAATTATATTAGGTTGTGTGTTAAAGAAAATATATAAATACAATACAATATGTGTAGTGCATGTCATATTATGAACACGCACATGACCACAAAGTGCACAGTGATGATGAGCGTTTCACATGAATATGGGAAATACAGAAAAATGTGAAATTGAGAAGTTTTACGATTAGAAAATCATTATCACGCTCTGGTGGTGCATGCATACACGTGTTTTGATATTTTTGACAGTTAAATGCGTCGCCACCTCGTTTCTACCCGGGGTTTTTTATTTTTATGTTAACAGCCCAAGGGCTGGTTGGCAGCAATTCTCCACTCCTGACGCTTCTCCGCTTTCCTTTTCAATTCGCAATAAGATCTGCAGTCCATATCTCTTACTATTTGACTAATGTAGTCCAGTGGCGGTCGCCCTCTGCTGTGGTTCCCTTCAATGGCACCTTCTATTATCCTGCTAAGTAGACTGTTTTGACGCAGTATGTGTCCAATTTACTTGGCTCTTCTTGTTTCTCCGACTCTTCGATAAACTTATTCATTTGTTATGTGTTCTGTCCAACTTATTTTTAGTAGTCTTCTGTAACCGGGGTATAGTTTAAATAATATGTATTGTATAGTATGTGTACAGTACAGGAATAAATGCTGCTGAGCGATACGCGGTACAATTTTGTATTAGTTGCTACGCGCGCAGACCTTACAGTCGCAAGGGATTTTCATTATGTTTTTAGTTTATGTGCTTTGCGGGATTTACTAACTGCGCGTTTCGATGGAATCGTGAAGTTCTAAAATTCGTAATGATATAACTGTAAAAAACTAAATTCGTCGAAACCTTATCAAACATTCTTGTGGTCTGAAAAATGTAAAGATTATTCTATTCGCTAATCATTAAGTTTCTCCTCTTATAATCTGCAGTAACGAACGATAATAATAACGTGTATTTCACCGGGAGCCGGATGCTCGTTCTAAAATGTGAAAAAATCGAAGAAACCAATCCGATTGCGATTACATTTTAATACTCATCTCAATCAGTGTAATGAGATAAAATACTACACCCTACCCGCGCAAACCTGTCTCGTCGAAAAGAAATTTGAATTGAGCGACCTATTATTTTGTTCGTCTTTCGCGTAAAATGTTCAGTGTATAATTTCCTAAACCGTATATTTTATTCAAAGCGTACGTTCGGGGTCCATAAAAAAATCTTCACCAACTCGCGATTCTACACTTTGCCAATATTATAACTATTATCATAATATTGTGTTGTGTATTACACTCCAATGGATTATTCTTCGAAGAACGTTTATTTAATAGACGACTATTATATTGTAGGTACGTGTAGACAACATATTAAAACAGTTATCGCTCACGCGCGGCTATGACTATTCATGACTATTAACGCACAAATAATAACAGTGTACAAGGTAATAAATCACATTTCCAAATAGTATATTTAATATTATAATTCGTAATAATATAAGTGTAATATTAATATTATGATGTATTACACATGCCTACTCCTCGACCGTATACACATATATGTAGTGTATCATGTTCATATATTGCATGAAACTTCGGCGTAACAGTTAGGCTCTTGCGGCCTCGATCGTTCGAATAGTGTATTTTTATTTATTTTCAACGAGACCAGTGTGCGTTTAACACTTAAATTTATCTGTATAATTGTATCTATAGCTGATCACCTCTATATATATGTCAGAACGTAACGCAGTTTGGATGAAGCGAGACAATAATACGTATCATATATATGTGTAACACTGCATCTCTCGTATCGAACGGATGTTGACGCTGAACGATTGTATGCATGACAATATAGTATTATGAATCAAGGATCTTCAGTAAAACGCGTACTGAGACTTGGTGATGAACGCAATAGAGCTGTGAGGTGCGCCTCCCTTAGGAGTCCTTCACGAGGAAAGCGCGGAGAAAATCGTATACATTTATTTTTAAACCATACTATGTCGTACAAGTAAGAATATTTGAATATTCAACCATTGTAACATGTACAGTGTACACTATTTTGTTTAACTTATTCGTGGGAGGCGCAATCACTTTTTTTCTTTCTTCTAGGGATGGTTGAGTTTGGGAACCGCAGATAACCATATGAATATCGCCGTTTTAAGTAGGTACGTATAGATACACATAGCGTATTCGTGCGACGCTCGACACTCAAGCGTGTACGCGTAGTATAATAATTATTATATTCAAAGTATAATAACTACATAATACAGTATGCGTACAACGATTCGAAACCGTTGGGAAACGAGTGTTATTTGTCCGATCGATGGTTACAGATTTTTGAATTATGCACGGTTTTCAAAGTGATTCTAAATCATTCGCGATTGGTGTATATAATAGTTACGCGTGCCCCGAAGCCGACTCGGGTTCGCGAGACTTGAAGCTATTTCGTTCTGCGGCGCCGTGCGACGACGTATATGTATATTTGGAAAATAAATCTAGTTTCTTCTCTCTCTCTCTCTCTCTCTCTCTCTCGCGTCCGATACGCCATACGTTTCGTACCAGCTATTTATCAACGGTCGCTACGAGATGTGTAATGTTACCGTGAAGTCTAATCGGTCGACATTATTTTTTTCCCGTACAAATCGCCGTGCCCACTTATACATAATGTATACGTACACGCTGTTAAGCCTACATGTTACGCGCGCGTATTTACGCCGTTACAGATATTATTGGGAAAATGTTTGTTTAACCGAACGGTCTCGCGTGACCGGAAGCCAGTTTCTAACCTCGCGCAACCGACTAAAATCGAGTGGATATAACGTACCGTAAAATTGAACGAACGTTTGCGTACACGTGTACAGGTGGTATTTGCGCGGAGCATGATAAATAGTTGGTGCGTCTTCTGTCCGGTTTTTTTTTCGGTCGTCGATGACGCAACCACCGGAGCCATTAAATCGGTTGATGAATTACTATTTTGGGAGGCGGAAAACAGAACCACTACGCCAACCGACCGTATCGTATTATCCATAATAATATGATATATACGTGTGGGCACACCGGGCCGCAAACACGTGCCGGTTGATTTTGATTTTTTCATTTTTTAATTTTTCAGCGTTTAACGACACGTATCGATCATATTCTCATAGCGCTCGTACGTAAACGCGATGTTGCTAAATTGATATTCCGCGGGTGTTGAGGCCCGGCAGGCGCGAGTTTTACGACCGGCGTACAATATGTAAATACACATGTGCGCACATATGTATCCTCGTCGCAATTATTTAAAAGTATGAGAAAGAAAATAAAAATAATAACCGTAGCGCTTTTAGCCGCGTTATTAATGTCATCATATTTGGTCCGCTCGCGTATTTAATATATGTATAAGAAATCCTCCGGGGCCCTACGATTTTTCTCGATCACGTAGATCCCCCCCCCACCCCGTCGTCGTGTGCGTCTGCGGTGCCGCTGCTGCAGTTACACAAAATCATTGTGTACAACGCATCGACGGTTCGCACATTATGTTAATGCTCCAACCGTACCCATATATGGAATGAGATTAAAAACACAATTTATATTTGATCTTTTATAATTCATAATTCGTTTTCGAGCCGGCGCATACGCGAGACGATGCGAGCTCCCCGATAATGATAAAATCAATACGGATCCCCCCTCGCTTCACTCACAATCTAAGAATCCAATAACGGTGTGACTCGTCTTTTTTCACCTTATATCCACTTACTGACGTCTCGGCTCATTGTTGTTTCATCGGCTTGCCTATCAACTGCTATATATTTACGTTTAAACAGTCGTATCAGCAGCAGAGTTATAGTTTTTTACGCACAGTTCTCCTACTACGCTATTTACACAATACACGCGTGGTGTGTACAGTAAAATATTATCGCGAGGGGCCATGGTGTGCCGCAGTGCTGCGGGGCATCGTCCGACGTCACTAGCTCTCGGATGGGTGACCACCCGGGTTCTTAGCGATGAAGCCAACATAGCCATTATGCACGTCCCATATATGTGTTCCAAAAGCCAGCCGTTACAGCTAATAGCCATAGTCGTTGAAGGTTAAAATAATAATAATAAAAAAAAAACTTATCGAACGGTACCTACGCAATCAGCCGTTTATTATCGCGCACGAGCTGTCTTGTATACGAAGAAACAGAAAAAAAAATAATAATAATTAACTGTTTAGTCGTCGGTGAGATTCGGTCGCAACAGCAGCATGGTATATAGTATATATACTATATATACATATAATATTATTATACTGCATGTTGCACGTGTCCCGGGTGTATTTTGGCATTCCGGCGTGCGTAAATAATAAACACGTCAATGCGGCGTAATGCGTTTTGGGCGAAAAGTAACAAAAAAAAAAAAAAAAAAGAGAGAAAAGCGCAGATAATATAATATATTATATGCGATGTACGGTACGCACCTACCCCGCGAGACGAATGATAATATAGCACACACGTACATTATAATAAGGAACGGCGCACAAAACGCGTTTTCGGCCTTATACATCGCGTGCAATGTGTCCATATCGAATTCAGACCTCCTACAACGGCGTGTGTGTGTGCGCGCGTTAAGTTAAACCCTTAACGTCCGTGACCTAGGGTACAGCTGCGCCGTCCGAGACACGCGACCCCCCGACACCGCGCGAAATCCGTCATCGCCGCCGCGGACGGACCGTGACGACGTCGACGACGACGACGGCCGCGGCGACGGCGACGGCGACGGCTTTTTTCTTTCTTTTCATTACAATATCTTTCATTTCGCTTCGCGCTCTTCCCCTCGATTTTCTTTTACCCGGTTTCCTTTTGCAGCCGTGCCCACGGACACATTTTACCATACACGCGCGTATACGTACGCATTATTATATAGGTACGTCTGTACATGGCACATGTACCACCCGCGCACGGCAATTCGTTTCGATTCGTGTTTTATCGTGCACATGTGTATTGCGCGCTGAGCAAATGCAAACGCTTGTTCATTGCGCGCGTATACTTACGTGAACGCGAACAAGGTGTTTCGAATTTCCAACCGCGGTCGCCACGGCCACCCCGGCAGGGTCGTAGCTATGAATTTTTTTTTTTGGGTAGGCCCAAATTCCATCTTCTTTTCTTTATGATAGCAAACTCGCCAACAACAGCCGATGGATTGTCAAAAAATTGCCCACTTGTTTCCCTTTCTAGGGAAATTAACGTCAAATCATTTAGTCTAAGACTTTTCATATAGTTGATCTGAGGTATGTTTTCATTCTTCTCATTGTTGGAAAGCTTCATTCCGCTTCTTTCTGTTTTTAGAGAATATCTGGGTAGGCCCGGGCTTACCAGGCCTACCTACTGGCTACGCTCCTGCACCCCGGACGAGAAATGTATTCCGTTAATCATAATAATAATAATGTCACGGTAACGGGTACATGGATCATACTATATCATATTATTATCACAAGTGGTGCGCCAAGATTGATCACCGACGATAATATTATAATGGTTGTTTTCACCGTCGACGTAATTCCGCAAGCAATTATCGGTCCGCGTGACAATATCGCGTGTGTACCGCGCTAATGCACGAGAAATCGAATTACGGCGTATATTATTTAACGAGCGTTATTTTCCGGTATAACTGAAAGTCCGCGAAGTTGGCCGTGCAGCCTAACGTTTTGTACTCGGATAACAACGAAAATTGCGCGGCCGGGCTAGCAAATTGTTAACAAATATAGTGACTAACCGTAATAAGGCGACGATTGGAGACCGATGCGGACACTCCGCGACATCGTTGCAGATCTACGTGCAGTTGGTCATGTTTTGCGAAAATCGGCGATATCTGACCGAATTCGTGTTTGCCAATTGTTTTGGAAACGGACATGCAAATTATATATTATTGCGCTAAACATTGTGCTCCGCAATTATCAAAGTGCGCTGCAAGGCCGTACTTCACAGACAGGACTATATAATAGTTCTACCGTAGATTTCCAAACTTGTTTCGAAAAGTAGAATTTTCCGATTTTTATGATTCACACAAGTCGTAGAGAAATAAAATAGTGTTATTATAATCATGCATTTATATATATACGTTTATATTATAGTGACGCGTGTAATCGTATGCTGTACGCTCGCCACTTGACGACGGATCGTTTATTAAATTGTGTTTCGTTCTGTCGCGCGATGATAAAATTAATGCTAGTATTTATTATCGTACATTATTATTACAGTAAATGGTATTAAATATCTGTCAAAGTGTCGACAACAACGACGGTGTTGACCGTTTCGCCTTCTAACTTCGTCTCAAAGACATATATATGCACGCGCACAACGTTAAATGTTGTCTACTCACCGACGAAAGCAAAGAATACACATATACATACATAATACATACGAGTACATGATGTATAGCCGTCGAAGATTACGCCCAAGTCCTTATATGAGGCGTGCGCTGAAGCAGATGGTCTTTCATAATAAATAAAGTGATGTGAATTTAGCAGTATATGTTTATGACAATGGCTATATTTTATATTCGTGTACGAGGTACGGACGTGTACAATGTGTGCATCAATAATGTAATCAACGATCGACTAGATTTCAACGATCTTATCGTTCGAATCGGACGGGAAAAATTACAATTTCGAAACTGGATTTATTGCATTATGTAATTGTATTACTACATATGAACTTATTATATCTGGACGACGCGAAGTATGCTGTGTATAATGCAACACTCAATATCCTTCCGAAAATGTTAAACATTTCGTTTAAACGTTAATACGATGACTACAATATACGATAAATGCTAACTTAATATGAACGTACATATTTCGTGTGATGTGTATAGGTATTCATTTTGTAGACCGTTTCGTGATATTTAGCTTCCTATGAGGATACAACGCGTTATTATGAACGTGAACCGTACCCAATACGTGGAACGATCCCGGGATCGACGTAAGCGCAATATTTATTACATTTTTCGATTTTTTACTCTTTTCGATTCGTACAGGTGGCCCGGTATACTTAGACTTTTCGATTATGACGTTCGGACTGGTATCAGGATATATATCAGGATTCGATATGTCACCACCACGCCCATTATGCGGACCGCACGTGCGTTAATAACATAATGTGTAACCATACGGATTTCAGCGTTATCAACCGCGTGTTATTTACGACCCATTTTTGCGACCTAAACGGCCTTCGGATTGAAATGGTTGCGGACGACTTGTATATAAACTACGGCGGTGTTGGCTATTATTGTGCCGCGCGATACGACGCATATCGATCGGGTACGTGCCCATGTATCGATCTCTCCCGTAGGTACCGCTCTACACGTCCTCGGTGCGCATCTCTCCTGCGTCCTGTACACGCGTGCGCCCGACAGTAAATCGTCTACGAGGTCTTCTCGGGCGTGCGTGCGTCGCGGCGTCGCGTTCGATTTCGTTTGATTTCTCCCGTTGTTTTTTTACGACAAGCCGCGTGACGTCACACACGCGTAGCGCACGTAAAGCTGCTGTTGCCAATGCTTCGAGACGAATTTCCATAACGAACGCGGGCGGCGCGCGTGCGTGCGTGCGTGGACAATGTGCGCGCGGGTTCTCTTTGAACTCGAACCCATTAGGAATGCTAAACCCAGGTACCGTACGGTCGTTATACATACGTGTTTACGAGTGTACGCGGTGCAGCACGCGCGGGCACGTCGACCGGCGGCGGCGGAGGTAATTATTGAATATTTTATTTTAACGTTTAATTCTTTTTTTTTTTTTTTAAAGCTACGAGCCGACAGAAGAACAACCGCGCGGCGACAAAAAGAACGAACACGGGGTGGGGCGGGGGTTAAAAGAGTGACAAAAGGCACGTAATTGAACGTATCGCCGCCGACACCGAGCACGTTGTACTATTCAGAATAGGCGGCTCGTGCGCGTGCGCGCGCCCGCAACGCACGGTACGCGTACGCGGCGGCGTAACGTATAATACGCGCGGACCTACGCGCGAGTGCGGACGACCGTGTGCGCGTCGCGTGCAAGGGGACCACGTGCGGGTTGACACCCATTCGGCGGCGGACGGCCAATAGCGGCGCCGCGGCATTTCGCGCGCGAGGGGTCCCGAGGTGCCCCTGCGAAAGGATGAGAAAAAACATGGCCGTTTGTGCACGCGTCTATCGCGAATAATTATCGGTATCCGCTCATCGCCGTCGCCACCGCTACCGCTGCCGCCGCCGCTACGACGACGACGACGACGGCTGCAACCGCATCACGCACATATAGTGTCGTACCGTTCTCGTCGATTGCCATCTCGTCGTCCGGGGCAAAGTTCGTTTTTTCCCTGCGCCGGTCCTCGCGTCTTGGTCGACACCACATTTGGGAAACCACTATAGCATTGGACGTAGTGCCGTCAACGTTTTCCCAGACCGCAGTACTGGTATTCCGCGGTGACGAACTCGATCGGAACAATAATACCATCGTAATACCCGCTGGAGCCGCGACAATGTAACGTCGCCTTCGCCACACCGTGCCCCCCCATAAGCTCTTCACGCACGCATACAGCATCGCCAAACATGTATTCTGCGCACTACAACGGATTCACGTTTCAAGGTAAGACCCGGCTGCACGCGCGCCGTCTCACAATCGAATACAGGGTGTCCCGCGCGGCATTCACACGCGTTCTTCCGGAGATGATCAGATTCCGTTGTTTATCATGCGAGCATCTCCGGGCAAACGCGATTTTGGTAAACACAAGTGTACCGTAAGAGAAGGTAAAAGATTAACTTTTCGTTTTGTGACTTTTTTTTGAACTTTGACCGTTCAACTTTCAGTTTTCGTCGGGTTCATGACTCTAAGAACATTTTTTAGTTTACTCGTCACTTTTCCGATGAGGAAATGCTGATAGTGTTATTGCTATTTAAGATTGCGCTTGTAGTAGGTACACTATTTTATTGTTAACTAGAAAAATTGTTCAGAATCAAAAAGTTAATGGAAATTTAAAGTTGAACCGTCGACATTTTCAGAAAAATTAATTAATTCTATTAACAAGGGAGATATCGCTCTACGCTACTATGTTTGATCCCGGTGAAACGCCCTGTATATACATATCTAATACTCACACTGTGTCATTTACATAATTTTCACCCGAGTCGCTTCTATGGATACGAAAGTCGATAACCTCGACGAAGCGAATCACTAATTTCGATAGTATATTGATCTAAAAAATATTTGGATGACTGTATAGAACAGTAAAAATATTCACTCGGATTTTCTTTTTCTTTTTCTTCAGATTCGATCGGTTATCGCCACTATACGGCACTTGTTGAATACATTTATTACCTTCACATTTTACAATACTATGTATCTTCGAACGTAGTTCCTTGAAATACCTACTTGTTATAAGAATAGCATACGGTTCCAATTAAATTAGAATAATTTGTTTCCAAACTTCCGAATATTCAATCCCGCTAAGCTCCGCACCACGTTAGTTCTCCATAATATACACATATGGAAATAACAGTTTAATTATTTTATTGGATAATAACACCACTTTTGATTCAGTTTTATCTGATAATCAGTTTTCAATTGCATTTGATAAGTTAAGTGTATGATAGGTATCGATTTGGATAGTATAGTAAAATAGTGATTATATAATATAATATGGGACAACCAAATTATTATAGTTTTTAGATAATATGCGCACAAACATCCTTCTTTTATTATTATTTTTTGGCTGTTTAAAAATAAAAACCGCAACCAACCACGTATGCGTAAATGTACGCTGTATTTTCTTCTCGCAACTTCCAATACACGAATTGCACGACCGCAACAATAGCAGCTATATAATATTATGTCCCACAAGTCCTACATCATTTTGAGTGATGAGATTTGAGTTTAAAACCATTTGCGCAATGTCTCATTTAAATGTACACCGTTAACCGTATGTGTTTACCTTTACATATAATAAATTTAGTGCGTCTGTTATATTTTACGAATCCAATACGTAGAATCGGTTGAATGATTTATTTCATTTCAACTTTAATAACGCGCACCTCAGCGGCACCGCGACTAAAACTGCAACGGATACATAGGAACGACTGCTTTTATTGGTAAAATCGTATATTTTATTTTTGTGCTGTTCCAACGAGCAAGGAGTTTGTTTTCTCCAATCATTTTCAACGGAGGACTCGCATCGCAACATCAGTATACATATATGTTTGATTCTTTTGATATTACTATAGCGTCTGCCAAGCTATGGTAACTACTTTTTGTGGTTGTACGGCAATACTATAGTAATTGGTCATTCACTACTGAATATTGTAATTTATTGTACAATTATATTTCTGTGCTGACGTAAGACAATCATTGGAAAACACAGCCATAAAACGTATATGCATCTTTCAATACAGAATTTATGTATTTTATAACATCGCATCGATAGTTAGAATCACGTTTAGAACAATACTGTTCAAACCAACATTATTAACGAACAAAATTATCATATTTTAAGCTTTTATTTTAAGCTTTAACATCAACGATTTATCGTATTTTTAATTAAAGTTCCCGTTGACGTTCCTCGAGTCGTTTATATATCGTATTATAGAGTTGCGGTCTTATAACTTTTGTGAGAAAAAACTGGATTTATATTTCGATGGAAAAGAACACGTCGATTTATCGATAACAGTTTCAATTCTTACCAGTCAAACACTAATTAATGTATGCGGTGCACTCTTTACAGCAAACCATATTAGTTCAAAAGTGTATACCGCACAAAGTACCAAACGCTATTTTAATTACGGTTTCATCGAATGTACGTGATCATTAGTAAACGCGCAGGGTCGCAGGACCCTAATTCGCGTATGCCAACACACACTGCAACTCGGGTTAACAACGGTACATTTACGGTTCAACCGTATAGACGGTATGGACGGGAAAAAAATCTCTTTGGGTTAAGCTGTTTCGAGTAAGTTGAGTTAACGTGAAACGGTTTCAAGCTTTTTTATTCGCCGTTTTATTTATTGTACATTTTGTGAAATTTACTAAAATGTTACTTAATGTAAGGCAAAAAACGATCGTAAAAAAGTCTTGGTCACGTTCGTATTTCGTATATAACTTCCGAGGACGCGGTCACGTCGTGAAACGTATGCGTAGGTCAACACTAGGAAAAACAGCAACTAGAGACACTCGCGGTCTACTTACCGATGATACTCGTGTTTGTATATATAGCCGTATAGGACGTGGATGCAGAATATGCGAGTTTATATATATACCTATTCCTCGTCGCGATGCTTAGAAATCTTGCCAAGCACAGCGATTCAAACTTTCCCGCAAAAATATATCGCGACTCTCGTATATGGTTTCAGAGGACAGAATTACACGATAGTATTATAATATTGCGGGGGGTATTTTTCGGGACTTGACTATTTCCGACGACCGCGGTACACGTGAACCGGGTCGACCGTGGTCGTCAAAACGATATTCGATCGCAAAATTCATAATAACACGTAGTAGGTATATGTCGCTTATAGCTATATAAACTGATGTACTGTCATACAGGCCAAGGGCGTGTGAACCAGCTGGGCGGTACGTTCATCAACGGTCGACCGTTACCCAACTTGGTCCGGTTGAAAATCGTCGAAATGGCCGCGGCCGGCGTGCGGCCCAGCAACATATCCAGGCAGCTGAAAGTATCGCACGGCTGCGTGTCAAAGATTCTCAACAGATACCAGGAGACGGGCAGCATCAGACCGGGCATAGTGAACAGCGATCACGTTCAAGTAAGACGAGCTGAATATGATGTATAAACGTATTATAGTGGTGAAAGCGTGTTTTTGTTTACATGTGTGTGTTCGCGTGCGTCAAGTATATACGTATAGTAGAAAGTTGCTTAAACGTTTTCGCCCATGGGAAACACGAGCTTTTTTTTTCTTAAATTTTCAACTGATGCTTTTCAGTAAATAAATATATACTACTTTAAAATGTTCATGAATCCCAATTTTCAAATGATACAACAAATATTACATATTTTACAATATTCAACTATAAAATTGGTATTTCCTGAAAAATCGTATACTTCAATATTTTCGCATAGGTTATACTACCTTATCAATTATCTTCATTTTCTGCTCGGAATTAAAAAATAAATTCAATATGTCGCTGTATTACGAAGGAATGAATTTAATTTATTTCACAAAATGTTATTTGTTATTTTAATTGTTATTTCACGCGTATGCATTTTTATAATATGCGTTAAGTGATACTTAAATATAGATAAATTCATTGAGCTTGATTGATTGTTCTACCTGACATTAATTTCAAAACGTTTTGTGATTACATTGTAATTGTTTCACGATCAATCACATTAAATTATAATGTTTTGACTGGGCAAGCGTTTTTTTTTAACATATTACTGATTCTGTTTTGATGGTTTTTGAAGATTTATGTACTTCTGTATTTAATAGCATTCAACTAAATTCAATTAAACTCGTACAATTCGGAAACAAAATACATTTTGCGAAATCACAAGAAAAATAATTTAACGTCTTGGGGTATTTTATTGAGCGCGTAGCAGTGATTATCGATACTGGGTAGTATCATCGCGGTGAAAACGTTACGGGTGCGTATATGGGTACAAGTGACTTTAACGAATGTATACAATGTTGCAACGTACGGATTTCGATATCGAATACTGCTCTCGCGGTTAAGCGTGAACGCGCGCGGAGACGCTAAAAAAAAACCGCTGCATGAAGATAAATTAAAGATAAGTTATTCTGTTAGCACGCGCCCATTTACATAATTACACAGTGTTCGGAATTAAATTATTGGCGAAATGAAACAATAAGGCCAATAAATCGGGCCGACCGCGTGGCGTGATGAAGACATCGTCGTCATCGTGTCTTCCGATTGCTCTAAGGGATCTCGGGACACGTTACGAGACTATCGTGTGTACGGCTCATGAATATTTAGTAACTACACCTTTTTTTTTTTTCTTTCTTTCTTTCTTTCTTTCTTTCTTTATACCATAATATTATATACACGGAATTCCTGATCAATCATTTTAGCTGTTGGCATTTCTGTTTTTTTTTTTTATTCTTTAATGGACCCCCCACAACATCATGCGACCAGCCGCCTGCGCGCTATTAATTAATGGACCCCAAGTGTTTCTTGTGTGCACGCGTGTGATGTATGCGCATGTGTACGTGAGAGTGTGTGCGTGCGCGTGTACGACACATTCCTCTCTCTCTCTTTTCTTACCTCGGCATCTGTTCGTCTTACCTGTTCGACACCAGACAGCCCGGCTCCACGGAACGTGTGTATATTATAACCCATTGTTTTTTTATCGTCGGTCGTAAAAATACCCCGAGATCATTTCGGCAACACGTCGCGGCCGCCGTCGCTCGTTCGATATCCCGAGCCTCGAGTTATATCCAAGCGTTATCAAAATAAAAAAATAAAACGTTTATTTTTTTCCACAGATATTTACACCGTCGAACATAGTGTATTTTAATACATGCTCGTATGAATATTAAGTTTTTTTTCACTCATTATGCACGCGTTATCGTCGAGATCCTTACGGATTTGATACATCTATCTACATAGATCCTTGGGACTTTTTTTTAGCAGTACTTCCATGTACAACATTATAATGATTTTAGTCTACTGCATAAAATTATATTTTAATCGTTATTTTTATGTGTATAAATACATAACACTATGTATGGATATCGGCTGTCGAAAACATCAAATCCGATCGTTTTGTTTTTCGATGGTGAATAACGTTATAATACGTTATCCATGTGCGGTCACACTTAATGTATATTAAGTCGATTACCATTATTATAATACTAATCTTTTGCGTTATGCGGTTTTCAGAAAAGTTGCTTGAAACGTACTTCGTACTGCCCAGAAGAAGTCAGAGATACGACCATCAGACCAGATCGCCATAGTAATTACTCAATTGACGGAATACTGTCAGGTAACTTGGATTTAGTTTTATTTCTTAATATATTATATTATTATATAGACTACATCACGATACCCTAATGCATTCATATATAAACATATAGGTACATACCGTGATTTAGGTATATTGTGTTTTTAAACAAACATATGATATGGTTTGTGTGCGATGCGTATTTATAATCTACGAATTATCTAAATTTGAAATATTATGGTTTTATGCGATAATGGATTAAAAATATTAAGCTGACGCACGTGTGGGTAAATGCTGATTATATATATATATATATATATATATATATATATATAAATGTATATTGTATTATTTTAGGGATACAGATTACAGAAATAGCTTACGGTCGCGTCGTCGAAACTTGATAAATTACACGACCGCTTTATTTATTTACATCTCATTAAAATGTTTCCACGTAATCACCGAAATCAATTTTAAAAACGACTAGTCACAGATAAATGATTAATATACAATACGCGTTACACTTCGTGTAGCTGAACGTAATATCATATATTCTGTTAGTACCGTGGAAATAATTTATTAGTCTATATGTTACTGCGGTACGAGCAATTTGCGCACTTTGAACACTCGATTACAATATTATACCGTACAACTTTGCGAGATTGAAAAATAAAAATAAAATTGATTCTAATCATAAAAACGTAATTCCAATTATAAACTCCGCGCACACGTGTATAATTTACAAGATTGAACCCCCGGTAACCATTAAATCATGCGCGTATGTGCTCCGGCGCAGTGCAGTGCGGGCGCGAACAAATGAGCGAGTTAAATACTAGTATTTATAATCAAAGGTTGTACCCAGTAAGTAGGATGATCGCGGACACTATGATATTATAACGTATGTTATGGGTAAAAGTCGTAAGATTTGCTCGTCGCGCGTACAATCAATCGTGTGTATAAATATAATATTTAGCCCCTGCACGCGTTCATACCGCATATTAATGTTCAAGCGCGGTCCCGGCCGAAGTGTTCAGCCGTCGAATCGTTTATCGTCAGACACGTGTGTTACGTAGGCGCAGTGTAGGTACAGCGGCGCGGGTGTGTTGGCCCGGCGGTGGACGGGAAACCGGGAAAGCACCACCACCGGCTTGCCGTTCTGCGCGCGTCAACAAACACGTATAAATCATGAAACACAATGCGTACGTATATGTTTTACTCGACGCTCGTTTATCACGGGAAACGTATAAAATACTTATGAGCGGCACGAAAACGGTTTCTCGGTAGCAAGAAAATCCACGTGGGTCCGGCCGTTATATAGACCATTACGTCGCGTTACGCGCATGTGTACGCGCACGTTCATTACGGCACAATGGACCCCGTCGAAAAGTACTGCAGTGTTATCGGACGCTGTGCACCCATTCGCCCCGAGGCGCATAACATAATGTAGTACCCTCTCGCGTTATTAATATCGTTCAACGCACAATGCCAATACATTACATGTACACAGTGTACATGTTCGTAATGGATATAACATTTCCCGGCTACCGAAGGCGAAGACGAAGACGACGATGATGATGATGATGGTAACGATGCGCGACGCACGTGCATTATATGTTTGAACCGTTTAACTTGTTTTGGCGATCGGGGCCGGTGTATAAAATATTGTTAATCTCGAGGCGACACAGGGTGCACGCACAGGGACCGACGCCGCAAACTCGTCCATTAATCACGCGCGCGCGCGCGCGCACCGTATTTATTATTGTCGTCGCGTGCATCTCAGCAGCGGCTACCGAAAACGATGGTAACGATGGACTTCACGTGGCCGGTGCGCGTTCGGCTTCCGGAAACATCATTAGGCCGCCCGATTTATTATTAACCGATTCGGTGGCATTTTTCCGCGCCCGTGGCGTGCTGACCGTGTTTTACTGTGCTGCGTCCCGCTGTTCCCGTCGCACCCGTACGTAAACGCGATAATATATCATTCGCGACGAAACGTTGCCGGCCGACGACTGTTTTACGCGCCTACCGTGGAATTCATTTCGCGCCAAACCCGATCGGAATGTCACGTGAAACAGCTACTGCGGTTGCTCGAACTCCAACTGCACTCCCGGAGATGGCCGTACACACCTATAGATGTTGTTTGCACGTGTGAATAAAAGTTCAACCGAGCAAAAGTCCCAAACAGCAGCACGAATTCGCGGGCGGCGGGGTCGGGTGTTCGGGGGTCAGAACCCACCATCCTTGGACCGTTGGATTGTAAATTAACTTGTTCGCGAAACACTGCGGTTTTCATATTGACAGAATTTTCCGAAGTCTTAGTACAAAAATGTTCACAATTTTAACCATATTTTTCTCCTTTAGTAATTGTAGTGCTTATGGCGGACTTTCTATCCAATTTATCAGAATTGCTAAATAATTGCAGTAATGAAAATTGATATCCATATATGTCCAGTTACTGAAGAATGGTGATCATCGAGAATAGACATTGTGACTATTAAAAACATATCTCAGAATCACCGTGGTAGAGAACTGTTTGATTGGATATGCTCAGCTAAATATTCATAGAAAAGTCGAAATTATCCCCAAAAAAGTGTTGAATAGACTGGCTAAAAAATGTAAAAAACGATTTAGTATTGTAATTACTATTTTAACTTAGGTAATTGACCCATAGGATGCATTTTATTAAAGTTTTTAGATTCCAAGATTTTTTTTTACAAATTTATTTATTTTAACTAATAAAACATATGAAAATATTTCGTATTTTTAATTAAAATAGATGGTGAAAAATGAATATAGTTCGTGGATACGAGCCTGTCAAATCTACACAGAACTAATTATAACTATAATAGCTGTGGGTAGTTTTCTCAAATATTCGTTGTTTATAAGTATTCCTTTTCATACTTTTGAAGTCGTCACTTACATGACTTTATATATTATGAATGTATTAATTATATCTTATGGTGTATTTTAAATTTGTCTAAAACGTAGGTATATTATGATAGAGTTTTTGAAATTACATAAATTGTAAGTAACCGTAATACAACGTAGTTATATACATATATGCCTTACTAATCAATCTAACTTATTAAATTCTACTATTTGCAAATACTAGTGTGTGATGCGCTGTTATAGATATGTATATTTTATATACGTGTGTGTATCATAAAATTCACAACTGCGCGATAAATTAATTGGTCATGTATAATAGTAGTGGTCCCTTTTCCATATCTGACCGTTTATACGTGAAGACAGATATCGCAACGGTTATAGTGGTTAGGAAAAAAGAGGCAGCAATCTACACGTCCTGTACACCAATATAATATAGTACTATAGTCGTAATCAGGATTCATGTACCATATACACGTGGTTTTATCGGACTTGAGCGATGACATGCGACCGAACCAAACCTGCACCGTCAGAACGAGCATATATTATACACATAAAGTACGTGTGGCATATTTAAATATCAACGTGTTCACGCGTGATGCTATCACGAACTCGGCGGTCGGGAAATCGGCGGAGTGACCTGGAAAACGTGAAATCCTACAACGAACGCGTTATGCCCGGTCCACGGGTACCCGAATACATATCATATTTTGTACTATTATAATAGTGCACGGAGAAGGGCGTTCGGCGAGTTGGCCGCACCAATATAGCGGTCGGCGGCGACCGCGTGTGTAAAAATATTATATGGGACACGATAATGATATACCTGCGCGCGGCGAGAACGTAATGTGTACAGATAATATAATAATAATAATAATAATAATAATAACAATAATAATAATAATAATAATATCTGACGACGCAGCGACAATAATTAAACCGAAATATACGAATATTAACCTTGAAGTTCCTGTAAGATAAGAATTACAGTAATAATGATGATGATGATAATGATAATAATAGTAAAAAAATACAACACGATCGTGTTTACAAAATAGTAAAAACCGTACGTGTGTATGTAATTTTCAAACGCCACAAACGGTGCTTCTAAACACGACGGTGGAGTATACCGACGATATTATAATGATGACATAATGTTACGGCTGGAACGGTATCGCGTTTACAATAATAATAACGCACGATTGTGTGTACACATTCTATTCATTTTTACCGGAAATTATAATGTACCCGCGTTGTATGTACGTAGATAACCGGCCACATATGCTTTTTTTTAAACCATTTATTTTTTTATCTACAGAGCATTTTTTGACGTTTTTAGTGAATTTTTCAAGTAATTTGTAAGGCATTTCAAATAAAAATATTTCAGAAAATTTCATAATGTTTATCAAAGTTTTCTCTTGAAATAAATAACTTTCATATTTCTATTTTATGTCTTGTATCTCATATATTTATACCGATTGTACCAGACAAATTCGATTTTCAGTGTAAAAAGAAGATAAGAAAAGCAAGAGCATAATCATTAATTATTTATATTTTTAATAACAAAAAAGAGTTTTTTTTCAGTGTTTAAAATAATTTTTAGGGCATTTTTAACCTTTTCTTTACATCGTATATTATTGTATTGAATCATATCTTTTCAAGGCATTTTTCTTGTTTTTTTTTTTTTTTGTTTTTTTTGAACATTTAAATCTACACCCTAATCATACTATTATAATATCGAGCTTGTACGGTGTTCTATGTGCGCGTATTATACTATCGTCGAATTAAAATGCACGAAACCGCTGTGGCTCGCTTACATTATAATATATGCGCATACGCTAGAGGTAAATATTATAACGCGTTTATGTAATACTATTTCTACAGTATACGCGCGTAGGTGTAATTTAGTCGGCTCGGTCATCGCGCGTAAGACCACACAAACTCGCTAATTTATTTCGCACGTCGGCCTGCGAACAATGCATTCAATTAGACACGTGATAAGAAATCAGTCGATAAGAGAAAGTCATAGGAACGGTCCGAATTTCAAGCGTGTGACGAGAGGAAAATATGACGCGCACCGGCGGTATTCGGGCGCGCGCTGAACGGTGATGTACGAAATGATAACAATCGTAAATCACGTTGCGTATACTGATGACCGCCTCAAACGGTTCGAAATAGAACAAGCGTAACCAGTGTTGAATTCAGACATTTTTTCCAGGGGGGGGGGCACTATGAGATGTGGAATTAATATAATACAAATTAACAAATTTTACTTTATTTACCTAATTGATATAATTGAACTTAAGCTTATAAAAGCAATTGAAATTATTTAATATTTAAAAAATGTATAGTTAATATTATCATTTAAAGCGTATGCGGCGAGTTTTTTTTGCTGCATATAAATCTATCACCTCTTCGACATATTCAATTGACGGATCTTCATCACCTTCTATACTTATTTTCATACAGTATTGAAGAGTATCTTGTCCCATTCGGTTGCGAAGGTTTGTCATAATTCTATTCATCGCACTGAATGATCTTTCTACGGTAGGCGTTCCTATTGGAATACATAAAATGGATTCTGATAATTTTTTCAGATGTTCATAACCAATATTTGCTTCAAGAAGGTCAGTTATTGGATATCCGTTTGTTTTAACTTTCTGTGAAGCAACAAACATAAAAGACTTATAATCTTATAATCACGGGCCGTGTAATATGCACCTAGACCATTCAAATTTTTTCATTAATAAATAAATCATTTATTTACTGACATTTAATCGGGGGGGGGGGGGGGGCAAACAAAACTTCAGGAGGGGCAGTTACCCTCCCTGATGTATACCTGGATTCAACATTGAGCGTAACGTGTTCCAAGCGAACGGTTTTACCACTTCAGTCCAGTAGCGCCCAAGGGGGGGGGGTCAAGGTGGTTCAATTGAACCAGGTATATTAAGGGTGGGGTGTCTTTAAGTTAGAAAAAATCGCAACATGTTTTAGCATGTGCAGTGAATATCATCATAGATTAAGTATACATTAAGTATACAGTATGTATACAGTATGTATATTTAATCTATGATATCATCGAGTACGATGTTGTGGTTATAAACTACAACACAGGCGATAGGCACAATGTGGTTACAATCTATAGTCGTTCTAATAGTGGTACTGTAAAAGAGACGTAGATTAGGTAGGTTATATAGCTAATAGCAATAGCCAATACAGAATGGGAATAGGTTATAAGAATAAACCGTACAATCGTACAATCTCGCACAATCGTAAATAATATTTAAGAAGTCAAGAAGATATATTATTATGATATAGAATACTATGCAGTTTAATGGTTATCCCGTATCCGTGTGCAGTTGTCATGAATGGGTAAATAATATTTACCGAATAATTTACTAAAATGTGTGTTTCGATTAAAACACTTGAAAGACAGATTTTAAATGTATTTTTGTGATTGAAGAAGTCATTTGTGAGCGTAGCGAGCGGCTTTGGTAGAGTTAAAAATGTTAAATGTACGTTATCGATATTTGATTGATGAACAGGTAGGTGGGTGGTTATTGATTTTACTATTTGAACCATATATTTCAAAGGTGTTGTGCGCCACTGCTTCAGTCCATATTGTGTAAATAAACGTGTGGACCGCGGGTAAACTGCGTTGAATCAATTCGAATAGTTAGTCATACGGTGATGTTATTATTGCGCTATCGAATAATTTATTACGACCGGACGGTAATGCACGTTTACAATGAGCGAACATAGTGTACACACGCGTAACAATACCGAACGCGCTGGAACACCGATGTCGCCCGTTTATTTCGAAAATAAAAATTAACATTCGAATAAATCAATGTACTATACCCGTGTGCATTACAGTGTTTTGAATTAAAAACGTCCTCGACAACGGAATCGCGTAATTTATCGCTGTACATTTTTTTTTTTTTTACGGCGAACTTGTGTTAGTTAAATTATTAAAATATGTAAAAAGTGTTTTATTAGTAATAAATATGTGTAGAAATTACTTTGCACCGGGTACGAAATAAACGGTTAAAATAATCATCGCCGTGGGAATAATATTGCAATTTATCACTACGACGTTTGTCTGTTTTACGTGTAAGCTGTGTTCATACCGGGCACTGTAATTTCGGAATAGACTTGCAGCGAGGAATAAACATTTGTAATGAACGATATAATGAATTATCACGGGAAATGTTGATAATATAAAATAATTAATGTAATGTAACTGTCGAGCTAAATAAATAGAAAAAAATATATCAAATACTAAACATCATGTTCGTACGATACGTGTTGTAAGTACGCGCACCTACGACGTTCTTGGATTGTATAGTGTAAGTAATAACTAATAACTATCCCAGTGCAGATTTTTAGAAAATACAAATTATTTTTTCTCACGGTTTTTTTTGTTTTCGGAATACTTTCGGGCCCAACGGTTCAATCGTATACGAACCGATTGATGGTTAGAAATAATATAGACTTCTTTGGAAAGGCAATTCTTCAAGATTCTCACTACTATATACTTTTAAAAAAAAAAACTTATTCGATAAATGTTGAAAATAACAACACACATGTCTCATGAAAAATTATCGTTTATTTTTTTCTTTTTTCAATAAACCTACTGAATCCACCACAATCGTTTCTCGGATGCGATGATTTATTATTGCTTTAAAATTTTAAATAATAACGAAATGTTATATACTGGCTTCTTTCCAGTTGAACGGAGCGAGAGGAGTGCCCGCGGTATCTACAATGTTTTGTCCACGCGCCGTATATCTACTTTTTAATATACATAATATTATATTCGTCTTAAAGTTAAGAAATTCATTTTTTCAGTGCGTGCGTGTGTGTGTGTGTGTTCGAGTGGATAAACATAGTGTATGCATAGTAAGTACTTGCGATGTCGGTATAGATATAGGTTGTAACCAACTATACCGTATATTATATACATAGTGGCTAGTAGACGTCATACATCATATAATGTTTTTAAAATATTTACATATTCATGTTGTAATACCAGACATCGCGGAAGCTATAGGAAAACTGGAATCGTAGTATCACACCTTGAACAATCAGCTCGAAGGAACCTAACCTAGTGAGGAGTGACCGGGCGTCACCCATTACCGCACGGATGCACGAAAAAAGCATGGGACAATATAAGGCGCACAAATTTTTAGTACTTGCGATAGCCTGCTCACACATTTCCGATATATATTGGGGACTCATATTTTTCACGGTTATCGTCGCTCATCGATAGATAGATAATCATAATATGAAATAATTAAGATTGTGCGGCACGTATATTATGTAATATAACTCGTTTAGGCACCTTTACTTTATCGGTAAGAGATTGTATCCACTATGTGCACATTTGCAGTAAGTTATATGTTTCGACTTTCAATATTCAAACTATCGCGAGTGACATTCATAATATTAAAATGTTTAAAACGTTAAGATTCAGTACATTTAAGCTTAAATAACCGTGGAAATAGTTCAATTGATTCGGACGACTATAATTTTCGTTGTTTCAGAACAAGTAAAAGTTCGGGTGATACGGTTTTGCGCGCGGTTTGCATAGATGAAATGTATTATTATTAATATGATAAATAGTGTCGATCCATCGTGTGCGCGGAATCGGGCTCCAAGTCTTAAGCTATAAATCTGTGCAGTGTCGTACTGTCGCACTATTTGCGGTATTGGTTGGTGCATTTTGCGGTGCAGCAGTATTAAGACGTATTGCGGTGTGCTAATGGAAAGCGCCGGAATGAGCGTAGGGAAACCATCCGATTTATGGTAAAACGAAATGTTCTTTATTGGCCCGCTGGATGCAAATGAGCACATCATAAGCCGCGGCTTAGTAAACCCCGTCGCGTGATCCTTAGACGATGGATTTCGGTCCGAACCGTTGCAGATAGATTCGTGCGGCGTTCTGCGACGACTATATTATTTTATTTTCCCGAAAGCCATCAGGGATTTCGCTCGCACAGTAGGTGTACACGTTATTATGCACGCACCGTCCGCATTGGTGCAGCCGCAGCGGAAGACGCGACCGTAAACGGATTTATGTTTAAACCCGTCGCGAT
The DNA here is from genome assembly GCA_949715065.1 of Periphyllus acericola. Lineage (NCBI taxonomy): Eukaryota > Metazoa > Arthropoda > Insecta > Hemiptera > Aphididae > Periphyllus > Periphyllus acericola. The sequence goes on along the minus strand of OX454267.1, from coordinate 33,869,702 downwards.
AAGACGGTACACACGCACATGTACGTCGTTGAAAACGATAAAGATAATACGTTATACCGTACGTACATTATAATATTATTGTCGTTTTTTTACGAGCACATCCGACCTGAAAAGTATACGCGACGAACGTTAACGACGTATACGTGTGCTAATACACGTATGGTACATACGAGTATAGTGGGTAGGCCATTGTTTTTGTGGCGAGCAACGTTTTCGTTTTTTCAGCTCAACGTGTTTCTCGCGCCTTACGCCGGCCGCAAAGGGTATATAAACACGTCAAACGCGTAAAGCGTGGAACGTACGGTGTAAACCGTATGGGGTGCGAGCTGGTACACCGATGAAGTGATGAGTGAGAAGTGATTGGTACACGCGTATAATGTATCGTGTACGAAAACGCTTTACAAGACGGAACCGACCGGGGACGTTTCTCGTCCGCGTCAGTTCGAATTTACCGTTGGACAGCGAAAGCCGGTGGCGTGGCGAAGGGGTTTTCAATGCGCCCCGCCGTCATGGTTGACATCGGGTAAAATACATTTCACTTTGTCACTTGAACGTTTTTATCAACTGTAAGAAATATTATGAGTTTCAATACTCGAAACATCCCAAAATGCAGGTACATCGCGTTTTTAAGCGCAAAATCAACGTGGGCATGATACGGACCCCGGACAAGCCGCGGAAACCCAAGTGCAATGTAGAAATTGCGGTTTTTAGGTGTTTAATCGTTAATTATAAATCGCATGTTCATCGGAAACTCGTCTTGTACTCCTCAGGTGCCGTCTTGGGCCGTTTCCGCTGAACCGAAAAACGTAATATGACGCGTACCGCGTATTATGTTGACAAAAACATCGCCGACCACTATTGTTTTTTTCTTCTTCTTCTTTTTCACTTCCTTTTGTGCCGTTTAACCACCTGTGTGTACGACGGCCGCGATTTTCGACCGCACATACGCGCAGGACACTGTATTACTGTTATTGTTATTATTATTTTACAGAGTACGCTCGCGGTATACGTACGACGCGTAAAATCGCGGCGTCGGCGGCGGCGCCTTTTCACACGCATTTCCTTCGCGTTATTCATCATAATATCCCGCACCGGGGCGCTACGTCGTGCACGCAATGTTTTTGTAAAACACATCGGCGGCGTACCATTGACAAATTTTTAATAATACGAACAAAAGCGCGCTGCATAATAATAACATGGACGCGCACTACTATACCACTATTATATATTATCGTGTACAGGTATATATACTCACATTAGGCGAGAGTACACATGTTTTCTGCGGCGGCGGCGGCGGCGGCGGACAATAATCGAATTTGCGGACGTCGTCGGTTCGTCTATCCGAGCGACCTGCTGCACTTACATCCATATACGTGTATAATAATGTTACGTTAAGAACGGCGGCCTGTGTGGTCGGCATCGTATCAAAGGACGAGAGAATGGGGAAAAAATGTTGTTTAGCAAAAGGTGTCGATGTAATAAAAACTACTGCAACAAATTGCTCATTTGTACCCGAGCGGGGGAGTCAATTTCGGCCATGTATTTTCGGTCTCATTGACGCGCGCGCACACACACACACACACATACGTCGCGAGGACAATGGATGTCGCGAGGTGTACACGGGGGTGACCCGAGGAAAAAAGGAAGCCGCGAGGGCCACCGGGCTAGTGTGTTTGCGGCACACCGACCGGGCGACGATATTATAATAGTGACTGCGCGCGTATATACACGGCGCGGTACACGAGACGAGGAGAACACATATTATTATAATATACATAATACGCGACACAAAAACGCATTCGCGACGTCGACCGAGACGTGCGCGGTGCGTGTGTAGGTTATTATTATTATTATTATTACAGTCGCAACAAAAACCAAGCCCTCGGCGGCGACGGTATTTCATGTTTGCGCGCGCCCCTTTGTCGGTCAAAGGGGCCGCGGCCACCGCCTCCGTCACCGAACGGGGTTAAAACCCGAATTTACGAGTCGATTTCCATTATCCGATACATCGATTGTCGTCATCGTCCGCCGACGTGGGATTCATGTAACATACGTAAAACGGCGTTATCGCGGCAACACGTAATATTATTATCGGCAGGATATCGAGGAAAAGGAAAGAAAAGCCTTTTTTTTTTGTCGACGAGCATGTACCACGGAAATACATACTACCAAAGAATCGGGATTAGAAAGCTTTTAATAAGGTCGACTCCAAATTCACCACTTACAAGTTTTCGCCGAGAAACCTTCCAAAAATAAAATACAATTTCTGGCACGACTGGTTTCAATTTTTTGAACGGCTGCAACTGTTTTCGCGATATACGTGCAAATACTAAATCGAGTATATATGTCATATGGTAAACCACCAAGGCACTTCAAAACTATGTATGATAAATACAAATAAATATACTCAAATACTATGTCAGACTCTTCAAAGCTACCGATACGATATCAAATATTATGATCACCATTAATCGAATTATAATAGAAATAGATTTCGTTTGAAATTAATTTATTCAGATGCAGCAATCTTTAGTGTTATTTCATTACAAATATAATACTCATGATTGCGAACTTTAAATGTGTTTAAATAAAAAGTGTTACTCCTAGTAGCAAGGCGCTGTTTTCCTAATTTAAATTCCAGAAATATACACAAGATATACAATTTATTTTTTTAAGAAAATGTTTGTTTTTAGTAAAACAATTGAAAATATGATTATGGAATGATTGAATGAACTACTCCTGAATTTAAACAGAGATCAAAATAACGTGCATTAATATACCTTCATATAAATTTATTTTCCAGTTAAGAAAAAGCAACTAATTTCTAAATCAATTACATTTTAAATTAATACAATTTTAGTTAAGTAACTTTTTGTCTGTCCAACTTGTAACTTTTACAAGTTTATAAAAAATAGTAGTAACTTTGAACTTCAAATTTAGCTTAAATTTTTCTTAGCATTGCTTCAAATTTTTTTTGTAATACTTACCGTATTGATTTGATTTAATATGTTTGGAAAAAATAATAATATAATTTTGACCCGATATATTTATACGATATTATAGAATATGACGTAAAAATGACTTTTCAAATGATTGAAAATAATTTAATTATTACTCATTTTCACGTCTCATTGGCTTTATTGTATGTATTAAGTGGTGTACCATTCGGGGGACCGCATTACAAACTGGTGTCGCGTCGGAAATCTATTACACAGACGACACGTATAAAATATAATAACAATAATAATAATAGTTTTTACATTAGTACGAGGTGCGTTAAAAAAAAAAAATAATAATATATACGTATACAGATGTAGGTAATATTCATAATAACACAGGTATAAGGTTCGAGTTCGCCGTATTCGCAGCGGCCGCCTAGGTCGCAATGACACATTTGTCTTGTGGGACCGACGTAATAAATGGTAGTGAAAATATTAAATTGCGGGTGCACGTGTGTGCATCTCTACTCGCGTGTGTGTATTTCCTCGGCCTCTCCTTTTCGTTTATGATCACCGCGCAATAAATTATACAGTTATTCTTCTACGCATTCCTCCTCTTCCTCCACCTCATCAACCTGTTGATCCTGCTCAGTCCGCTTCTTATAATTGAAATTGAAGTGTTTCGGCGCGCTCGTGTATTAATAACGCGTACGGCATATCTGTATACAATATGTAGTACGTAGTACTGTTAAAAATAAAACTCGTTCGTCCGCAACAATTATAGTAATTATCGTTGTAAATTATACGAAACAGGTGTATAACGTATACATTGCAGTATACCTGTATACATTATGGTGACGACGGAAATGTAATGCGAGGCTCTGCAACGTAGTATAATACCGGTGATTTATAACATTATTAATTCCAATAGTTCTAATGCAAACGTTTATTTGATTCCCGTAATTTTGCGCTTAGCTCGCGTAAACACGACGATTTAATACCATTAAAATGTATAACGTTTTAATATCCATATTATGTAGGTAGCGCATAGTGTTATACGGTAATAACACAATAATACAACACCGCCGCGCCGCCACCGTATCACTCGTAGAACCTACGTATAATATTATGCATAGCACATTCACACGGATTCGGGAAGGACGCGATCACGTCGGCCGATAAAACGAATTATGCGTTTACACCATTATGTTGTGTAATTCGATTTTTTTTCTTCCTTTCCGAAAATTCCGAAAACGGCACGTTATAATACTCGTTCTTCTTCTTCTAGTATTAAACATAACGAATTGCTATTGGGCACCGGTGAATTAGACAAGTGGTTTCTGGCGGTTAAACACGTATCATTTTTTTCTCTTAAGATCCTCGAGTTATTTCAATTAATCGGGCGGGCGCTTATACGCGTATATATAATATATAATAGATATTTGGTAATGTAGCGGTGTACACCGGAATTAAAAACGGTCGCGCGATACTATAATCCGACTGTAACGGCGCGGACTGGCTCGTTGTATTTTTTTCTTCTTTGTTGAGCGGCCGAATTCACTGTCACCGTCGGAGGAGATTCCCGACTCGGGACGTCTCTTGTAATTAAAAATAAATACATTTCACCGCCCAACGACATAGTACTACCATAACTTTTCTACAATAATTTAAAACGAATGTCTGCTCAACAAATCTTAAACGTGTGATTGAAAATATCACTACATAGCGAGTTTTTTAAGGTGAATGTTTTGTTATTATTTTTATTTTTTTTTAGACCATTATACATTATAGAACATCTTAATATATATTGATATTTTATTTCGAGGAATTATACTGTCACAGTTTATAAAAAAAAAAAATCAATCATTTTGGTCGTGTTCTACCACTGAGGAAAAGCTCTCGGTAAGAAAGTCATAGAAACTCTTAATCGGTAAAATTAACTGAAAAATCGTTTAAATAATTTATAGTTATATGTATGAATAATTTGAGTGTACTTTTGAAAATAATTATAACACAAGGTTCTTTTATATATCATAACGCGATGGATTTAGCGATGGTTTCTCGTACAGTCGTACCTACAAGTACTTACATCCATCATGACTTATTAGGTAGGTAGTAGCTACGTTCAAAATTAAAAAATAAAACTTTAACTAGCTCTATAAACACTATAAGTCGTCGACTCGCGTCGTAATAATCCGAGAGAATTGGGACGTCAGTTATTTCTACCAATACATCGTACTATCAGATTATGTGCGATGCGTACAGGCAGATAGCGTTTTACCGAACAAAGATTATTATTTCGCTTTCGCAGATCGATATCCATAATGTCATGTTGACGCTGACAGTGTCAGAGTGTGATAATTCGTTCTCCGCCAAGTTTACGTCTATTTCATTTACGTCATTTGAACGAGAGCGCGTGAGGGCCGTATACAGGGGGGCTTTAAGGGTTCCATCCGCCACCCTGAGATAAAAGTTGTGATAACATAAAATGTATTTTTCTGTACATATTATAGAATATTATTATAGCAATAATTCCGAATACTTGCGCCTGGAGTTAGCGCTCCAGATATGTCATGTCTCTCCTCGTGTTTACGTGCACAATACATGTGTGTGTGTGTGTGTGTAAGCGTTTATAAATGATCTGACGGTCACGTGGCCGGAGTTCGGGGCGATCGGCTGGTCTTCGAATACGTCGTTATAATATAATATATACATCGGGCCGTTTCGCTGCGCTGCAGATGTCTTGTGTTTTCACGGGGCCGTTTGTTTATTATTGTTATTGTTTGGCAGTTTGGCCAACGAACACGGGGATTTTCGCTAAGTACTCTCCCATTGTGCGAACCGTGTATCGACGATTTTCCCGTACTGCGTGTACCTATACGACAGGCATTCTGGTACGTACATTATTATTATGTGTGTACCCGTGCGCGTTATTGGGAACAACTCACTGTTTCGCCGCCGCGTCGTGTGCGTCATACAATTATGTTCAAAGGCCGTGATCATATTATACACGAGGCAGCAACAATTATTATTATTATTATAATACCGTTGTCGGCCGCCGCTCCCCCCCCCCGGTCCCTTTTGTATTTCTAACGCGATTTACGCGTCGCAATGGAACGTACGAACGCTGCACTTGTATTATAATGATATAAGTGCATGTAATTACTGCAGGCGGTGTACCAGTCCGTCACCGCGTGTACGTTATACAGTCCGTCGGTCGCGCGAGCATTCAAAACGTCTGCAGGCGGTGACGTATCGAAAGAAAAACGAAATCATAATGCTATTCTTCGGCGTGCGGTAAGACGGTCACCCGAAATAAGGACGAGGAGCTAGCGAGAGGGCGGGCGAGAGGGGGCGAGTGAAATTACCGCTTGCTGACGCGTATTTTACATTATATAAATACGTGTGTCCCGTCGGCGGCGGCGCAACTACGTTATTAATGGGCAAAGTGCGGGTGGGCCCCGAGAGTTGCGGCGGCGGACCTGCAACGCACAATGGACCGAACGCTCTCCGACCCATTGATCGCGGACAATGGCGTGCCATGCAAAACACGCCGCCCTATCGCTTTCCGACCTCCTCTCTTTTTCGGCGCGCAATTTGCCGACCGATATAACACGCACACACACACGTGCAACAAACACGTTAATACATTATTATGTGTATATGCACGCACACACACGCGCTTGCACACCCGCCACACGCGCCCACACGCACTCACCTTGTACATGCCGCATTGCGCGCGCATAATAATAATGTAATATCGCGAGTGCGTGTGCGCACGTCGGGCTGTGCGCGCGCACGTAGCAACCCGCCCGCGGTACGCCTTTTCATGTATCGCCGCAATAATGTGTACGAATAATAATAGTAATAATACCACGCGCGACCGACGGAGAATAATGAGAGCGATAAGTAAATTACTCCGGTACGTGCTGCGTTTGATACGAAATGCATCAGTACATGCCGTAGATACCGCACGCGTGTTCTCCGCAATAGTGATCCTGCAAGCAGCTAGGGTGGGTAAAAGAGTAATTTTCGCACACCCTCCCCCCCTGCGAACGTCTTGATTTCCGTTGTTACGTGACTCTAATGTACTGATTGCTTACTTTCCGTGCTGGCGAAGACAAAACTAAGATTACATTCATTATTACACGGTTAAGTTAATGTTAAAACATTAAAATGGTGATCGATCATGTTAAGATGCCTTTGTCCATCGAACGTGTGGAACATGGCAAAAGCACGTTATACATAGAACATAAATTGTGGTGCACATATAAGACTTGAGTTGAGTTATAACTGTGAGCTTAAGCTCATATGAGATCTAAAGAAAAAAAAAACATTTTTCAAAACGTGACATGTCTTTTATGTAGAATGTCAACTGGCAAAGAAGTTGCGACTGTTCAAAAAATCTAAAACTGATAATCCTGTAACATATCTTAATTATTTCACGGTGTGGGTTTAAAGTGTAAATCTCAACGCCGCAATGCATGTTTTTTCTATGCTACACGTTAGCTAGACAGAGACAACCGAGCTTACCGAACATGAGTTGAAATCTTCCTAATAATATACCGACTAGTTCCTAATATATTAACTAAGTAATTTATCATACAATAATAGTCAAACAATTTTAGGAAATTATATCAACTTTAAGTTAGCAATAGGGTGTACCATTTAAAGCGTGAAATCCTATGTATGTATAATATGACACGAAGGCCTGTATTTCTATGCTGAAGTTCAAATAATTTAAGCCGCACCAATTTAACTGCAGTGATATTATACCTATAGTTTCTACTTATATGCAGTATATACTATTTGTGCTGCTTCTCAAAAATTGAAAACGAAAATGGACGATGAAAATATATAGCACATTAGTGCAATGCCGTGACGAAAAACTGAAAACAAGCGCATCTAGAACCCAAGTTTGACGTTACACAACCGTATCGGCGTGTGCTTATCTGTCTTTGATTTGTGTATCGTGAATTTTAATTTCGTTGTTTTAGAAGTGTCCGAATATCTTTCCGCGTTTATTCACTCTCCGCGGGGTGTCTCTGCGTATTACCGTTTGAATAGCTTGACTTTTATGCGCCCGGACGAATATGATATACCTGTTGCAACCGTAGCTGCAGTGTCCGATAAGTGTCGTCACTGTACGGAGTTACATGTTGATCAACCTGTTGATTCGTAACGGTTTTCGCGCGTCCGTCGTAACTCGAAAAGTTATTATTAGTTTTTTTTTTTTGATAAATTAAACGGTCACCACACAAACGTTTCAAAACACACACACTTTAACACTCACGCACCCACGCACACTCATGCGCACTCACGCACACACACGTGCACACAGGTGCACACACGAATAACAGAAAATAATGTACGAAAACGGTCGAAACTGAAAAGAGTTGGCCCGCCCACAATCCCGGCGCAGTCGATACGTTCGCCCGATACCACCCAAAACGCCCAAATCCCGCGTTATAATTACGTCGTCGTTTCGTTGCGAAACGGATTAAGCGCACATCAAAACCGTGTAAACGTACCCAACTTAATAATATAATATCGTTTTTTTTTTTTTTTTATTCTACGAGCCGAATTATTTAAACGAGTCGGAAACGAGCAAGAACGGGTTTTAGTTACCGTTTATTGTTGTTATTTATGATTACTGTGCCGCGGCTGACCGCCCCAAAGAGAGTAAAAATAACAATAACGTTATCAACGCGTGCTCTATCGGCGCACTTCAGTCCCTTCGAAAATTATAATTATTATTATACGCGCACGGGTGCAGAACGGTATATGAACTTCACGGTAAATTATATTGCACCGATACGAATCCATTCTGATGCTGCTAACGGGTGACGTTAAATATGTACCTATTTATGTTTGTAAGATTATACAGTTCGCCCTGAATACCCTGAATGTCCCACTGGCGTAAACGAAAACCGAATTATTGTCCGAGTTCGATCTCTCTGCAGGGGCGACCAGATGTGGTGGTACGCGTATACCTAAATTATTCCGGTGTATAATAACACCGATTATCGAATATTGCACGTTATATAACTATTATACTAGAACACGTATTTGAATCACGTCCGTACATCGATGTGACGAAGAACTGCAGCAACAATATAATATTATCAATGGGGCTCAGGGGGTAGCACCAAGAAGGTATTGTGTGAAAATACCCTTAAGAAAATACATTTACGACGCTTCGACTTTGAAACAATCTTGTCGAAGTTTGAATTTTAAAACTGACTTCAATCTATAAAGCAACGTTTGATTTATTTTTCAACTTTGTAGGTAATAATTTTATGCTGCGATGTTGATGGGAGGGTAGGAATATACGATCTCGATTAGGGGAAAACAGATTAATATGACTAGCTTAAATATTAAAAAATGATCTAAAAAGAAAAATTAGTGTTTCATACTCGTTATAATATTATCGCTACATATATTTTAGGTACGGGAAGCGTTATCTTTAAAGCCCGACGAGGAAAAATGCGAAAGCCATGAACATCCCGACCCTGTGTCGGCCAATAATACACCGACGTAAATAAGTCTCCTTCGAATGGAACCGGCGCAGCGGCCGAACACGTGGTTCTTGCGTTTTGCGTTTTGCGTTCAACAAGCTCTAATACGATCTATCACCATTTTATGATACGATCTCTGTGCTAATGTGTTACAATTTTTTCGAGCCGAAGTCGCGGTGCCGAAAAGCCACGTTATCGATCGACAGCCCCCCTCACCACCCCCGGCGTATGGAAATCGGTCGTTCGCCTACACTATAAGCGCGTTCCTGCAACGCGGCGACCTCTATCAAATATAAATTTACGCCACTATAATTTTATCGACGTACGACCTTAACGTGTTTTTTTTTTTTTTCCACTCGTGTTCTTTAATTGTTTACAGCGCTATTATGCTACACATGACCCCGTGTTCCATACGTAATTACAATATTATTTTAAGTAGTGTCGCACACCCATACGGCTCCAGTTGCACAATCCGCCGTTAAAATATTACGTTGTTCGTTTTGCGCAATTGTACGTATTTTTTTTGTTTATTTATTTATTTTTTTTTATGTTTACCACACATCTGTTTAACATTTTTATTCGCGAACGAGATCATCGTCGGTCGTGTTGACCGACGCCTGTCCGCCTAACCGCGCGAGCAAGCGCATTTTATTACCGAGCGCGGTACATCTCGATCGAGTTATCGACCGTCCGTCGTTATACACGTGGTCATGCGACGATTTGTCGCGGCTAGAATATTACACAATCTGGCCCAATCTGTGTCGAGTTTAAACCGCAGTGAATTAGCAATTATACTTACCGACCGTACCAATAATTATTATTTTTCTCGTCATTATTCCAACGATATCGTCGTCATCGTCCCATATTATTTGATCGTGTGTCGATGGTATCTGTTTGGAAAAAGAAAAAACGTTTTCACCTATCATGTTACATTATATTTTACGGTCATAAGCATGTGGGCGTGGATCAAAAAGTGCTTTACTAATAATATTAATGTAATATTATTTGACGAATATTTTCGATAATTTCGAATTGATTGCGCTCAACTTTGAAAATGATACGTTTTTGATTTTTAAGCTGTTGCACTAATTTTTCAGCTGTCGTTGTACTGATCGTTACCTACATTTTCTAAACGAAAACTCAACCGTATAATTGATCTGCGGTCAATCCGATCAACGGGGCAGTAATATCATGTAAAATGTTAAGATAATTATATACATTTAGTGTGTACATCTATCTAATGGGTTTTGTAACTGTGAGGTAATTACGATGTTTATCCGATGCTGAGCAGCCGAGTTGACCGAACAACGATTTTACGAGTTAAAAAGTAATATAATTTAATAGCCAAATTACCACTTCTACACGACTTTTAATTTAAAATGATTTAATACAATTAATGTGTACATCTGCGCATACGTGCGACTGTGTCTAAATCATCAGCTGTTCGAGGGGAGCTTAGAGTGACTTTTGCTTTTTTTTCTCTGCTAAACCATTTATCAGCAGCAATCAGCATCGTACATGCATGTATAATACACGACAATTAATGATTGGAAACCCCTTTCTCTCCCTCGATAGTATAACACTTGTATTATAGTTCTACTGTTCTACACTATTCTGCTTACAGTTTCCGAGTTAAACGAGTTCACGTGTATACCTCTAATAATGTACACCTATACCTCAATAACAGTTAACCACATCAAACAACTACTTATCGATAACATTGAAGATTTAATGCTTTCAGCCAGTTGGTAATTTTAGAATACTTCTCACTTCATAATATTGAGTAGTTGTATTTAATAAAATAATTATAGCTACATTTCGCATTAAACCTTATAATACGCGCGGTCTACTCACGGAGAGACACCCAGGTCACGTTATCGAGATCTGAATCGTAGTAAATTATTTTACATATAATAATATACATTATTACTTCTAAAATGTACGGCTACCTTCTACAAAACCAAAACCGGCACGTTAAGGATAAAAAAAAAATTTATCACCAACAAAACTAACTGTACTCTGTGAGGGATTCCTCTATGTCTACGTATAAAATATAATAAATCCTTTGTACACATAACTGTTGGTTTCAAACGAACGTTCAATGTACGGTGCGCGTTATATTTTGAGTAAACATTATTGCAAAGCATATATTGTATTATATACGTGTATACACTTAAACCTTTAATATTTAATAATGTAGATACGGGTCGGTAAAAATCGCATAGGGTCTGTTACAATAATGGGAAATGAAGTTTGCTTAAGACTTATGGTATTATACTGCATGTGTACATGTGGTTGTATACACTACCGGTTCAAGTCAGACGTTTCCTGATTTTTGTTAAAAAAAAATAAAAAAAAAAGGAATAACGTTTTTTTTCTCGATCGTCATTATATTTTTTCGGATTATCACAGCACGGCAAAAGACTTAAACGTGTGGCGTGTTTACAAAAGAAATGCGTGTACGTATAATAGGTGTGCACATTTATGTTCATGTTGCTATACGCGCGTTCACCAGGAGAAATTGTACGACGCATTGTATAATACGTACGGTCGTCTGCGGTAGACGCTTTATCGCATTAAAAACGACGCACGCGGACGTTCAATGAGAACGGCCAAGTGCGCGCGTATTACAATAGTGGCATATTATATTATTATTATATGCACAAACGTGCAATGTCGAATATTCGCGTATCTCACGAAATGCATCGGCCGAGTGTGAAAGAGGACCACCGGCTGCCACGCGGGGGTATAATGATATATTATAATAACAACATACAACCTGTTCGCGGCGCGATCGAATTCACACGGTCCTCCCTCCCCCCGCTCGTCATCGTCATCGTCATCATCATCTGCCCGTGTACCCGTATCCCGTCAATATAATATAATAACGCGTAATGATAATCGACGACAAACGTGTAGGTACACGTATATACGCGAGTCGATTTTACCGATTTGCCCTCCCTCCATCACACCCCCCCCCCACTCCACTCCGTCCTCTGTGACAAACCGAAAATAATAAAAAAGTCCGAAAACGCGTATACGTGCATTCAACGCATGTGTCTATTATGCACGTGTGTTTACACAAGGATTCCGGGAAACGCTCGTATATTGCACGGTACAGGAAATAAATATTTGCGCATACGCCTCGTCCGTAACTCGTGGTATAATAATATTTTGACGTGCGCCCGCGAGGTGTGTGTACTTAATATATTATCAAATACATGATCGCGTACACAATACGCGTAGGCGCACCGCGATATGCGTTTATTATATTGTAATGGGTTTTTTTTTTCATTTTAAATGCACAATCCACGCTTCGAGGCGTACGGTAAGCGAATCGATCGGCAACATTAAACGTACGTAAAAATAAAAAAAAAAACGATAATGAGGGAGGGTATAGCGAGGGAGGCCTGCGATCGGCGATGGAACACGATTATAAATTTTTTTTAGTTTTTGTGTTTCACGCTTCTATAATTTATAGTTATCGGTTGAGTTACCGATTTGACCGTCTATAACAGGGGTCACCAACTGGCGGACCGCGGTCCGGATACGGACCTCGAGCACTTTTTTTACGGACCGCGCGCGCGTTTTCATTTTACATTGATTAAATTCATATGCGCCATACCGGCGAGGGAAACGCGCCATCGTCGGAGTAAACGGGCCTTATCCACGGAATAGTTTTTATCTAGTTTAAATCCGATAATAAATAATAAGATAAGATCATAACATCGAGCGTCTGTCTACGTAGAACGCGTGTATAGTTCGCAGTAATCCGTATGCGCCGCGACGCGACAGACGAGTTTCGAGTATAGATAGTGTTCATAAGTTCAAACCGTTTATTGCACTGTGTGTGTTGACGTTCTGTTCGTGTTCGATTATTAGTTTTTCTTGTACAAATTTTGAATATGGAAAGAAAAAAAAGAAAAGTAGAAGCTGAAAATCGACAGTTTCTCGCAGAATGGACTGATTTATATTGTTTTACATTACCTAACCGTGTTGGAGTTTTACCTGTTATATACCTACCTATTTATTAACGTGTGTATAATACAATCTGAATGGACTGATTTATATTGTTTTACATTACCTAACCGTGTTGGAGCTTTACCTGTTATATACCTACCTATTTATTAACGTGTGTATAATACAATCTGAATAAATAAATAAGTATAATCACAAATTTATAAATTATAAATACCTATTTATTAACGTGTGTAAAAGTCATTGAAACTGTTTGGACCGCGTAAAGTTTGGTAAGTTTCAAAACGGACCCCCATAGAAATTAGTTGGTGACCCCTGGTCTATAACATAATATCCCGACACCGTCTTCTCTTTGGACTCGACGCGGGTGAGATTTCCAGGGAGTGAATCGGATACAAGTTCGGCGATCAAGGGCTTTGGTTACATTATAATGTTATACGTGTACACTGTTGATTGTATCGTACTGTCGATATTATATTGGTATTCAAATCGGGGCCGGCCCAACGCTATAGCAAAATAGACATCTGCCTAGGGCCATAATTATTTAGGGATGGCAAATTTCAAACTAAAAAAATTGATTTAATTATTGATAGACTGTTTTTGCACAAGAAAAAAAATTCGCAAAATACATTTTATTTGATGTATCGTGGGTATTGTAAGTAATTGTATTTTTCCAACGTAAAATACATTTTTTTCATATAATTTTTTAAATATGGTATAGGTACCACTGTACCAGTGAATCATGTCGGTTATCTTGTATTCTTTTTGTTGCATTTAGTTTAATATTTAATTATCTATGACACCTCCCCCAAATAACAAAACTATTTAATAGGGGTTGTAAAAATTAGATTTTCCTATAGGGTGGAAAAACCTAAGGCCAGCCATTGATCATAATGTATATTATATCGTATTTATCTGTGTGAATACAGGAAGAACCGGCGACGCGGACGTGCCGTCGGAACCGGGTATCGTGATATCCAGGAAACAGAGACGAGGAAGGACCGCGTTCACGGCCCAACAACTGGAAGGATTGGAAAGATCGTTTTTGGCCTGCCAGTACCCGGACATTGCAGCCCGAGAGTCCCTGGCTGTAAAGTTCGGACTTCCTGAACCTCGAGTCCAAGTAAGTCGCCACACAACAACATATTACCATATTATAGATTATAGGTATTAACGTTTGTACGTAGAATGCACTATAGTGTACTACATAGTTATACCTAAAGCGTTTCCCAACTTGTGGTGCCCCTTAGAAGAGACCGATATGATCTCAAGGGAACGTAAGCAAAAAATAGATAACGGCGGGATAATGTATAATTTAATTCATTTAGGGCGGTTCGCTTCGGAAAAATACAAGACATGTTTTTAAATGAAATATTTTCAAATTATTTTGTCACAAATAATCAGTATTATTTAATTTTTTGATTGTTTTACAGCAGATGTCCGAATGAAGTATGTCGAACTTTTAATCAAAAATGTTTAGTGCCTTTAAATAGTACAAACTTCATTAAATTATTTCAAAAATTATAAAATGTCTATATAAAATGGCAATACAAGCACTTTATATAATCTAATATGGAATAAAGCGTGACAAAATACTTCAAACCCCATCATGGTTATAAACTTTCAACTTTTTTTCCGTTTTTCTCAACTATGGCCTTTATACGAACGATATGTGTTCTATCAAAATCAAACGCCAGCATATTGGTACTACATACCATCGTTTCCCAGCCAGTGAGGCGCGGAGAAAAATTGTTTACATTTAACTTTAAACCATTTTGTCATTCACGTAAAAATATTTGAATATTTAAATGATCCATATTCTAACAGTTATCATTATCGCTGTGCCTTATTTTATTTTATTCACTCGTGGGAGGTGCAATATTTTTTTTATTTAGGGAGGCTTGAATGAAAAGTTTGGGAACCGCTGCTATTTATATACATACGATACCGCATAATACTGGTTTAAAAGTACACGCGTAACATACCAGCGTATTTTTTGGATCGCTAGAACGTTTGCTATATCTATTTCTTTCACATAAATCGTGTTTGAAACGTATAGCGAAATCTAACGATTGACATTAACGTCGCACGTCCCACGGTATTATAATATTATAACCGTGTATACCGAGTATACCGTGGACGTTATGTCATTCGAATACATATTTATTTCTTATTTTATGTATTCAAATTACTCGGAAAATCTATGCGACCTCTGCGGTTCTCGGAACGTTAAAAGAGAAAAATAAATACTTTGAATTTCTTCAGGTGTGGTTCAGCAATCGGCGAGCGAGATGGAGGAAACAGAATAGCTCCAACGTACAGCACAACATAATCAGCAGCAATTTTTCGGAGAACCTAAACACACCTTCGTACACCGGTAATTCGAAACGTTCATTATACATTGGTCATTACATAAAATATGTATTGAGAGGTCGGCGATGTCTAATGCGTGAGGAACATCATAATACGACTCTCGTAGGCATACAATATCGTACGGCGTGTTTCTTATGGCATCGCGTCTCGTCAATATCTCCTGCGATGGCTGACTTTTGACCCCGCACCTGTTGCAAACGCAGCAGTGATTTTTCGCAAACGGTTTTGTAATACTTATACGCATATGTATACGATAATAAGTATGGCTACGACACATATTGTGAATCGTCGGACGATCGCGCGGTCGCGTCATTAGCCCCGGCAATCGGAATCCCTATTTTCGTAAAAATATCGATAGTAAAATAGGCACTCGAAGAAAATTCAAATTAAATACATACAAATAATAATAGTTTATAATACGCGTAAAGCTATATTGTTATCGATATTATTCTATTCACGCCTCGATGATATCATGCAGTGAGATATTATAGATTATCCTTTGGGTTCTGACCTCGAGAGTACAGGTTTTGCGATTTACATATATTTCGTACTGCACAAGATGTTGTATTGTAGGTATATTATATCGAGCAGTCTAAAATGTATAAGACCTTCGATCCTTACACATCTGAAACTATACGGACTGTATTATTATAATAAGGTAGACGGTGATGATTAACTCTCACTATCATGTGAGTATAGTACGTTGCGATTCGTTGTCAACTCGTACTTAACTCGTACGGCTTCGATAAATCAATATCATATACTTTGTTGACAAAAATAATATATTGAATATCAAATAATAACGTTCACCATTTAATTACATTTTTTTTTTCGTAAAAGAAACTTTATCTATAACGAAATTAATTCTATAGCTGTATTCTCCATGCCCCTTGGTGATTTCGATACCACGGAATATTTCATTGTGCTGTACACTTTTTCTATAATTTGTGTTGTTGATCGATCGATTTGATTTCTGCTGCAATTGTTGTAACGGAATATATTAATAACACAAATAACAAATGGTTTCTATGGTTTTTGATTCTCAACTGATGAACAACATTCATTATTCAGTTTCAGAATTGAAACAAAAATAATATGTTATCGAGTCGTTTAAACATTATGAATAAATTAACATCCGTTCATGTATTGCCTCGAACGAAATGATGAAATATACATCACTTACAAGTTACAATATCACGTAGACTGAATTTTTTATGAGGTTAACAAGTTTACAAGGGCTCGGGTTCGTTCTAACAATATGTTCAGCAATAATTAATCTACGTAGGATTTCATAATAATATGATGTCAATACTCGAATAATAACTAAATGTACTTCGTGTAATTACACAATACCCATACATCAAAATGTATATAATAAACTATAACTGAATTACCCGGTCTCATCCGGGAGATACTTTACTGTTCTGGATTGGAAATATATTACTACTTAGATGTGATGAAAAATTATGGTTGAAAAATCGCACATTCGTCGTATATATATATATATATATATATATTAATGATGTTTATTTTTATTTAGTAATACCATATTAAAATACACATACCACAAACAAACATTATTAAACAAAATAAAATATTTCCTAGGAAACCAATAAGAGAAAAATGTACATATACAGCCTAGAGCCCAAAACTGTTTCGACCCTTAAAAATTGATTGAAAAATTTCATAATGCACCTATACATAGTAATAAGTTTATTATCTCAAAATTACGAATTACAAATAAATCGTTACGGGCATAGTCTTGGCTGTCGCTAAATTACCCGGCTTACATGGAACAATTTTGCGACCAACAATATTATTACAACCCTTTCTTATTGCTTATTATCTAGAGTATTATAGGAACCACTTTTTCAAATTTTAATTCCATTTTTGAGATATCAAAATATGATCAGTTAGCGAGTGAGTGTTATTTGAATTTATGTATACAGATAATAAAATTGCTAAACAATAACGACACAATGAAATGAAACTAACGTTTTAACGTTGTCCATGACAACATTGAAATTTAACAAATGAAACTAGGAATGTAAAAATAAAAATTGATCAACGATAACTCAATTTTTCGTAATTAAATCAAGTCTGTAATATCTATATCAGATACTTAGTATTCTACAACTATATTAAATTTACTCAATTAAGTTTTATTTCATAAAATGGATAACGGTTACTGCAGTACTCTGATGTGTTAAAATAAAACTGAAAATTGGTTCTAATTTCGATTTGCATTGTAATAATTTTGAAACTTTAATGTTGTATGGAAATTTAAGCCTTTTGAACCACGCAAATAAAAACAATTAATTTATAATAACACGGCATTTTAGAATAAAATTAACTTTTCGATTAAATAAATGCAGTATTTACTCATTATATTAAAATAATCTCAAGTTTTTAACTTCAGCTCAGCCTTACGGACAATAATGTAAACTGTGCTTCATATTATTATTATTGGGCACTGATCTGCCCTCTAGCGATCAAATTTAAGGATTATGTCGTAAGGACACATATTTCACTTGCAACGTTCTCTAGCGATACACCGGGTAGGACCAGTTCTGATTTTGGTAATTCTACCAGATAGCGCCACATGGTATTATTTATGTTACACACGCTATTATTTTGTACTTTTGAAGTTTATAGCCGTGTACTAAACTTCTAAAATAGATTTTTTTCATTTTAATCGTAGAACTTTTAATTTAGAACATTGTTTTTCGTCAAAAAAAATCTTATCACATCAAAAGAGGTCAAAACGCATAGTCGTATTCTTGCAGAAAACTGGGTGGACATAGGAAACCTAACATTTTGTTTACGTGATGAATAGTTGTTAGTTTTACTATGTAGTGCTTATACTTTTACTTCTTGCAGATATACATTTCGGATCAGGAGGCTCGGTATAGTTTTAGATTTACCGTGTACATCTACTGACATAATACTATAGGCTATTAATATATTATGCGTCGTATGACGAATATATTTTCGATTTATGAATAGGCTATGTAGTTATTCGTTCCACGGGCTAAAAAATATATTCCATCCCTAAACTGGGTTATTGTATCATTGCTCTCATCCGGCGATAACGAGTCGTAACGGAGTATGATGGATTTTATATAATAATATCGTATCAATACTCATAAAGTTTAGGTATCATGATGTTCAACACGACTTTTTAAATAAGTTTTTCTTATCGTTTTTTTTTTTTCAAAGGTACTGCAGACTGGAGACTTCAACCCAGCGTCCAGTACAACGGTTACTACGACGGGTCTGCGTGGGACGGATACCAGCAGAACGCACGAGCTAACGCCGTGGCCCACCAATACGGAGACATGTTAGAGAATTTTTATAACTTATATCAACACGCGTGTTAAAAATATTAAACTAAGCGGTTTTGTATAATAATTAATAGTAAAAAAAAAAATAACATTCAAACGAATAAATACGATTTAAAACGATCGGCATGATATTATACACATCCTTCGTTTTTCCATAAAAACTGCATTTACGAGCCAATAGATATTTGTTTACAACGAAAAACCTCGGACGCGCATCAAAATATACAATAATATTATTATATCATCCACGTAGTTGAGTTGAGGTAGGTAAATGTACAAAAAAAAAAAAAAAATAAAAATCGAATTGTTAAATATCATATATAACGCCGCAGCCGAAAGTAATAATTTGGTTTTACTATATACGCTTTATATTATGTACGCTCACACAAAGCAAGTAGCGTGAAAAGGTAAAAAGTTGTGAACATTCCGCGTCACGTATTGTTCGACGAAAATCCCGATTTCGCGCGCGCACGGATGTACCGTTAGATCTAAAGTACGCGAGCTAAGCTACGAGTCTGCGTGGTCTCTCCAAGTGTTTATCCGGGAAAAACGTAAAGCTGTCGGCGATGATATCTTAGCGGTTCACGGTTTTCTACGTAGCGCGACCGCAGAGCGTTATATTAATCGACTTGCACCACGGTTGCACACACGCTTTCGAGTCTCGCGTTCAGTTTCATCGTTTGTTTTTTACACCGTTTGCGGTATAAGGATTATACGGACTTAAATCGAGACATAACAATATTAATATATTATATAGGCTACCGCGGCGGAAACTATTCGAAACTTGTAAAACCACGCGTACGACAGATTTTCATCGTGTAAATGTGACTGGAACGTGCTGGCAGACTGTATGCACAATTGCACATATGTATAACAACGTGACGGACGGATATAGTTTTCTCGAGCACCAAACAATCGATAAAATTATTCATATTGTTTATGATATTGAAATCGGAAATTAGATGAAAATCATTGCGTTTCATCGGCTTTTGAAATCTTAATTTTATTATCTTTATTTTATCATCATTTATATATCAAATCCATGGTGAAATCATGTTTTGCAAAAAAAAATCATATTTCTTGGTTTTCCATTGATTGATTTTTAGTTGGCCCAAAAGGTACCATAGTTATTATTGATCTATTCCCCATGGTAACTGAAATGGGACGTACAATTTTGTGTTACATCAACCCTCCAATCAAACCGATATTACTCCCCAATACCTAACCGGCATGGGAATGTGTGAATTGCCGAGCGTTTAACAGCCGACCGTATCATATCACGTGATCAACTTTTTTTTGATAGAGCTATGTGCAAAAAAATGTTAACTTCGAAAGCGATATTACAATGTACCAATACCGTAGAACGGTAAAACGGTCCAACACGGGATATGTCAAGAGATCAATAACAAAATATTCCTCTTCAGATAAGTTTCCTGGCCAATGCACTACAGTATATTCTACGGAGTGAATCATTCGTGATGAGACCGTCCAAGACGAATTTTAGTATCATTTTAGGATCGTCTTAGAAGCGCGTTTCATATAATTCCTATTGCTGCATGGTACATTATACATCCGGATACTCTCCTGGGCACTGACGTCACGATTTTGGATCTGAATGATTTTCGGAACGTAATACAGATCTATAAATTTTCTGAACCGTAAAATGTAATTTCTGTTCATTTCGAATATACATGACTATGGGAAACATGTGGATCGTGAAAATCAAAATACATAACGACGTTACGTGTAGCTCATAATACCACTTATATGTTCATTGTATTATTGTCGTGTGTATCGATTTCTTATCATTTTCGTACGATAATACAGTTGTGAAGTTTTTTTTTTAAATTTGCATTCATTATGAAGTATCGAGAAGTTAATGAAAATTGAAAGTTGAACCGTAGACATTTTCAGAAAAACAATAAAATGGCTGTCTTCCAACCACACAAATATTATAGAACAAAAAGTGTATCGTTTATTTTCTATAATAATACACTAATATTTTCCAAACTACTGTCGTCAAAATAACCTTTGACCAGGGACGCTCATAAAAAAAGAAAAAAAAAACAGAACTCGATTATCTCCTTTAAAACGGAAGATGTATCGGTGCGCGTAAATCCTTGTGGGACATCCTTTGTACGTCTTTTACTTCGTGACCGCCGCCGATTCGTGGAGGCGCGCGCGTGTAAACGGCGTTATAAATGATCACGAAATGTTTTGCTTTCAAACAGATTCAACCCGTCCGCCGCCGCCGCTGCGGCCGCCGCGGCCTACAACGGGGCGCACACCGAATTTGCGGCTAACCCGACGAAACGTTTGCCGCCACCGCCGCCAACCACTATCCCCGTAGCCGCAACTTCCGCCGCCGCCACCGCCGCCGCCGCAGCCGACTCCATGGGATACCATAATCATGGTTCGGCTCCGTCGACCGTGGTCAGCCGCTGGACGCAATTCGGCAAGCCCACCTGTACCGCCGCCGCCGCCGCCGCCGCCTCTTTGGTCGACTGTTCACCTTATTTCAACAACAACCTGTTATGATGTCGAACCGTTGTCTGAGCGTCTGTTAACGAATACGCCGTCACTAGTATAGGACGTGTACGTCGCACAAAACTGTATTGCACGTGCCGGCCGTTGTTTTTACCGTGGGGATAGTAACGCGTACAAATGTTACACCCTCGTAGTGCATATCGTAGGTGTTTACCGGGGACGGACAAAGATTTTCGGTTAAAGATCCGCCGAGAAACGATTACGCGTCTTGGGCCCGTTAGGACAACGCAATTATTGTTGACGAGTACATAGCGAATACGGGGTGATTTTTTATACGAGCTCACCCCATTTTTTGGCCGTGGAAAAGCTTTTTTCAATGTTCATGTTATACCGTTAAAACTATGTTTTGAACAATGTTTTTTTTTTTCATACCGCCTTAGGTATGTCCTGTGGTGATACAAGGTTTTGTTTTTCAAACGGGACCACACCATTTTCACCTGCGTTATTTCATTGGGGCCTTTTTTTGTAAATATTGATGTATCGAAATCAAAACTCGAACGATTAGTTTTTGAATTATTCTAATTTTAATGTTATGGAAAATAACATTATAATACCTAATATTATGATATAATTTGTAATTACATGTTATTTCTAATAGCTACTTATTCGAGACAACGTGAATTTTACACTTTTTTTGATATAAAAAATTCCAGAAAAATTAATTGAATTATATTTTGCGTAATTTTGGTGTTCCCATTTGAAAAACAAAAGCTTGTATCGACACAGGACATACTTAAGATATAATGAAAAAAAGACACCGGGAAAACATAGTTTTTATGGTAAATTGAACATAAAAAAAAAAATTTCAAATTAAATCATTTTTTCAGCCAAAAAAGGGGGTTAGCACGCCTAAAAAATCATCCTGTACATTATAGGTACTCTGACGATAAATGCGTGCGGAAAGTACATACGCAGCTACTACACGACAACGATTCGATAATAAAACATTTTTAAATTTATTCTTGTCATTGTCTTCTGGTTTTTGAATAACTCAAAGTTTTTTGTCGATCCCTTCAGTTTTGAGTTGACCAAGTCTGACTGTACTAATCGATAGGCGTGGTTACAACATCTAAAACTATGTAAATTATAATTTATGCGTATCTGCACGTCACTATACTGCAACTGATGCCTTTATCATAAACGAATTACTATATGCAGTTAGTGTATTTCATTTATTGTAAATGTGTTTGGAATAAATTGTACTAAAACACACAGAAATGTTTTTAAAATACTTTAATTCCTGTTCTCCTTATTTTCGGAAACTAGATATAGTATTCGTTGAAAATTAGTTTTTAAAATTTTAAAATTGCACTGCAGTTATATTATTAGTGTATTGATTTTTTTTTTTCATTTTTCGTTCCATCATCATTCAAGGTTGCTTGTTGTACCGAAAATATGCATGTCTTGATTAAATACTTGTTAATTTAAAAAAAGTACATATTACCTTTAGTATTCCGAACACTTGATGCAGAATGAACTTTGTATTTGTATTTATTATTTAAACACGTTTTAGAAAGAACATTCCAAAACGAATACATCATAATATAAATATACGTTTCTGCGAGTACATATTTTAAGTATTCTTAACACGTATGGTTATAGGAATAGGAATAGTAATAATAATATATTGTATCGTATGCTCGAACAAACGCTCTTATCCAACCCCTATTTTACCATGTCTCTTGTACCAATCGTATAAATAGTAAAAATACAAATGTGTGTACAATATTACGGGTAGTATGTAAGAAGTTATGGTATATATATTTATATAAATATTTTATGTTATTAAGTAATATTTTTATGATCGTGTATTTTTTTTTTTTTATTATTATTATTACTATTTTTATTGATTTTGACCGTGCCAGCGGCTGAACATATTATTGTATTACATTTTAACCCTTTAGACTAATATTGTACATTTCGCACAACCTTCACGCGTACACTCGTTGTAGTTCCTTCGGTCCTATTCGAACCTATAGATAAATTTTATACTCGAAGTGTACGCTTGTTTGTTTTTGCGGAAACTCACATTTTATGAATAATAAAATACATAAGGACTAAAAGGACCTCTTGCAATCATAAAATTTGTTTTACCATAATCGTCTGAAATATAAACGGAAAGCTATACGAGTAAAGATGTTTTATTTTTTATTGTCTGATCCAAAATGTTTTAATTCTACGCTGTTTGATGAGCTCATATAACATATAAGTATACTTCAGCGTCTATGATAAAAAACCAACTATTTATGTATATATGTATTCGATATCTTTGCGTTCGTCATTCGGTCGTAAGACAAATATTTATTAGTGATACTGAATGATTTGTGACATCTGTGTCCTGCACTAACTCTAGCCTCTAGGTGAATGAAGGAACTAAGGAGATCCTATTTCAGCTCAATGTTAAAAAGTGACAAAAGTAATTTTAAGCTGTTAATTTATTTGCTGTACGAACATAGTAATTAGGTATAATCTCTTTGAACTACGTAGCAATTTTACTTGATTAAATCAGGACGTCATAATGTTCTGAGCTGTTACATTGCCCACGAAAAAGAAAAGAATTAAAGAATTAAAAATGCAACTATACTGCGTATTACAATGATTGATATACTTACCATCGTGTGTCTTTAAACAGTTCGCCCTGTGTACAAATTGAACCTATGGTACAAGATTTATTTATGCTCTCACAGCACGCGTAATGCGGCTAGTATAAGTACAGAGACGCTCACTCTTATACGAATGACTCGACGGTTTACGAATATTCGGTTGTAAGTTGAACGAAAAATCACAGGTATCAATTTCGTAGACGCGTGGTGCGTGTGTTTAATCGAAATGCTCATCGTATATTATATTATTATTGCACTTATGGTGAGAAAAAACAGTTATCAAAGCATCCTTGACCGTCCTCCAAATCCCTTGGTAAACATTTTGAGTGGTTAGAAAAAATCATAGTTACGTAAACCGTGTTTTCGCAAAGATAAAACGAATTATGTAATAGAAAATAACAACGAAAAATATAACGCCTCGAGTAAACGTCATTGTTATCGACTTTTGTCGTTCGAGTTCCGTACACCATGTCGTAGGCAGTGTACCTATATATAATACGCGGTTCGTTTATAAATAATCTTTTTGCAATCGTCTCGCCAAACGTGTACACGTGAGTTATTTGTCCGTGAAATTCTCTGCACAGCAGCTACACATATTATGTAACGCACACGCGGGACCGCGATTTCTTTTTGATTTTTTTCTCATTAATTTCATTTATAGATCCTGCGATTGTTAAGGTATCGATTCACTGCGTCGCGTCCGTGTGTCGTCCAATTAGACGAGCGTCATGCGATCATTACGCGGTCGCGGCGCAATTCATAATACCTCGGACGTTCGTTGTATTGTCTTACCAAAGTGTTTTTGAAAAAAAAAAAAACACAATTCTTACTCGATTTTAAGTCGCAGGTTGTCGGTGTACATTCAGTCTGCAGAATGTAAATACCCATTAACTGCAGGCTGCTGTGCTGCGAAGTGCAAGAGTTTTACTTTTACGTAAAGACGTATTCAGAAAAATATGTATAAATCAAGACCGGTCCATGACAATTCGTTGGCAATACCAAAAAAAACGAAATAGCTCATATAGAAATTAGAAATCGTGGAATGAAAAACGATAAATTATATTTGAATTTTTTATAAAAAAAACGGAGTTACGATGATACAAACAATAAAAACCCATCAGACATCGAGATATTATTGAAAATAGATAACGTACAGTTGGTGAATAAAAAGCGTTACGACATTGTTATTTTCATATCAAGTTATACACGCCGTCATGAAATTACACTTTGAAAACAAAAATATACTAAAATCTACTCTTAGACGGTGGCGTCAATCAAATCGGACGTCCACGAAACACGGGATAATTAATCGACCGTCAAACCAGCACGAAGAAAAAAATTGTTTTTCCCTCCGAACAGCGTTTCGCAGCGCGTGCGACGCGGCTCCAACGTTGCAATTCTATCATCCGTACGCGCACGAAATTCGAATTTTTTTACATTCATCGCGCGCACCGTTCGTAGTTGGTACGTTCTCGACTATCGTCGCAAGGCGAATTCGTGGTCTCGGAGCGTCAAGTTAAATAAATTGTATTCGTACCGTTGTCGTGCGCGTGCATAGCCAAACGCGATCGATAATGGATTCGATGCATTGCGATAAATTGACATAACTTCGCGACAGAACTCGATTCGGACACGTTAAAGGTTCATAACGATTATTGTCGATCGCACCCGACGATAAGCCGCAATACGTCTCGTTTGCGATTTTAATTACCATACAAGAACGTGTACCATATCAGTGCCGCAACTAGGCTTTGGCGGGCCCTGATGCAAGAAAAAACTATGGGCCCCATTAAAAATGAATGAATAAAATATTAATAAAATTATAAATTCATCAGTATAGTGTAGAGACCGTATACACCGCCAATAATTGTAGTAAATATTTTACGAATTATTACCGATTGGTATTATAAAATCAATGATATATAATAATACTCGATTGATAAATTTGGTATAAAAATAAAACTTTCATGGTAATATTTTGTTTCTCAGCAAAAGAAAATCTGAAACTAAATTTACGTTTCCTATTTTTATGAAAATTTAAAAGTTTCATATTAGGCTATTCCCAGATAATTTTGGGCCATCTAAGCCTCCCCCCCCCAAGAAGGCCTCTGGGAATGCAATGCATACCTTGCGTCCCCTATTGTTGCGGCACTGTACCATATGCCTGCGTGTAAAAAAAAACCACTTTCGATTCTATCCGCGAGTGAGTCGAGAAGAAATATTTTTTACGTAACTTGTTTTAATGAAAAAATTATTGAATTGTTCTAGATTGATTGTACCGCACGGTGTACGAGGATACCACCGAATTATTGTCGCATGGTAAAACATTTGCTCCGTGTCGACGGTCGAAATTGAGACCGTTGTACACGACCGTCGATTCGTATAATATTCTATAAACGACAGTTAAGAATATACAATTTTGCATTGTTTACGGCCATGTTGGGAAACTGCAGTGCTGACAAACACACGACAACGTACGGTTCTGAATAAACGTTTTTAATTTTTAATAGTTTCACAATGTAATAGTTACGTCGAGCCGAAAAAACAAAAAACAAATATCATACTAAAGACTTAAGTTTACACAACATTTCGATTAATATTAAATATTACAATATTGAACACGAGCGTCGCGCATCAACTGTTATTGTAATCGATCGACTAAATGGCCCAAGTCTGGTTCGGTTTTAAAAATAACCACCGCTTGTCCAGTGTAGTTCTTGATCATTTCGTCATAGTTCTGAAACGCACGTAACATGATAATTATTAAAAAACAGACCATATACCCAGGAAAGCACGCATATGCAAAAGAGAGAATGTTGTAGAACGTAATGTTTGACCATCGATCTACTACAAAATATATCACAGTTTTAAAGTCGAACGTTTTTTAAACGTTTCATTTCGTAAACATATATAATATATATACTACACTGACCGACTTCTTCTTGATCCGTTTCAGCTGTTTCAGACCGCATACCAGGTAGAACAGCAGTAGACCCCGGAACCTAGTGATTCCCGGTTCCAGGACGTCAGCTAGTCGCAACAGTTCTTCGCATATCTTCGTGTTGTTTTCCAATTGTTTCGTCGAAAGATCTAAAATAAAAAACGATTTGAAATGTATAGTATTCTATATTAGTCAAAACACAAAAAGCAGATATTCTACAAAAATCTACATGGTCGAAAAATGTTTGCACGCACTGATTATTATTAGAACATGTGAACGGGTCGAACTCAGATTAATGCAAAACTGTTGTAAAAATTTCAATAAACCGCAAGTTCGGTCTTGCACGATTTTTTCAAGGAAATAATACATTAAACTACTGAACTATCAAAGGGGAAACCTTCGCTATTTGTGGGGCACCACGCGCGTATGGCTTTAAGGGCGAGTTTTATTATTATTATTATTGTCAATATTACGATTATAACCTGGTATACGGTCACCGTAAAGCTGAGCCAGCGCGTACTTGACGCCCACCGTGACGTAGTGATCGGAGTGTAGCGGAGCCATCGTACCTCCGCGCACCCGTTCCAGGAACGTCTCGAAGCCGGTGCAGTCGGTCCTGTCCAGCGAACGGACTACGCGCTCCGCCTCCGCCACGTCCACGTCCTGCGCGCGGTGGCCGCAAATCGTGCACACCCAGCGACCGGTAGCGTCGGCGGCGGCGTGGCCGCGGGCGCACGACAGGCACGCGGCCGAGCCCAGGTGGGTGCCCAGCTCCGACGGGTCGGCGCAGCGCGCGCACGCGCACTCGAAACACTTGGCGGCCAGCAGGTGTTCGCGCCTGTCCCGAGTGCACCACAGCGTCTGCGTGTACGTGGCCGTGACGGGGCTGCCGCGGGCGATGGGCACCGCGGCCACCACGCGTATGGACGGCCACCCGTCGGCCGCGTCGCCGGTGAACACGTGTTTGGTGTTTGGCGTGCAGCTGTGGGCCATCATGGACGCGTCGGCGTACACGGCGCGGAACTTGCGGCCGCCCGGGCGACGCACCTCGAACGCGTTGGTGTCCAGCACGGCGGCCGCGTGCAGCGCGGACCGCTCGTCGTGGCCGGCCGCGCGCAGCCCGAGCCGGTCGAGCGCGTACGCGGCCACGTTGACGGCGTACGCCCGGTACAGCGGCGTGTCCAGCCTGCGGTCGAGGTGCGACTGGAGCGAGCGGAACGCCCGGCCGCGGCGGCGGTCGTCCCGGAGCAGCATGCACCTGAGCGGCAGCACGAAGCAGTAGGCGGCCGCGCGGCCCGCGTCGAAGTGGCCCCGGATGAGCGAGCACTCGGCCAGTCGGTGGACGGGCGCGGTCTCGCAACGGGGCCCGCACACCGGCCAGCCGCACGCCGAGCACACGCGTCCGGTGGCCGGCGCGTAGCACGTCAGGCAGACGGGCGGAGTGCCGGCCTTCGGGCCCACGGCCAGCGGCTGCTCCTCCAGCAGCACCTCGCCGACGGCCACGTCCCTCACGGCCACCCAGTGACGGCCGAGTTCCGGTGACGTGGCCACCGCGTACGGCCGGCACGCGGCCTTGTGGCCGCCCTTGGTCCAGTGGGCCCGCTGGTGCGCTTTACCGCAGTACCGCGCGGCCAGGCAGTTGGCGCACCGTTGCGCGGCCGGCTCGCCGCACACCGCGCACCCGTCCACTTCCACGTTGGCAGGGTCCATACTGCGTCCGGATAGCGCGTACGACGTGTACTGCACACCGCGGCGGTCGTCGTGCGTCTATTTCCGCCGCGGCCGCGACCGGTGCCAAGTCCCGCCGGGGGTTGGACGGCACGACCGAATTCCAAAGACGTTTGACATTCCGCGCGCGAAAATCCCCGCGCGGTACCGATTTACGGCGCGCGAGAACGGCCGTCGGGGGACCTGTTACCGGGCGATGACTGCCGCGGGGTGAGAAAGGGGAAAAATCGCCTTAAAACGGAATAAAAAAATAAATAAATAGCTACTACGACGAGCGTGCACGGTACACGTAAATATGTATACACATAGGCTCGTAAAACGTCCCGAGGGCCTTGTGCGCGGGTTCTCGTAGGTCCCTCGCCTCGCGGCGGTGAAATGATAAAAAAAAGCAAACACTTGTGCGTGCTTACAATACGTGTACGCTATTCGGCATATTTTTACGGCGTCTCGTTTTTATGGAATTCAATCTTGGACCGGTACATAAACATGTTCAAACACTATACGTATACACATGTAAATGGTTGCCTCAGTGCGTGTGTGCTTGTGCGGCCGTGTAGGTGAGTGCGAGTGTGTGCGGCGTGTGCGCCTAAAGAATATCCGCAAGGATATGGTGTACGTTCGTATTTATATACGCACGTGCGAGTCATACTATGAAGGGAACGAACACAAGAGGCTAAGACTCGTGTATGCACACGGGGCCCAATGCGATTTACCGTAGGAGGTGCGTGTATTTACTTGTACATTATGTAATATTCATCTGGCCGAAGAATCTCGGCACCGTCCGTTATGCTGTGCGCGGTGTTCACCCCGCGAGCGCGATTTGAATAAGATATAAACTTAAAGCGACAGACAAATGTTTTCGATGTGCGTGTAACCGTCACGCGTGGTGCGACTTGTATGCATACGCTCACACGACGATATGTATGCACGCGGAGGAGACTGGCACTTGACGTCTTCTGAATGTTTAATGGACAGCGACTCTGTCAAGTGCGTGAAAGTGTCTGTGTACGGGTGTGTGTGGATTACAATGGACTTTTAGTCGTCGAAAGTCCTATGAATTAACGAGGGTCGACGCAATATTTTCCTGCCAAAACAGACGCTAACGGCGTGTAGGATGAGAGGTCGTGTCACCGTATTATAATAATATATATAGTCCCACTAGAATATTTATCACTCGAAAGTCCTTTGTCCTTTTTCTATGTGTGTGTGTGTGTGTTTGTTTTATCGTGTATATGTTTTTGGGCTGGTTACAAGAAAAAAATTCCAACCGATTTGTTTCCGACTGATCTTTTTTCCAGGACAACCCCAAAAACAAACTCAATGTTTTTCCGTGCAGCGGATAATTTTCCTGGATGGATGTTTTTACTGCGATTACGACCGATGCATTTTTTGACCAATTTTGCGTTACACCTGAGCATCCGATACGGTAAATAAAATATGATTTGTGTTGCTATAGGCAGTGGCGTATCCAGAATTTTTTTTCGGGGGGGGGGGTTATGAAAAATAATTTCTTAAGTATGTTTTCAAACGACGGTGTCGAAAATGTTCGTTCTCTGGTGGCGGTAGACACTGGAAGTGTTATGAACATTTTAAGAAGTGTGGATATTATTGGATAAACGTCTGGGCTTGTTTCGAAGTATACTTCAATACCATTTTTCTTCATACATATAGATAACAATTATATAATATTCAGCTATTAACACTTGTTATTAATTAAAATTTTTTTAATTATTGTGTTTTATTTTTACATGGTATATGATATTATATTATTATAGTATTTGAATATTTAGCAATTTTTTTTAAACTTCACAATTTTCGGGGGGGGGGTTATAACCCCCTAACCCCCCTGGATACGCCCCTGACTATAGGTAACCATAGTAACCGACAAAAACATATCCATGATACAATGTTTTATAGTGACTATGACATTGATATTGGTTTTATAATAATATTTCCATCTCAACACGCGACATTTTCTCTTGAGTAGCGAATAAACGACTTCTGTTGCCGGACTAACATGACCGTGACGTGAGGCTGGGCGAGCCAGGCTCGGCTCATGTAGACTTTGGTACAACAGCTTCATAGTAAACTTTTTTTGGTATTCTTATGGAATCGCAAAACCTATTTTGATCCTCTGGAGGTCTTGTATGCGAACGCTCCTGAAAACCAATAGAAGATGGAAAAAAAACGTTTGGATAACTTTTTGACAAAATGTACGCTTGAAAAACATTACTTTGCCAAGTGTTTAATAAAATACATTCACTGTTTCTTTGCCTTAGCGTGTATTTTTTTTATTTTTGGAATAATGTGGAATAGTAATGACGGTTAATAGTTTTTTTCCATTTTATTTTTTTTTACAACAAGTCCACGGGAACACATTTATTGTAAATTAAATGCGAATGGAAAACGAAAAAAAAAACACGGTCAGCAACAGTTTTAAATGAGAAAAAATATCCGAGTATAATTATTTCGGATGGAAGCAAAAAAAGTCACGAAATTTAAAATGTGATTATAAGGATTTTTAATTCGCGTGTAAAAGAGATACAAATTCGATTTTTATTTTCACAAACTGCTATCGCTTTAAAAGTGCACCGGGGTTTTGTCGAAAACGTTACAGAATATCGTGTATAATTTACCGAGCCGTACCACTGGGACTCGTCAAGATTATAATATTATTTTCATTATCATATACCGTTTCTGGAGCAATATGTATAGATATAGCTATATTTTATTTTGCTTTCTTCCGATTATGTCAAAAAACCTAATTAAAAATAAATAAGAGTACATGCGGTCGCGGATGGTTAGGAATTACGAGTAGTGAACTTTATAAGCTCTTTAAAAATTTTTTTTGTAATCATGAATGCACTTAAAACA
This sequence comes from Periphyllus acericola, assembly GCA_949715065.1. Taxonomy (NCBI): domain Eukaryota; kingdom Metazoa; phylum Arthropoda; class Insecta; order Hemiptera; family Aphididae; genus Periphyllus; species Periphyllus acericola. Next base: position 33,837,857 of record OX454267.1, on the reverse strand, counting down.
AGCTAGGCAATCTAACATTTAATAAACTATCATTCCATATTAAATTTAAGAACAATGTGATTACTTGCACATGTACATGATGGCTATGTATAGAAACTTAAACATGCATATTTTTGAAACAATTTTTAAAATTGGTTAGGACAAATAAATATTAAGTACTCGTGTTTTGACATTTTTAATATTGGCTTGTTTGAATATAATATTAGATATATTTTTGTATCAACAATTGTAACTATTAACTGATAACTAAAGGATGGACAGACGATTCAAAGGGGATATAGGGTACTGTAAACTTATGTTTAGAAATATAATAGCACATTATAAAGGTAACTAGCTGATCAAGAAAACGTTGTGTTGCTCACAAAGAATCTTTAGGAATTATAGCTGTGTAAATGATTGCAAGTTTAATAACCTCCGAATGTCAAGTTCTTTTGTTGAACATACTTAATATAATTTATTAAACGAAAAAAATATTTATGATTAACCAATAACCACTGTGCCTTGCTTATTGTTATTTTTTTCTAAATATACGTAAAACATTCGGGTCTTACTTTGTACTTCTTTTTACCCATCAAGAGTGGATTCTGGTCGAGTCAAGAAATCGATATTTAGGTATTTTCGTAATCAAATTCCGAAGATATTGATAAAAGTAAATTCATGTTTACTGCCTTTTACCCCTAAGAAGAGGATTGGTGTAAAATACCATCTTATAACACCCATATATAATCAATGAATACATATTTATATGTGCTATAAAAATTTCAAGTCTATGGATTTAATGGTTTGATCTTAGTGTTGATGAGTGAGTGTATCGCACTTATTCCATTATATATAATATATAGGTAAGTAATACGATATCATAATATTGTAGCGCATCTATACGAGTTTTGAAAAAGCACTTTGACATCGTATTTTCGAGCATTATTGTGCCTATAATGGTACGCGTGGTGATTTCATTTTATAACGCGTGGATTTTCGAGTAGAAGAAAACCCGACGACGCGTACTTTTGCACGTTACACTGTTTACGAGTCGTGAAAAAAAGGGAAAAAAAATACGAAAAAACGTCACCGTGTTACCTTATAATTATGTTGTTCGCGTTCAATCGACGGCGTAGGGGAGAGGGTGCGGGAAAAAATACCCAGAGTCGGAGATCGGCTTTTGTCCACGAAAGTGTGTAGAAGAAGGTAATTGAAACGTTACGATCTCTCGCTCCATCCCTCTTTCACCCTGTTTCCCACTCTTTCCGACGGCGGCGGCGGGACACACCGTCATCAACAGGCAACGGCCGCCGCTAAGCATGCTTCGGCGGGACGCCGCGACGACGACGGGGCACGGACCCTCCGCCGCCGCCACCACAGCCCTCCCCCGACGGTGTTTTCTTTTTCTTCCTACATTCTTTGCGCCCCCGTTTTCTTTTCTCCCGCCTTTTCTTCTTCTTCTTCTTACGTACATTCTTCTCCCCCCGGTCCGCCGCGACGCGCCCTCGGCGCACCGCTGCCGCCGCGAAGTCGCCGCCACCGCCGCCACAACTGCGCGTCTCGTTCGTATCGTTTTATCCTTCTTCCGTTTCTTATTGCCTCACCGCCGTCGTCGCCACCGTCGCCACCGTCGCCGCCGCCGTCGTCGCCACTGCCGCAGCCACCACCACCACCACCACCACCACCACCACCACCGCCACCACCGCCACCGACCCGGGGCAGCGGTCTTCCGCAGAGCAGACACACACTGACAAGTGCGCGCGCGTACACACAAACTCCGCCCACGGCGCGGGGCGCGAACACCTTCCGCCGGCCCATCCCCCGTTCACGGCCAACGGCGGTAAACCGAAGCTCCGCAGCGGCCGCAGCCTCCGACCGACCGACGACGTTGGGCAAGAAGAAGAAGAAGAAGTAGGAGGTGGAGGAGAGTGAGGAGGGGGAAAAAAAACGTAAAGAAAAGCGATGAATAAGAAGACCGGGTACGGTGGCGAAAAAACGGTTTTTTAACAGTCAGTCGCGCCGGTCCGCCCGTCCCCGACGACACGCACCGCTGTCGCCGCCGCTGCCGTTCCGCCCGCGGCCACGCGCCCCACGAGCGCCTTTCGAGAGTAGCGCCCGCGACACGCAACCGCAGCCATGCACCTGTCCGAGTCGGCGAGGAACCGCGACGGTTTTCTCAAGGCCGACGTGCTGGCCGAGCGCACGCTGGACACGCTGCTCGCCGAGCACCCGGGCGAGCTGGTGCGCACCGGGTGTCCGCACGTCGTGTGCACCGTGCTGCCCACGCACTGGCGGTCCAACAAGACGCTGCCGGTCGCGTTCAAGGTGGTCGCGCTCGGCGAGGTGCCCGACGGCACGCCGGTCACCATACGCGCGGGCAACGACGAGAACTTCTGCGCCGAGCTGCGCAACTGCACCGCGCTCATGAAGAACCAGGTGGCCAAGTTCAACGACCTGCGGTTCGTGGGCCGGTCCGGCCGAGGTGAGTCCGTCGTCTTGACCATCGTCCCCGTCCGCGAACCCGCCCTCCGCGCCGCAGCCCTTTCATTCGTCCCTGCAGCCGTACCGTCGTGTGCCTAATGCCACCTGTTGTACACGCATATTCCATCACGAACGGTCCGTACGGATCGTGCGTCTCCGCGTCTGTCATAATATCGTTCATCCGCTCGTATCCCTACGGAATTTTATCATATTATTTAATCATACCATTATTATAACTAGAAAATTATTATGATAAAAAGTAATAACGTAGAGCATCGTGTACACCGACTACTATAATCAAATATTTGACTTCATTGCACAAACATATTCTGTATAAAATAACTACGTTTATTCATTAGGAAGTTATTATATTCAATATTCTGATTAGTAAACGGTTTGCTTAAAATCAGAGGTATATTTCGAAGTTATCGTAAGAACATGTAGATTACCTATGTAATATCTTTGGTTAAAATACGAATTAACAATGTTTTTCGTTAATGGTTTTGTAAGACATTTCATAAGCGTTAAATTGCTACGGAAACCTCAATGTTGATCAAAACTGGAATCTTCATTCGTTTTCGTTGCATGGCAGTTTATTTTAGATAAGAAATGAAAAGGACACTTCATATTTTTTTAACCAGGCTTATAAAAAGTATTCGAATTCAATTGAATTTACCGAGTGCGTCTTTACTATTTTTAATTAACTACGATGCAACGATACGAGCTCATTGTGTGTACGATGCTGGTCCTGTCTTGTGAGAATACTTGGTCTATCTTCCTCGTAATGTATAATACATAGCATGCGTGCGGTTTAGCTCGCGTGTCACGTCGCCCCGTGTTGCGGCGGTGTGGTAAGCGTAAACGATTAAGCTGCACACGGTCTAATTGTTGGTTTTCGTTCATACCACGACCGATATTATAGTACCACGTGTTCTCGTTCATACCACGCGGTATCGTCACATTCCCGTCGTTAATATGAATTCGTTTATAATCTACGTCGTTGTACATATTTTTCATTCGCGTTGTGTCGCGAATGAAAAATCGTGAATTCCATAAAACCCGACAATCGGTATTCGTTAGGTGAAAATCACTCGTCGTATATTAGTACAAAATGTATAGTACAATAGATTATCGTTCTTTTTGTTCCGATTACGACAATCACGAGCGTGTACCGGCGTCAAGTATAGGCAATTCCACGTGCGCGCCCGACCGATACGTGTATACTGTACACGGTTGGCGTATGGTCTTAATATTTTCTTAAGATAATACGAATAAAGGTCGGAAGGATTTTTGCGAAAACTTCGTATCATGGCACGCAGACAACATAATGGTACAGGCTGGACGGCGAAAAGTTTTCGCCGTGATATAATTATACAGCATCAGGCTACTATTGTATACGGAAAATGTGCAGAAGATTCTTATGGGTTTTAAGGGCTATGATGATGACAGTTATTATAACAAATAGCACCGGAAAATTTTATTTAGTTACCTTCACTTTTCTAATATCGTTACGTATACGGGCAAAAACAACTGATTGTCAAGTGAGGGTATAAAAATATAAATATAATTTTCTTAAAATTTCGATGGAAGAGAGTATGTGTGTTTGAACTCTTACTAACACGTTTTATACGCGACCCACTTACACCCATTTATATTATATAATTGATTTGTCAAAAGTCTTTAAGTGCTCAAGTATTAAATCTAGGTATGGAAAGTTGAAAAAAAATTACCGACCCGCGACGTTATGCGACAGCAGCGTGGCGCGCGTAATAAATACATCCACGTCGTATAAACTGCGTGGAATCAAACGGTAATAAATACCACGTCGTCACCGCTGGTGTCTCGGGACTTAAACGTTTTGGAGTTTTAATAATATCAGACGGCGAGGGTGTGTGCGGGTGTACACGGTACGCACGTATATAATACGTACTGGAACGGACGCACGTTTTCTACCCCTCCTACCGGCGTATTTTTTTTTTCACCCGAACAAACTACCCTTGCAAGCAATGATGACAAATTGGCCTACACAACGCGGAGTAAATTGTAACGACGACGACGACGGTAGTGTTGGCCGCGACTACCCTGCGTGTGTCTTTTCTCCCCTCTCCCTTACATTTTCGGCATTCGACATTATCCCTTTTTTCGGTGTATGTACGTATAGGTATATATATATATATAAATGAAATCGAATATCCCTCGTGAAATCCCTGTTATACCGGAGGGCAAATAAAAAAGAGCTCAACACTACTGCGGGAACGCACCACGGCTAAAGTGAAAAAAAGAGGAAAAAAAGAAATAATAAAAAAAAAGACGTACACGCGTTTTAAATCTGACACGCGCGCCGAGTTTATTGTCCGAAAATGGGCTTAGCATAGGCTTTGGTCCGACCGATAATAAGATGTCTATTGATGGGGACGATAAAGCTGCCGCCAGTTATCGCGTCTGACAAAACGCTCGTCTTATGTACGCGATGAACCCGCAGCGTTAATCGTCTTTCGTTAAAACTTAACCCTTCCCGTTTTAATCAACTCTCCTGGGTAGGCGACGCACCACTAACAACAACAATAACGCGAGACCGGCGGTGGTGGCGGCTTCGGTGGCTGCGGCTGCCTCCGTGCGGCCGCGTTACCCGCCCAATCGATCCTTGTCCGTTAATTCCGCGGAAAACTTAAAGTCGGTTTATTGTTTACACAACATTACCACGTTTTCCGCACAAATTGTACGTACGGATCTATCTTTTCGTATAGTTGTTTCCTCACACTTTGTATCATTAGTTGTTAACGATGATCATTCCGAAACAACAGACATACATTTTCCCAGACACAACGGTTAACGCTTTACAGTATTATATTCGTTACTTTTTACGGTAAACGCGAAAATTATTTTGTACCATAATGCGTTTGTTTTTACTGTACAACTATTTTCAAAAATATTACTGTAGTATCAGATGTGATATTGCTATGAACTGCTTATTAGAGAGTTAGATAAAGTTAAAATCATTTTAGGGCTCTTAATTGTTATTGCGCCCATTTAATGAAATTATTAAAAAATGTGAAAGAAACTAAGTATAGACAATAAAGACGTGATCAAATTGATATTAACATAAAATAAGAGTTCCTGATTTCAAAACATATTATTTTTATTAAACATAATCAGGTAGTATAACCTGCAGAAGTGTAATATTTGTGAAACACGTAATAATATACGACGTCATGTGCGGTGGAGTGTTTTGGTGCCTGAAGTATTCGTCATAGTTAAGCGGCACCTGTATATTCCAACGACATCATAAGTCATAAAGTTCAACTATTTTCAAAAATCATAAAACTTTTTCAACTTGAGCCCCAAAAAAATGTGACGTAATTTTTTTCGTTGTTATGCCATAACGGAATATTTTATGCGCTGCTACTACATCAATTTAGGTAGTAGAAAAATACACAAATCATAATTAATTTAATTTTTTTATTGTTACGTTATTATAAATAAAAATTTTATAAATAATTTTTCAATTTTTATTTGATATTATCTATATAATTATACTTTTTCTTGTATGGTCACAACTATATTACTTGCACCCCAAGAACATTTCCTCCCCGACCATCTGAAACACGGTTAGAATTGCTGAGGTGGTACGAATGAATAAATCATTTTCATCATTTAAATTATTAAAATAAATTCACAAAATCACAATATGCATTTTAATTTTTACTCGGATATTTTATAGTAGAGCAAGTATTATATAATATTTTGTACTGTTTTTACCCTATAATTCCAAGTACAAATTTTACTCGTTGATATAAATGTAAATTTTGATATTTTATCGACCTATAAAATCCTAGACCTGTTACGATGCATAGGAAATAAAAACAAAATTACCCAAACAATAATACTTGGCCGCATAAAATTCAACAAATTCTCTTTCGTTTTTTAAAAATAGTCCTATACTACAATTGTGTATAAGGTTCTATAATATAAGTTTATATAAGGATGTGAGGTTCAAAATGTATTCTCTTCGGTCTACCTAATTAGGCGTATGTACCGTTATGTAGTTGCTTATTAAATTATTTTCATTCTGATTAGATATGATTTTAATAATCGACAAAAAATACTTGTGTAAACTTTCAAAATGTTCAGTGACAAATTTAAAAAAAATTTGACTGCATATTATCTGAATACATGTAGACGTGAGTGTTATGCAAGATGTACTGTTTATTCATGTTTGCAAACTCTAGTTATATACAATTATTAAAAATTCAAAAGCGATAAAATTTAAGTTTTTATTAAGGGGCAATTGACTATTTAGCAAAATCAACATCATAAACGCTTATTAGTGATGAAGTGAAAAAATTACTAGAAGTGGTATAATTTATCATTTCCAGTAAATTTTTTTCAAACCAAATTTATAATTTAAAATGGAAATTAGGTTCACTTCATTTAATTTAATATAATTTAATATTGCTTAGTTTTTTTTATAGAATACCAATAATATGAAGTATAGTATTTTTTGTGCAATAGAAATAGCTAAACAATTGATTACAATAATCCATATCTATTGCTATTTTATACATGGTACTGTAGCCTCCTTTCATAAATATATTATCTTCACATCAATTAGGTAAAATGAGTAGGTTTATTTTTCAAAAAACGGAGTATAAGCGTTATTAATGGCTGGGTGTAGATGTCCGAAATAACATGTTAGCCTCATCTGCTGTACGTTTAGATCTTAATACACTTCCTCGGGTAACATTGCTCGACGTTTTATAAATGTTAAGCATGAATAAAAATAAACGCGACACAAATCGAGGCGAACTCATTGTTCTGTGTTTAATTATAATACGTGGTAGACGGATTTATTTTTTGCTAATCGTTAGCTGTGTAAACTTTCCACGATGAAATCTATCGACTATTTACACCTCGAATTTGTATTAAATTCGTTTATACTCATTTAAGTGCGACGTGCTAGACAGCGTACATAAACATTTAAATAATCATGAAAATTAATTAATATGCGCATTAAATAGTCGATATTGTATAGCTTTCATGCGGCCGGTTTAATTATTGGTTTCGATTGCCATTTTTACAAATTTTTCCGTTGTACACAGAATAAATGTATACTCAATAGAATTAACGCCGAATCTTATGTCTAGGTCAGGCCCACGGCCTTAAACATTTTTCAAAAATGTAATTGAAGTACTAAACGGAGGATACACGGTTTGTAATACTCACCAGAATATGATTAGTACTACATAATCATAAATGATAAATAAATAATATATAACTGTACAGATGTAATAAATGGTAAACAAAGATTTTTTAAATTTTTTTTCTATTCTAAGCAGATGAATAGTAAATGGGGACTTGGGGCCGTTGTATTATAATATTTACTGAGTACCTCTTTTAGAAGTTCGGTGTCACCTCGGACCGTGTGCTTGGAGAACTTTGGTAACAGATTTTATATCATTATGCTATTGTTGAATTTTATAGTACACAATTTAAGGAAGGAAGTAATATATATATATATCATCTCATTCAATGCTAAATCATACGATCAGCAATCGTTATGATTGTAATCATGGTGTTTAATCGTTGATGATGTTCGAATGGTTATTCGGAAGGTTTTCCACTTTGTATAAAAATTTAAAACCGTATAATATAAGTGCACAAATTTAATTTTGTGTCTAAACTATTTGATACAGAAAAACGGAAGTCTTGAAAAAAACCATTCACATGAAATTTCATTATTTTATTCGTGTGTACAGCGAACATAAATATTTATCATTTTGAATTCATCGAAGTCTTGAGTTATGGGAGCGCGGATAAACTACTGCTGCCGGATCTGCCCTATTATATAATACCACTGTGTCCATTGTACTTACAGTATAATATTTTTACGGTGCTAGTATTTGTATTTCCGGGAAGCTCTATATTTATCTCTACGATGCTAAAAAATGCCACATAAACCTCTTGTGCGCGATATATTACCGTATTTTCATTACGAAAGTTTTGTTATTTCCAGGCAAAAGTTTTACGCTGACGATAATGTTGAACTCGTGTCCACCGCAAGTGGCCACTTACGCCAAAGCCATCAAAGTGACGGTGGACGGTCCCAGAGAGCCGAGGTCGAAAACCAGTGAGTGAATTGATGCACAATTATGCTAGATAAATTATCAAATTAAATCGGGTATTAGGCCTATTATTTAACTCATTTACAGGAAACCAAGGGTTTCACCCTTTCCACTTCGGGCCCAGACCTTTTCCATTCGGCACGCCACTGGATCCCAATAGAATTGCAGAATTGCCGTTGAAACTGTCTGGTAAATATTATTTTTCGTTTTAAATAAACGCATATAAGCAACATTTTATATTTCTTTGAAATACATTATCGTAATCGCGTACCTATTTTAAGACGTTTACTCCAATATTGATGTACGAACGCACCCGTGGATAATGATTTATCATATTATTTTTTTATCGTTTTTCTCGACGAAAACGCTGCAGTCTATAGTGTTCATACGATTTTTAGGTGTAAAACGAGCTCACTTTTAACATTATACCTTATCTTAGCGGAAAAAAATTTGTTTAACTCTTAAAAACTTATCATATTTGTACGCAGTCTTAAAGTGTTTAAGTGTTTAAATATCGATCCACTTGAACTTGTTTAACATTTAAGATTTAAACAAAATAGAACTGAATAGTATATATACTATTTATACTACGTATTGCATACTTATAAGTTATTTATACACACATTTTATAACATTCTTTTTTTTTTCTAAAAATTTACGAGTACAAATAAATATGAATCTGAAATATAGATTAAACTGTTTATTATTAATAGTTTAATGTTCGCTTATTCTTTTAAAGTTGTTTTAAAATGCTCAACGGTATAAATAAATGCAAAACTATTATACAATCAAATAATAACACTAAGCGATTTATTAAGGATTTTTGAATGAAAGCGCTGGTTGCTACTGGTGGTATTTTATAGTTTCCATCACCCTTCTATTCATATCTTGATTATCTTCAATAAGTTTAATTACTTAAAGTAAATTTTAATACATAACAAGTGTTTTAATAAAATTAAATTTCAGTTCGTATTAAAATCCGTTACTGCTACTTTCTTAGTACTTATTATAGGTATTTATAAGTAACTAAAAAAAAATTAAAATTACTATTTATAATTAAACTTTTAAAGGTAAACTTTATTATGAATTATTAACAAATTACTTGGTGTAATTATTTATTTTTACCCGTAAAGTAGCTAACTGAAAAATAATATCAATTAGGAGGGTTATTCGCGTTTATGCGTTTATATGGTATCATTTAAAAAATTTTTCTTCGTGATAATCTATACATATTATATACGTTATTCGGGGATAGATTATTTTAAATCTGATTAGAATAACAATAATAAATATCCCCAAACGTGAAAATACGCATTTATTGACAAACGTTTCGGAAGAGTGAACAATAAAAAGTAAACTAGTCACAAATATACATATTATTATATAAATATCACAATAATAAACATTCAATTTAAAACTAACAATTTTCGAGTGTTTTATTGTACGTCGTATGTCGTACGTCATATACCAACGGATTCAAATAATTTTAAGCTGATGAAATTTGAATAATTAACCAATTTGAAAACGTATAACATATCTAGTAAGTACAAATTAAATTATATGTCTAAACTGAAACTACCTATATTTCTACATTTTACAAAGCAATCAAAATGATCATAGTAAAATTTTTTTTTATTTGACAAAACACGGAAGGCACACCATTATCTTTTGCTATGGAAGTATAAGCTATGAAGATAGATGCCAAAAATAACTTTGGAACAAAATCAACAGAATGTTTCAACGGAAGGAAAGTTTATTAACTGATACTAATATAAGTACCTATATTAATATTATAGTACAATCAAATCATAACCCACAGGTAACACGCATAATATCAATTCATATCATGGGTTATTGTAATAAACAATCAATAATTATCATACATGGAAATCGATGCAATAGTAAGATCTTACTGATGAGTTAATACTATGATTTCGCAGTGATTGAGTTTTGCGATCATTCTGAACTCTATTCGATATTAGTATTTATCATCATAATTCGAGTGATCTCAAAGTTAGAGAATTTTATATTTAGTACGATTTAAAATGAGTTGCGATTTCTAGTACGCAGGCTGCAGGCAATTTTACTTTCGACTATCACTAATAATAATATTGGTAGATCATCAAGCGGAAAATTTTAATTACTTTAAGTATACGCGTCCTTAGGAGGAACACGAATTCCTTTATATATATGTATAAATAGTGATATCAATAAATATTGTGATTTTAAAACGTAGACATTTTTCTCGTAATTTTCCGACGTATCCCTGCAAAAGTCATCGTGCGTCTTGCAATCTGATCAAAACCGAGTTAGGTACGACATGATAATGTACCGATGTACATGATAATATATATTTCAAAACGTGTCGATATTATAATATCATTTTTGATGCGTATCGGAATAATATTCTCGCTTCTCGAATTCCATTTCCGAAGTTTGCCGACACATCACTTAGTGTTGCCGAACCCCGGGAAAAACCGTCGTCGCACCCTCTTGTAATAATAATACGAATAACGATAATATTTTGAAAAGTGTGCGCGACAGTGAATCATGTGCGCGCGCTCGGTCGAGACGTTATTCCGCCAACCGGGTGGGCCGCGTGAACGTAATAATATAGTGTTTTTCTTCCCGACACGATAGCGCGCGTTATGTATACGATATCATATTAGTATAGTACAGGAACATTTCCGACGAAACATCATCAAGACGATATAACTACGGCGTTTCGCGGGCAGGATCGTCTGTACAGTCCTCTCGGGTTTTCTAGAATCGGTTAGGCGAAATCTAACGGGAAAATAGACCGACGGTAACGGACCCGGCGAGGGCTCCGCCAGATACCGCTGGGTGTAACCTACACCGCGTGTGCATAAAAGCAGTAATGAATAATAATAATAATTATAATAATATTCTTAGTCGTAACAGTTATGGTAAACATAACGCAAAACGATAATGCAATGTGCATTATACACGTGTACACCTCATCGATAGGACAATTTACACGGACATATAACGAAAAAATCATTATTACGTTTTATAGACGTCCGGGTCCGGTTTCACTTGCAGCTGCTTCAAGTCGAGATTTTGACCGGTCCGTGCGGTACAGTTAAATGTGAACAAAATTCCCGGGCACCGGGAAGCTATCGTTATTTTACGTCGATTATTTTTGCCGGGCGTTCCATATCGTACGGACATTTGCTGGTGACTTTCCAAACGCCGGTACAGCGCGTTTGCACTCTCGCCGTGCGTAACGCATGCTTATTATAAAAAAAAAAACGCATTAACAATAATATATTTATACGACACGTAATAATAGCCGTCGACGTGGGGACGACGGACCGCCGGATAAAACTTCTTGGCCAAGAATAACCGGCATTTACGCCGCGCGGACTTTAGGGCCCCGCCGCGCGTAACCGATAATACAATTAATTTGTACACGCGCGTGCGCGACACACGCACGTACACCCGGGAACGTATTTAACGGAACCGCTCGGAGAATGGGGGAAGGATACAGGCCGTCAGTTTCGTTATCCTTTATGGAAAAGCGTTTGAATCGTACGTAACGGTGGTATATTAATACCACGATATACCGTATACGTAAAGTAAATTAGTATTAACACGTTTCAACGTAGAGTGCGCTTTTCCCTTGCCCCCTCGCCCGTTTAGATTTTTGCATTTTTTTTTTTTGTGCCAATAGAATAACTTTAAGAACAATAATGATTGTTGTCTTTTTTCCGTCATAAGATATCCAGCAAATGAGCTGTTTTTATGTCGACAATTATTTTTGGGTCAAAGTTTACCTAACCGTCCTTACCAGTAAGAGTATAGGAGGCGGTGGCCAGACATTACCACGGCGGTAATAATTATAGTGAATTGTATATTTTTTTTTGGTTTTTTAACGTCACGGTTATTTCATTGATGTCTTTGGCGTATGTTTTCGGTTGGTTTTGAAAGATCGCACGAAATCAGTATGGACCATGTGACTCGACAAAATCTTAATTAGGAATATATATATTTGGAATCGTTTATAGGCCGTGCGAATATAAACAAAAAAGAAGAAACACTGCGGAAACAGAGGAAGCGAAGAAGAGGCATAGAGGCTTTGTTTCCATAGTTTTTTTTCTCCCTCGTTTACACGCATATGTCGCACTTTACGTATGTATATATTATAGTCTCGAACTTTTTGCAAATGTGTTTGCGTTGCTCGCAGCGTTTAAAACGCGTGGCCGTAAGGCGGAAAAAAAGAACAAGAAACGATTTCGACTTTTGCTTGTACACACACGCACACCCACGCACACACACAAACGCGTGCGCAAACACGCACGCACTCGCACAAAAGTGTAATATTCAATACATATATGTATTGTATACGATACGATATAGGTACTGACGTATATAGTGTGCGTACGCTAAATATGAGTTTTTTTTTTTTTTTAATATTTATTTTTTACCCATATCGTAATAAAGAAGACGGCGGCGGCGGCGGGGAGGGATATAAGAAAAAAGCCTTACATAATATGAACGCGTCTCGCTGCCGTTAACGCGACCCCTCAGACATATGTACGTGTAAATATTGTCACGAGCGCACGCGATGCCAGTCTTAACCGTCGTCGTTCGGTCTATACATACATACATACATACATAATGCGAGTATATAGGTACACGCAGTATATACATACATATATATATATATAATATATTTATATATGTACGCACGTATACAGAACAGGGGAAGTTGGGCGACGGCACAACCCTCGGCCGTTTAGTCGCGCTACAAATCTAATTTCCACCTCCTATTGAACACTTTATACGCATATACATATGCTCGGCGCCGAGTAGATGTGCGTCGAATGTAACGTGTAAGTCGATACTTCACGCACACACATACACACTCGTGTGTGCGATAACTGGGGTTTTGTCGCCGGCGTGTGAAATCATTCTGGAATCACTGACACGCGTGCACATAATACATATAATTTGTTCTCGGCTTAAACGATAGTGCGCGGCTATTGAAATACGAGCGACGCGCGTGTTCCGCTACGAATCAAAGTAGGCAGAAATCACACGTGAACGCGCGTTACTCATTATAATGTATGATATTAGATATTTTCTTTAATAAATATTTTATACATTTTCTATTAGATATTTTCTTTCGTTTAGGTTACATAAGATATTATTTTAGGAAAGAAAAACACGTGCGTCTTTGCAGTATTTCTAAAACTGATAGCGCGACCGAAAGGATTACAATAATAACGTACAAATGTACAGTTCATGCGTTACACATCGGGTCCGATGATTGCTCCTAACGTTCGCAATTCTCTTTTTTTACATAAAACACGTACTCTATTACGTACTCGGTCATCACAACAACGTATATCCTACATACGGTCCGAGCTCATCATGATTAAACATAATTTTGTTCACTCCATGCCTTGAAGGTGTGCAGTTAATCGCGATTCGCATAAAACGTAATAATATACCATTCTTGTATGAACAACGGCAGTGCGGTGTGCGGCTATAAATTATAAAATTTATCGTGACAATAATTTCACCAACAATAGAATACTGTCTTCGAGGTGTAAAATCTTTGTAATAATACTACTTGATACCGTATATGTATATAAGCGTATATTAATAGTTCAAGTACGGTTGTAGCCATATAAAAAAACATTAAAACTTAAACAACTGTTAAAGAGCTGTTACTGTACTGCGTGCGCCTTTTATGATGCCTACAGTAAAGTATACGAGTCGAAACAAAACACTAAACTCCAAAGTGTGTCAGTCGATGAACACGACGTGCCAGAAGACAAATGCGCGTTTCAACCTGCAGACTACTTTTTTTTTGTACATCATATTTTACGGCTGCAAGTGGTACGAGCACGCGTACAAAACATGCGCCATGCCGAACGTTTATCATCATTGGAAAATCAACAAACATGATTTACACGAGCGAAATCGCGAATATAGGAGACAATCAGTGCCAGACTTAGCCGCGATAGAAGGGGTGCGATGTCTAAAGGGTGAATTTTTTTTAGGTGACTCATATTGTGCAAGTCTTAGATTATCTTAACGGCATAGAATAATGCATTGTATCTATATAACTAGTAGTATACTATATTAATATATTAATACATAAAAAACATTTTTTGGTGAAACATTATTGCAAAATAATGATAAAAAAAAATGACACAATTGTTAAACAAAATTAGAAAATTGTTCAATGATATATATTTAACTCATTCATTATGATTTGATGTTTCACTTAACAACAATATTATTGAACAAATATATATTACGTCAATCATTTATTTTTCGAAAGTGCCTCCATTTAAGAGTTGTACCCCGGTCTGGTGGATTATAGAAATTTTCATTTTGGACTATGACGACGACCACCCGCGTTTCACATCGTGTACCTGCAAGACGCCGTCGTACCGCTGAATATAAGGATCGCGTCCGAGAACTCGTTTGAACTCTGTCTGCGTTTGTTAAGCTCGTTTAATTAAAAGTTATAGTCAGCCACACAAACACACACACACACACTTGTGATTGGGATGTGTGGGCGGTTGGGGTTCGAGCGAAAGGGGTCTAGATGAATGCGTTTGAGATGAGAGGAAACGGCAGTAGGGGCGACGGCGGACGGACGGACGGGAAAGGGCTAGAATGTCCGGTATAATACGTATATATGCATAGTAGCAGAAAGGGTGAAGTTTTAAAGAGCCGAAACGTCGGTCTCATTAGTTGCTGTCCGGCGAGCACGTGGTGTGTTCGTATTACACACGAGTCGCCCGTCGATCATCCCCTCGCGCGCCGCCCACTCTGTGCCTTCTCCGCCACGTCGCCTAGAGCTTATTTAATATATATATATATATACGTATATATAATCTCTTTGTTGCTCTTAAGGGATTGTTATAATCTTATGCAGGATCCCTCGCTCCCTGTCGCTGCTATACCGGTGGAGTATATAAATCGGAGCCGCACGCACGCGTTTGACATACATCGCAGACGACGAGTTTCCCGTTTTCTAGGCTGTAAACCGTCGGAAAATTCGCTATCCTGATGGCCGTTCGCGTTAAACGTACGTACACACACAGGCATCACGTGCGTATTCCTACGTGTAACATACGTATTATATTATGCAGCGTTTCCTGTCAATCTCCCGACGTGACTGTACGTTGCATATACGTAGTGTACGAGCAAAGGCGCGTATCATTCACCCTTTTCGCTGCTCTATAATGTATACAATATGTATAATGTCTACATTCCCGACGGCATAAATAATATACAAGAGTGGCTGTTTCCCTAGGCCGTCGTCGTCGTCTTTGCATAATTAGGAGCAGTGGCTCGGCCAGGAAGGGTCCGCGCAGGTTCTGGGCAGCATACGTTATTCCTTATCTTCTCGATCGGTTCCGTTTCTGAAAAAAATAAAATAAAATTACTATACCTCGTGTACGAATCACTTTAATAGGTACACAGAAATGATACATGTTAGACGTTTTTAGTTTCTATTCTACATCCCGCAATGATCTACAGATTTTTCGGGTACCCATCTTCTCGAGACGGAATCCGCTTCCAAACTTATACTGGTACTGTAGCGGCTACAGCTGTGAATAATTATTATGTTCTCCTACGGACGCGCGTGCGTGTATAGGACAGCGATGTGCGACCTTAGGCTTATCGCCCACACGGTCGACCAGCCCCGTGCGACGCGTCAATATAATACTACAACACGATCCGCGCTCGTGCAATTATATTCCATTTGTATTGTCGTATACCGCACTTTCGTGGGTATCGCTCTATCCTCTCTTTAGTAATCAAAACTAATAGATATTAGTTCAATTATTAAGAGTTGATGGGTTTTCAAAATAAAAAAATAATTCACACCAAAAGCCTATTTTAATTAAAACACAAAATAAAGCGTGGCGTCGTAGTCTCTACACATACGTGCTTCAACCGAAACACACACACTCTGCCCCGGTCTCGTTCGACCGGCTGTCTTAAATATTAATTTACAATATGCTACCTCAGCTCATTTGCTTCACTGGCCAATCCTACTAATAAACTTTGTCTATTTGACCATTTTTATAATAATTAAATTTTGGCTTAGTTCAATACAACAGTATTGTGCCGCGCGTCGCGAACACCGACGAGATTAACATACGCCTAGGGTGGACGGCGAGCGGAAGACTCGAGTTCGCAGGTCACGTGTATAGTATTGTTGTTATCGAACACGGCCGACGACGCGATTTCACCAACGCCAACATTAATTAATCGTGCCCGCACGAGACTATCGCCGGATCATGCTAAAACAATAGATCACCGGAACCGTGTTTGCAGCGTTGCGCCCGTTCGGGTACCGCTCGCGTTGATCCTGAGCGTAAATGGTGTACAAGTGACGGAAACCGTCTCAACGAATGATCGTGTTACACGATATGTAGCCCAATAGGATACGGACATACGGTTACGTACAGAAATATTTTTAAAAGTATTGCGCAAGTATCTGCGAGCTGTCCGTCGTCTAGTCTGAAAAAAATCTTTTCGACGTTTTATTTTTATCCAACCGAACGTTTTTAAACGAAATGAGGATGCGTGTAGTTCAAAAAGTCCCATCACGTTGACTCTACTTTTTGTGACTGTCTTGCAATGTTTTCCGTTTCAAACTAACTCCACGGTCCACGCGGTCTATAATATAAGTACGGTATAAATCTATCCATTTATTATTTTCGGCGAGTTATATTCAAATATTTAGACATCTTTCTTATACGAGTATATAGTTATTTATTATTATATATAATATTTCACAAAATGCCAATTTTAACAGCCTGTACTTATGTTTTCGAAAATTTTAATTAACTAAATTCACTTTGGGATTTCGATGCGAATGTTTGACACGTGTCCAGTAAAATGCAAAGTTAATTCCACAAAACTTTAAATGAATAATTTATTAACCATCTGCAGGTGCAATAAATAGAGCTTATAAACAATCTTTGAGTATAATAACAAGTTCCATTCAAGTGTTAAGCAATACATAAGAATACATTTAACTAAATGGATAGGCTATGCCATATGCGTGGTTGATATACTAATTCATACTTTTTTATCAAATGTTGATGAAGTAAAATAATTGATTTCATATAGAAAAAAACCTAAAACAATTATCAATATTATTATTATAAGTATGGTTATTAATTTGAGTTATTCATTGTTCAATCATGAATATCTAGCTGCCCTGAAATAAGTAACCAAAAATATGTTCTTTTGAAATATTATTTGATATGCGTCACAATGTGTTATGTAGGTACGTATACTTATATCGTCACAAACGTTATAAACATTTACCGTTATTTCCGGGGAAAAGTTTTCCGATAACATTTATAAAATATGTACATTGTGTACAGTAAATAATGATATATATTATTTGACATATTGTCAGTCATCAGATATTTAACAAACTTGGAGAACACAACGGTCAACGATATATGCATATAAGATTCTAGGTGCATAAATGGTCAAATTAAACGGCCAACTTACAGGGTACATTTTATAAAAAAACTTTTTTTTCCATGCGTATAATAATAGATGTTATCAAATTGGTGTAATATAGTACACAGGTATAGCTGGTATAGGGTATTTTTCACTGCTAACTACAGTTATAATTATAAGTTTTAATTGACACGCAACTCTTTTTTTTTTTTTTGAAACCAAGGAACTTTCTTTTTTTACAAGTTAAACATCGGTTAGTTTGGAAATATTGACCCCTTAATTTGAATTTTTACCGCAAAGTTCGATCAAAGTTATCGTTAAAAAATATAATTAAAACAAAAAATAAAATATCAAAATATGTTATTGATACACGTATATGTATACAATATACATGATTGGTACCTAACGGCATATTTTTAAAGCACGAAAAATATACCTGTATACTACTTAAAGTACTTTTTTTCTCATGGCCATATTTTAGCGTTATTTTTTAAAACTTTTATTTACATTCTAATACATATACATTTGGATTCATACCTATGTTTTCAGACACTCTGTATTTTGAATAGTTTTTGGAAATCAAAGAAATAAAATAAAAATTTTAAAGTAACAAAATTAACTTAATATAAAAGTATAAGTTAATTATTACAGCGTAGTGTAGTCGTCAGTTTAAAATTATTAATACATTTAATACCATATCTTAATGGTTTTTTAATTTGATATCTTTACAAAAGTGGTTTTAAATATTCCTATAATTGTATTATCAAATTGCTATGTGTATATTAATAAAAAATCACAAAAAGAAATATTTCCTTTCACATTTACATTCGTAAAATGAATCAAAAGGAACAAAAAAAAAAGAAAAAAGTCAATAACACCGAATAAATGAATTTATCATCTAGCAAGTATGTTATGCAGATGGACTTGATTAACTCAAAGTTGAAGAGACCGACAAAAAAGTTCGAGTTATTCAAATACTAGAAAAAAAATTTTAAAATTTTTTGATTAAAACAGTGTATTATTTATTTTTACTCATCATAAATTGTAATTTATATAAGTTGAATATTTACAAAAATAAAAATAGAAATTTATAATATTTTTCTAAATAAAGATTGATTTTTTTCACGTAAAACTTATTTTAATCGGTATAATTAAGTGTTTTATTTTGAGAGATTTCAGAAAAAAAATATTATAGTTCCAAAAAATTCAATTATATTCCAGTACCTACACTTAATTATTAACATTGATAATTACAATATAAATGATGTGAATAATATTAGATAAGAAAAAATGGTTAGGTATCAGGCAAAAGTATAATAAAATAAATTTATAAATAATATAAAGTAGTGCACAGCAAGTAGTCTGTATCTTAAAATACAGATATTAGTAATTTAAATAGCGATATTATATAGGTTAGCGATAGCGTTCAGAGAGTAGAAATGAACTGAATAAAAATAATAAGTATTAATAATAATAATTATTATTATTATAATAAAAGTGGGCAGATATCAAAACACAGTTAAGAGTAAGATTATTGGAAGAATGAAAAATTAAGTCGAGACTAGAGATGATGGAAGCAAATTTTCTATTACTGATGTCAATAAAATAAGTAATGGATCGATAAAACCGTCAAGAAATGTGGAAAATAAGTTTTCGGTCGTAGCCGAAGGTGTTGTGTTTGCAGTAATGTTGGCGTATGATTGGCATTTTTAGAGCTGTGACTGAGAGCAGTATTGCTTGTAGACGGCATGATATAATTAGCGGTGGATTAATGATTGTGATTTATATGTTTTTTTCTGTGACTCGCGATGACTTTTTGGTACTCAGGAGTTGGAGCATCCTTTATACGAGGCCATGTGCTGCCTTGCACATAGTGCGCACTTGGTGGGTTCCGATGGAGTTTTTGTGCAGTCTGAAGTGAGATGGTTAGGTTATACACGCACATTTTACGAAGCGAGGTGTGACCGGTTGCATTAATTACTTGCGTGAAAGTAAGCTTGACATTTATTGAAGATTGGCATTATGGAGGGGTGGGATTTTCGTCTGGCAATCCTTTATTTACTATAGAGCGAAGAAGCAAGTCCATTTTGAAAATGTCACTATTATTTTCGGCAACTTTTAAATCTATTCCAAATAATGACAGTGGAGAACATTGTAATTAGATGGTAAGTATTCATAACCCGGATGACTTTGTGGTCCATATAGGATGAGATGACTTGAATACCTTCTTCCGCAGGTGTGGATGGGTGGAGGTATCTGGATAAATACAGTGTACGGTTTCAACGGTTTAGGAATGTATGTATGGGATTTGATATGTTTATTATTACTCAGGTAATTTTGAAATAAATTATAATTATATTCAGCGTCAGTACGAATAATTAAATGTTTCGGAGTATATTGAAAACGTAGAGGTGATGGGTTGACATGATCAGGTAATGTTTTTTTTGCCGTGAACAATTTGTTGCCTCCACTTAAATAAAAGGGAGGTGTACCAGAAAATTGTTAACAGGTGTGTTTCGATAAGTCGACCGAGATAAGACGTGCTAAAAAGAATCGTTTAGGGTGCGTTTGGATACATATTAAATGTGGACTAGAAGGATATATTTATAATAAGACTAGGACGTTGGAGCGTACAAAACGCGAAACAACAGAAACGCGCGAACAACATTATGATCGTATAGCGTTGCAACGCAATATAACACTATTAATATTATGTGGGACGAAAAGTTTTGAAAAATTAATAAATCGCCTTTAAAACGGTGCATTTATACGCTTACATAAAACAACATTTAAACAACTGGCGGCTTATTCCGAAAAGTTGTCGTCGCGAGGCCGGTAATATGTACGTAGTTCGTGCGTACATAAAATGTAAATAAGTGTATGTATATTTATAGCTCGTGCACCTATGTATATATATATTTTATATTAATATACATGCATATATATATATATGCACGTAATACAAACGATGACGCCGGAGTCGCGCATAGCGGCGGGGAGGGGTGCAGAGGAGGACGCGACGACGAGTGATCGCGGGCGGCGGATAAGGGAGCAGGACGCCGAGGAGCGGGACGCCGAGGAGCGGGACGCGTTTAGACGGAATATAGGTTAACGCGGGCGGCCGCCGCCGCCGCGTCCGCAGCGCCGTCGGTTTGGCGGTGTCGGTGTCGGTGTCGTCGTCGGTCAGACGGTGCGGTGTGCTTTGCGGAGAGCCAATGGGGTGTGCCGCAAGCCGGTGGAACCAACCCACCGAGGGTGACGTCACCGCCGCCACCGCAGCAGTCTCGGGCCGCCCGCGCCACACCGCACGGCGGCGGTGGCGGCGGCGGCGGCAGCTTTCTCGCCGGTTTTCTTTTCGCCTCTCTTTCGCCGCCGCCCCCGTACGCGCACGCGCCCCCAACCCCGCGACGGTACGGTTGTTTCTCGTACGGTGCATCGTCTCCGTCCGCTTTTCGCACCGCTCCTTCGCCCCCGACGGTCCTGTGCGTACGCGTACGCCGCACGGGATCCTCAAGGACCCACGACGCCGCCGACCGTACACGCTCTATTTATAATAACATTGTACACGCTTTGTTTATAGGCGCAGTCCTTTCCCGGGCGAGCCCGACGTGATATTGCGCCGCACCGATGAAATCGTCGTACAGACATTAATCGTTTGTTTTTCTTAGCCTCTAGTTGCAACCATATGCGATAGCTCAGAAATGACAAAATACTAAAAATATTACATATCGTTAAACAATATTACGTTGGGCGACGCCGCGTGCGTAATCGTGTGCCCGTTTGCTATTACGATTCGGCAGACGTCCAGAAGAAAATATCCCCACCAATGGTATTGTGTACTTACCGAATATCGTAAACCGTTAACCCTGTGCCAAGCTCAGCCTGTAAAAATATAGTCCTGCGATTGCTGTTGACCGTACACTGTTTTCAATCGCGATGATTGATAAGAAAAATAACCGCGGTGTACACAGGTGAACACGTGCGCATCGTAATGCCCCGCGAGTGCGCCTTAAAAGTGCAATGCGACCTTGCTCGGTAACTCCCCCGACTCGCGTATAGTGGACGATATCGTCCTAACCTGTCCCGCAGCCGCTCGCCCGAAGAAGTTTTCACCGTGAAATCATGGCGAACCGCCAAACGTACAGACGGTACGCCGCGTACGGTTTGTGCCCCCGCTAGAGAGACTATAAAACGCAAAGACTATATTATTATTATTATTATTATTATTATTATTATTATTATTATTATTATTATTATTATTATTATTATTATTATTATTATTATTATTATTATATTATACGGGGCGAAAACGCGCGCGCGTGTGGTCGTCAGTGGCGGTGGCAGCGGCTTGTTATGGCGTTTTAAAATTAAAAGCCGTTTGAGTGGATGTAATTAGTGCGAACGGGCGCGCGCGAGCTCGCGTATCGCGAACGACGGGGCTGAAGGAGCTGCCGTGTACATAAATATTCGTATATAATATACATATATACATGCGAATACGGCGTATAAACGCGTTTACTGCGCTCCGCTCGCGCTGACGGCTTAACACAAAAGGTGCGCCGTGCTGTCAACATAATAAAGGGTTTTGCAACCCTTTCGTCGCACCCCTTCTTCTCCGTCTCACCCCTTCGATCTATATACGTATCCTCGCGTGCACGTTTACGGACGCGAGAGCTGCGTAGTACGGGCGGTGGGTCGCGGGGGCCCTTTTATGTGTTGACGCTTGTAAAAGTTAAACTGCCACCGCCGTTCGCGTAAATATCACCTTCTCGCAGCGCGTTTCACCCCGGTATCTTACGCGACTCCACCCTCCGCGCGACCTTTTAATAATAAGTGCCTGCCAACCCTTTTCGTAACTGATAACGTCGTCGGATTCGGAGTCGGAGTCGTCGTCGTCGGCACCGTCACCCACTGTCGACGTCAGCGGCGGCCAAATTAAATTAACCCTTTGGAAACACCTCAAAGGTCACGTGGTGCGGAAATTCGCACGAACGGGGCGCTATAGTATACAGAATAATAATAATATATGTTGCGCACTAAAGGTCTTGTAATTAGTTACCATGTTTGTGCACATAATATATTGTACCGGTACGCCGGTGAGGTGCGAATCGTTTTCCTCTTTAGTATGCGCGCACGCTCGTCAATACATCATGCACACGTGTGTGACTCCAAACTGAAAGAAATCGGTGAAATAGGCGAGTGCGTGTCGTGCTAAGAAATATAAGATAGAATAGATACTCGTAAGTCTCGCACGTCAATATTTTATCATAATAGTTTTGCAAGCCAGTCCCGTTCAAAATATGTTTAATACATGTGTTCAACTGTGTCCAGCCTCACCCGCCGTTCACCGTTGACCTATGAATATTTGATGTTCAACCCGAACCCTACTGGTAATCGTGGTAGTCAATGGAATGACCAAGGGGTGAGCAGTCCGGTCTTATGCTGCATATACTTAATACATAATATGCATATAAAATATAACTAGTGGTATATTATAATAGATGATTGCGTGGATCAAGTTCGTTCGACGAAAAATAAATAAAATAATTGCCAAGCGACAGTCTGCTGTAAAATCAAAGATCAAGTCCGTAGGTACCGAAAAAATGCGTGTGACAATTAATTTATATTTAATTGTTAAGTGGTATAATATGGTACTCAAATAATACTATTATAGTATTATACAGGTCTATGTAGTAGATGGTATGTAGATACGTTACTGCAGTAATCGCTACGCACTTAGCTTAATTAATTCTGTCTGGTTCTGGACTGTTGTCCATCGGTGCCTAAAATTCACTCAATTCAAACCATCAAGTGCGGTTGGATCTTTGAATTCGAATTTAGTAACAATGATCCAGCAATTTATATGCAAACTGCAAAACTATTGTAGCTATCATGCGATATGTAATTGATGTAATCAATTCTGATCGGAATCCATGACGTTTCAAAGCGACAAAGCCAATGAATATTCTTAAAAATATTATTAATAATAAAATAACTTTAAATCAGAGTATTTCGGTATAATTTTACATGCCATATTAAATGAAAATGCTACTTAAAATATCATAAGTAAGATCCGTGCCCTATTTCCGACTCATCGAAATTAGTTCGCATACGCGATGTACCGTATTTGTGCGAATTTTTTTTTTCGATATCCCTATTAAAAAATAACTAAAGTTAACCGATTGCTCTTGATTATAGTACCTTCGGTCCCGTCCCCGAAATAACACGGAGAGCACGTTGAACGTGCGTATACAAGGGGTGCTCGATGACCTCATAAATCCCTCTGAACGTATTATGTATATTTATGTATACATAAACATCCCTTTGGTAAGTAAGTCGTGCGAAAATCGCGGAATATACCTGTATATTACCGTGGTCGTGTTATAATTTATATTACGTCGCCGTAGCAGCAGTTTGTTACTTATTCGCTTGTCCACGTACAACAATTTCGGCGGCATTTTTACGATCCAACTTTTCCCGTGGCCGGGATGATTTTATTATTATTATACGTATTATAATTTATAATTGTGCGCGCGCGTGAGCGCCCGACACTGAAACCCCGGCACTATAATATTATTTCAGTTTATCAAACGGGGTTTCGAGTGGAAAAAGTTTTCTCGCAATCGTTGTAACTGCTTAACACTGCATTAGGAGACTAATATATGTGATGATAATTTTTTATCGCCAGCACTGCACCCCTGGCCCCGAGTTCAACACGATAGCACTACTGGTACTTATTGTATTTTGTTTGCCAACGTTTTCTTATAATTATACTTCGTGATCGTAATTGATGGTTTCGACCGATGCCTGCGCGGTTTTATGAATAAAAAAACGATTAAAGACAGTCAGTTAGTCAGTTGGTGATAATGTACGTTAACCCGTACACGGAAAAAGTCTTAAAAAGTAAATCTCGAACATTTTAATCAAGCCGATGTTTTTCTGAAGTAGGTCTAAACATATTAAATACAATTTCAGCGCATATTATTATCCGTACATCGTATATTAAGTATAAGCACTCGCTAAAAATGTGGCTAATTGATAACAGCAACAACTTAGAGCATAATCAAAGTATCTGATAACATCTGATAATTTGTATTGTATTTATATCTTTATACTTTTTTAGTTGCTTTTTTTTCTTTTCCTTTTTTCATGTCCTTTTAACTATTATACACATATAGTCATTTTTCCATTTATATGAATTATTTATTATAGTCAAACCTAACGCTTTTTATTGTATCACGGATTAGCAGGTCGTGAAATCATTTTTTATTTTGTTCTTATCAATACTCCATCATCACCGATAAGAAGTTATTCTTAGTGGTGAGATGGTCCATTTTACCAATTCTGTACAATGTATTTATACTATATTTATAACTGTGATCACCTCTTGGCCAATACATTTTTTTATTATTATTATTATTAAAACCATTTCCAAACAAAATTACGTGGAAATCTACAAAGTATATGTAGCTCAAAAAAAAAGTAATAATCGATTAACTGTTATAAAAAATACAACAGTTAACGGAGTTTTTAGAACACAAATAATTATTAGGTACGAATGTTGTATTTCATACCAATATTTATCAGATTAGCTACATAGGTACTTATTTGTTTATTTGCCGACGGGAAAACTTAAAATGAATGTATTAAAATGAATTCAAAAGGATTACAACAATGAGGAAGTAAAAATCTATATAATCAAACTGCTAATATAAAGATAAATTATACTGTCTGTTTATTGTTACAAATATGTTCCTATCACATACTTACCGGTCGGCCATGGCTCAGCGTTGTTGGCCCGAGCAGCCGCTATTACGTGGCATCGCGAGTACACGACCTGCACCACGATTTTAACGCTGAACGCGCTGTCCTTTTCTTTTGCAGGACTTGCCCACTCATGGGGCACATCGTTTTCCAGAGCTTTACCGTCGACCGCATACCCTCCTTATCTGGCCAACAATTGCGGTCCACCGACGTTCCAACACTCAAACTTCACCAACATCTTCCCCTACAATGGGACGACCACTGAAGTAATTCAACAGACGATTAACACGAGCACAGGTGATAATATATTATGTAGCAACGCACAGAGAGCGCATATAATATTACCGAGAAACCGTATTATTTATACCACACGTTTCGTCTACGTTCACAAAAGCTTTTTCCGATCACGCCGTGTTCACTGGAATCTATAATATATATAACCGTTCGCAAAACCAATGCGCGCTCGTGGGAAAATCTTGTCGTTTTTTAATGCGGCTGGTTCAAAAATAAAAACAAAATATTATCACGCTGAAACGATCAGCGCGTATTAATAAATTTTAGTTAGATAATAGATTACTTACCGGAATTTATACCCTATAGTTGTGCCGTCACTATAACTCGGATTTAAAAAATGCCGTAAAAATATCGAAAAATGCATTTATGACCAAGAAACATGTTTAATAGTCGTAATATTACATACTAGAAACAGGTTAAAAAATGCCCTAAGAACGAATACCCTTTGACGTAAAAAAAAATAAAAAAATAAAAAAAGCTCGTTGTTAGAAAAGTACATGCAGTGTGCAGTGTGTATGCTTGAAACATATTTATATCTTGCGAAGCTATTGATTCCAGCTAAAAAGATGCAAATGCATCGAAATCCGAACCCTATAGTTATCACTGCATGGTACCGCAGAGTTTTGTTACCACTCCCGTATTGCAGTCGTGTTACATTTTTTCGGTACATTACAATAGTGTAGCCTTTGAAGGAAGTCGGCGAAAATCGAGTCCTACGAAATAGCCACGATGTGCGCAGGGAATCCTTCTAATTCTTCTCCTCCGAAAAAACGCGATCGTTTGCAAAATAATACACGTCTGTATTAAATCACGTACTAATTTACCAATAATAATACTGTTGTTGAAATTTACACGAAACGCTTTTGTATCGAAATCAAAGTGCCCTACAAAATATACTAACTTTTTGCCCACTAAACGATAAAAGAAAATTATTTCTACGGGAAAATCTTGAAAAATATTTGTGGGAGGGGGGTTATATTTATGATAAAGTTGGGGTGGATATAATATTTATTGTGCGTCTTTGTTCATAAATGTTCACCACGTCACTACAGGTCCGTCGTCGAAAGAATTCATTTAACGTTCACCAGGACAAATGTACCAATAAAAGTGTATTCTATCTGCGAGTTCTTCATAAAAATCTAATATTGAATCTGCGCGGCGCGGCGTCTAGACACTGATGGCGGCTTCAAACAAAGTATATTTACTTCAAACTAAGTTTAATAAATTATTACGGCATAACATCTGCACGTAATACTTTTCTCGCGATAAAACCGTTTTCTTTGACGGTTCGTTTCGAACGACTAACGAAATCAGACGGGTTACTGCTTTTTTTTCACAAACGATCGCGCCCACCCCAACACCGTCGCGTTAAAGCGATTTCCTGGGATTTCCTACTCGGAGGCGAGTTTATCGTGATTAGAACACACGCGCGGCTTCGGCAGCAGATTTTCGCTAAGTGTATTATACCATCGCGAGGCGTAACTCTCGGGTGTAAACCACTAGGAAAATCAGCACTTAAAAGTGTTGGAAAAATTCGGAAACGGCCGCGGTCGTGGGTACTAGTGGCGCAGTGAAGGGGTTTTTCTATACGCCGATACAGGAGGATAATAAGCGTATGCTGGAAATTGTACACGATTCGTTTTATAGGTACTTAATATCGTTTTGATAATATTATTAATGATTTCAAAATGTACTGAAATGTGCGTCTGTACTCGGAAAACTCTAAAATTTATGTGCGCCAAACCATAAAATGTACGACCTTAAACCATTTCATAGAAGGTTGGTGTGGGGGTGGGGGAGTTTGAACTGTCTGGGGTGGATGCTAAAATAAAGGTTGTGTCTCATATTGTTCATAAACGTTCACCGCGGCCACCGGCTACAAAGTTTCCGAAACCCTTCGTACACGTTATGGCCACGCTTATTATAGTCATGACGATTCGTTGAACAAATTTTACGTGTTTTCGCAGAGGCCAACAGCAACGGCGGCGGTAGGCAGGCGACGGAACCGCTCGGCCCGATAAGCGTGAACGTGAGCGTGGAGAGTGCGACCACCAGGAGTCACCGGACCGGCAGCCGCGGCCACAGGGGCCTGTTGACCACGGTGGCCGGGACCGGGCACAAGCGACACCAGCACCACCACCACCATCATCACCATCACAAGCGGCACCGGGACGGTAGGACGGAGAAGGGCGTGGACCGCCTGTCACCGTCAACGGCCGCGGTGGCGGCGGCTAACAACAACAATAACAACAACGACGACAACAACAACAACGGCAGTAGCGGTGGCGACGACAAGAAACGACCGGCGGCCGTGGACGGGGTGACGGCCGCGCCACCGCACCCACTCGCGCAGTTGCCACCGCCGCAGACGGCAGCGGCCGTGATGTCGCCGCGG